>JAGFMF010011429.1:4828101-4885257 GCA_019455555.1 Galemys pyrenaicus
ATCAAGATGACAGTTGCCATGGTTAACCTCCCCACGGGTCTCTCACCCACATCTGTTCCAACCAGTCCAAGACCAAAAAGCAAGCACAGTTTCTTCACAGGCTCCACGTGCCTCCTCCAGGTCTCCTTGCTGCTCTCCATCCTGCTTCCTTCTTCCTCCCTTTCTTCTGTCCTCTCCTATCTTCCTTCTCTAGCATCTTCTTATCCCTGCTCAGCTCCACCCTGCTTAGGGCGGAACCGGGATCCTGGAACTTCCTCTTTTCCTGGGGACCACCCTGTTTCAAAGTTACCTGGTGTTCGGTGTGGGAAGGGTCTTCAGGAATGTCACTGCTCTGGTGTCTTGCCGTTCTCCACTCTTTGCCATCAGCCTGTCCAGCCTGCCTTATCTTTGTTACGGGGCAATACTTTCCCCCAACATCTTGAGCAGGGAGGTCTGCGGAACAAAACTTATCTCAGAGAAACATGAAAATTTGTCTCTGATCTCATCTAGGTTTTATTTATGGACAAGAAACTAACAATACAAGGTAACCTATGCCAGGATAATTACGAAGTTAGAGACAGTGATAGAGAGGTTGGTGTGTTTTTTTTCTTGTGTAGAAGAACTGGGTGTAGGCCAGAGGTGTGGAGGGTTAAGAGGAGTCACCTGAGACAGAGTGGGGAGCAGAACAGGCAGATCGACTGATAAACACTGCTGAGGGGAGCAGCGGGCGAGGCAGGAGAGGTCTGCTGCACCATGTGGGTCCCCTCCCTGGCCGGGGATCGAACTCAGACCACAGTGGTGATAGTGCTGAGACTTAACCCCTAAGCCATCAGGGAGTCACAAGGTTGGTGATTCTGATCCTCATTAGGTTGCTGGTATCCTGAAGGGTGAGGGGACAGTGATGATGATCATGACTTGTTGGTAGTGATGACGTGATAGAGCAATGCCGGTAAGGACAGTACTGTCATTCATAACTGTAGTGGTGATGTGAAGGATGGTGATATTTAAGGTGGTGGAAACAATGATATTGGTGGTGGTGATGGTGGTAATTTTCACAGAACTGTTGGTGAGCCCCATCATTATGTTAATGATGGTGAGGACAAAGTTCAGCCATTGAAATTTCACCCAATCTTTCAAAACCACTTGGTAAGTACCCCCAGGGCCAAGAACAGATACAACATTGTTGGTCTGTGCAGAGAGGAGGTGACAGTCCCCCAACCTGCCCTCTCCCAGAACTCCCTTCCCCAGCCACAACCATCCCTAAGCTGAATGTCTCACAGCCAACTGATGATAGTCATTGGTTGTGTGTCTCAGAGTGAGGACTCGCCCTCCCAGCAGAGCCCTGGGGAGTCCCCAGAGAAGCAAGATGGCTTAGCCAAGATGGCACCAGACCTGACTGTGATCCAATTCATCAAAGGTAAGTGAGTTTAGACAAAGCTAGCAGGTGGTGGGCCTGCAGCTGTACAGGGTCCAGTCTCTTCCTGCCTTTCTCACTGTTGGAAGACCCTCTTGGGCACCACACACTCTACCATCCTTTGTTCACATGATCTCCCTGCCTGGAACATCATTTTCTGTTGCTATCTATCACAATCTTTCTTATTGCTATAGGCCAAGGTCAAGTGCCACTTCTCTTCCTCCTTGCAGCCCTCAGAACCCCCAGGGCTTCTATGGCAGCTCAGATCTATGCCAAATACTTGTCCAGCCCTCCCCTCTGTGAGTTCTTGAAGACAGGGCCTGTGCTGGCTCATCTACAACCTTCTTCTCTACTGCCGCTGAGCCTGGAAACAGAAAGCTCTCAGTAAATACTTACTGAATTCCTCGACTGTGGCCTGGGTGGAGGGAGCCTTGGGCCAAAGTCCGGAAGGCTGGGCTTTGATCCTGGGTCCTTGCTCTTCTTTGGGCCTCAGATTTCCTATCTGAACAGTGAGGGGTCGATTCAATGACCTAAGTAAGATTGTGTCACTCTGGTCAGTAGGCAGGGTTTGTGTGGCACCAGACTGTCCTCTGAAGATTCTGACCCCATGAGCTTGGATAGGGTACATGCTGGGAGCCAGACTTTTGTAGAACCCTGAACAGCAAATAAAAGGCCTGGCATGGAGCCCTGCCCACCCCTCTCCGCCCCTGCCACTGGCCAGAGTACAGTCTTACAGAGATTCCTTTCCTTCCTGAATCCTCATCTGAAAGATTGGGTCAATAATCCTTGTTCTGCTTCTCTCAAGCACTATTAGGAGAACTGAGTGAGATGATGCATGGGAAGTCTTTATAAACTATTAAAAAAAAACTTACTTATATAAGGTACAATTATGACTTCCGTAATCAGTCTACCGATTATGCTGTTAGATCAGCCTACGATTATTATGTTGATAGAAGATAACCAAAGGTTATCACTGGGCCTATGTCAGCTTGGCCTATTTACTTGACATTCTCCCGCAACCCCTTCCCCCCACTGAGGACTTTCGCAACAGGAAGTTATTAGGCCCATTTTGGGAAAAAAAGTTTCCTAAGACTTGATGTTAGGACACCAGTAATCCAGTTCCCTCTCCCCAACTCCCCATCCCCCAGGGCTCCAGCACCCCAGGGATGGGGCGAGTGGGCCTGAACTCCCTGGGGCTGGGGCTGGAGGCAAGGGTTTAGACTCCCTCACCTGAGTTCACCCCTCCTGTTGGAACACCCCTGCACACTGCTCCATGGGAGAGTTTATTAATCATTGCTTTGGCTCCCACCCAGAGGAAAGTGAGGGCCAGCGCTGAAACTGGATCCTGGAGTGGGTGTCCTCGACCAGATTGTCTCTGGTGGTTTCAGCTCCTAACTGAAACTGAGGAGCCCAAGGCGGGACTGGCCGCGGGCCCTGTGGGCTTTCTCCAGCGGGTCCAGCCTGACCCCGGGGCTTGGCCTTGACTACCTGGGACCACAGGGGAGGCAGCGGGAGGAGGAGCCATGGTTCTTCAGCTGGAGGAGTCCCTGAGCCAGGGAAGCCCCTGTCGAAAGGGGGCAACATAGTCTGTGGGAGGGGAGTGGTATTTGATGGGGGAGGTATGATGAGGGCGACACTGACACTGAGCTAAAAGTGGGCCCTGACAAATGGGAGCAGCATTAGTCTCCAACTGATGGGCCCACTGTCCCGTCTGAAGGAGGAGACCTGGCCTCTGATGCAGGAAACCCCTATCTGAGAGGGGACACACTGTCTCTGAGTAGAGAGAGGCCTGGCTCGTCTGATGGGAGGGACATTATGCTCAGCTGCCTCTGAGCTGGAGATTCCCTTCAGGTATCCCTACCTAAGTGAAAGGCATAGCCCTGACCTCCAGGAATTTTCCATTGATTCAGGAGACACGCTGGAGGATGGACTCAAAGTGCACTGCCATGACCAGCGCAGGAAAATGGATGGAAACGATGAACTAGATGGAGCCCTCTGGAGGGCGGCACAGAAATGGAGTGGTGGGATCAGGAGTCAGGAAATCCCAGGCAACTCCAGGCCTCGCCCTGGTCTCTCTGGATGACCTTGGGCGAGGCCCTGCCACATCCTGAGCCCCGCCTGCACGGTGAGGGCACCTGTAGGGCTTGGACCAGCTCACGGAGGGAGAGAGGCTGGCGCTGCGGTGAAGGCCAGCAATCTGGTCTTCCAGATGCTGACTGAAGGCATTGCGTGCACAGCGAGTGACAAGAGACAGGAGACAGACCTAGGGCATGAAGGAGGGAAGTTCCAAAGCCACAGCTCCCACCCACCCTGCCTGGACTGTTTGTCTTTATTTTCTGGCTTCTAAGGAAACAGCTTATGACCCAGTCAGGGGAGCTGGGGAGCCAGTTAGCCTAGCCATACTCCAAAGGCAGAGATCTCCCAGGACAGAAGCCTTGGTCTTACTGCTACAGGCACAGAAGGGATCCCACTCAGCCCACAGCACCCGCATGGCCATCGCTCCCTCCAGTCTTGAGTGGCTAGCTCCTTCGATGCCTCTTCCTAGAAATGCCTTCGCCCCACTTTCCCATACCTTACATCTAACTCCAGCCTCACTTCCTGCAGACAGAAGGACATCTCTTCCTTTCGTTAGTGGACAGAGGGTTGTACATGTGACAAGAGATGCATTCTTGGACACACCTAGGCTGGCTCTGTTGGTGAAGTCCCAAAGCCCAGGGTTTGAGACTTACCCTTTAATTTTGGAGACTTATGAGGGAAACCTGTAAATGAGGCACTATTTTAAGAGCTAGCAGGACTTCGGGGAAGTTGTCAGCCCCAGAACCATCACTTTTATTCCTGTCCTGTGATTTTGCCTCTGCTGTGTCTTAGGGGTCCTTTTCCCATTCCACTCCACCTCCAAGTGTTCCTGTTCTTCAGGCTCCTCCCTTAGCTGACCTCCAGGCCATTGCCCAGTCCATTCAGGTTTCGCCCACCCCGGAGGTCTTAGATTCTGCCCCAATATTTTGATATCTGATCACATGTTATTAGGTCCATTCATTCATCCTTCACTTGTTCCACAAATATTTACTGTCTACTATGCTCTGGGCTCTGGAGACAGCAATTAACATGATAGTAAGACATCCCTGCTCTTTGGAAGCTTACATTTTGGTGGGGAGGGGGTAGCCATACAATGTCTAATGGGTAAAATGTGTAGTATATTATATAAAAAATGTTATGGGGAGGCACAAAGGAAGGAGAGGGAGGTCAGGGGTGGGGAGGCTGTCCTACATTGGGGACCCAGAAAGGATGATAGAAGCCTGGGTTGATTTAGAAAGAACCATAAAAGAACATGATAGGAAAAGCTGAGAAGGAAAAAATGGGGTGAATAAGTAGGACAGAAGAAATGAGATGAGATGGGATGGGATGGGATGGGATGAATGAAATAGAGAAGACGGTATGTACATGGAATTGAATTCTGAGTAGAATTGAATGGAAAGAAACACAACTGAATGAAATACAACCTCACTCAATGGAAAGGAAAGAAACAGCATTTCAGAAACGGATTAGATTTAAATGGAAAAGAGTCCAATGTAATGGGGTAGAACTGAACGCAATAGAATTAGACGGAAAGAGGTGGGATGGATGGAGTGGAAAGGAACGGAACAATTTCAACTGCACAGAACAGGATGGGACAGGGATGAACTGAGTGTTTGTTCTGGCCCCTGACCTTCTCCCCACTCCTCCAACAGTCTTCCCCAGCGTGCTCCTGCGGACCCTGCGCCACCCCATCTTCCTGCTGGTGGTCCTGTCCCAGGTGTGCATGTCGTCTATGGTGGCTGGCATGGCCACTTTCTTGCCCAAGTTCCTGGAGCGCCAGTTTTCCATCACCGCGTCCTACGCCAACCTGCTCATCGGCTGCCTCACCATCCCGCTGGCCATCATGGGCATTGTGGTGGGGGGCGTCCTGGTCAAGCGCCTCTGCTTGAGTTCCAGGCGTTGTACCGTCCTCTGCCTGCTGGGGACGCTGTTGTGCCTTCTGCTCAGCCTGCCCCTCTTCTTCATGGGCTGCTCAACACACCAGATTGCAGGCATCACCCTCCAAACTGGGTGAGTGTGCGGGAGCATAAGGGAGGGGACAGGTCATGGGGTACCTACCTACCTCCAATTTCACCTCTCTCAAACCTGTCTCCTCTCCTGACTCGGCGCCATTGTGAGCTGTGAGAATTCTGAAGGAAGGTTCTGGTGAGGATGTCAGATTCACTAGAAAGGGCAGGACCGCTCAGGTTGGGGGTGGGGGTGAGTCGGGTGAAGGCTGCAGCAAGGTGAAGTCACTTCAGGGGTGGAGTCTGTAGAGCAGCTGGCTGAGCTCTGTGCAGAAGCCAGCTCAGCCTGAGGGGTGGCGGCTTTGCGCTCAAGGAGGAAAGGCCTGCCAGGAGGGAGCCCAATTTCCCTCCCTGGGAGCAGCGGGGACTATCTGTGAGGAGGGGCCAGTCAGGGAGGCTGCAGAGAGGACTTCAGCTCCCGGAACCGGAACAGGCAGCCAGGACAGCCTGGGGAGTCTCAGATTCAGAGCTGGAAGTTAGAATTCTGTTGTTCCATGACACTAAAATTCAGAATTTTTTCCCCAAGTCTGGAATAGCACCTGCCTCCATTTCCCGGGAGGACCGTCTCTGAGGCCTCTACCCCTCCCCATCAAACTCATGCTGTCTGCCAGGGGCAGCTGTGCTGGAGAGGATGCTCGGAGTTACTTCCTGCCCCCTTTCCAGGATGACTTCATTTTTTTTCTGGGAACTGCTTCAGACTTAGGCTGGCCCAACACTCAGCCAGAATTCCCCAACTTTCTATATTCCCTCCTCACCCCAGGCCCCTCTTCCCTCACCCAGCTTCCTACACCTGTGTGTCTATGGCGCCAGGGTAGGCACCTTGGTTAACCTCTCCCAGCTCCTTCCCCTCCCCCACTCCATCCGGTCCCTCTTTTCCCAGTGAGGTAACTTGGCTCTGGGGAGCCTCCTGCCTACCAGCCCAGCCCTGGAACATGCAGGGGGCCTTCCACCACGCCCTCTAGAAGTGCCTCATCTGAGGAGGGAACCAGGGCCTTGTAATGATCTTCAGAGTAAAAAGTAGATCTTTGACCACAATTTTTTAAAAAGCAAATGGAAGGGCAGTCCACCTGCTCCCCACACCCTATTATTTTATTCTCCCTTCATGCTGCTGCCTCATCTCGGCATGCCCTCATCCATGTTCTTGCAATGTGGTCATTGAGCTTTGGGTTCTAATTCACTGCAGAAGCCTTGTAGGACCAACTGAGCAAGCTGAGAAGCTCTCATTCTCCAGCACCACTAGTGAAATGACAGCCGGGGAAACCAGGGTCCCCGTGAGCCCAGCGCCACGCACAGCTCCACATGGTGTCAGCCTTCCCGTGAGCTGGCAGGTGGACCCTGTCATCATCCCCACCTGACAGATGAAGACAGCGGGGCTGGATGCAGTGAAGTCACCCTCCAGGGTAGCCCAAGTTAGAGGGGGCAGACCCCAGAGCCAGGGTCTCCCCAGGGGAGAAAGCGTTGAGAGCTGGCCCCTCTCCCACTCCCTCTAGCCCACTCGGCCTTCTAGCTGCTGGCAAGGGGTGCTCTGAGAAGTGCTAAGCCAGGCAGCCCCCCCGCACCACTCCTGATGAGCCTTCTGCTCCCAGCTTGCACTGCTCTCCTTCCTGCAGGAAGCAGACACTGCGCTGTCTGGCCTAGCAGGCAAGGGGACTGCTGGTAGAGGATGGGGACCCCCTCTTAGAAAGGGAGTGGTGCTGCCCTGGCCCCTAGCCCCACCTCCCTATCCCTGAGTCTGGCTGCAGGCCATCTCCAGACTGTCCCCCCTCCCCACTCTCCAGCCCCTGCCACTTCTCTTCTCCACGGAGTTGCCATTCCACAAAGATGTCCAACCCCACCCCTCTGCCCAGCTTCTGCCCTCACTCACCAAGACCCAAGGACCTGGCCTTCTTCCCTCAGCCTCCTCCTCTGTAGCTTGGCCCTTGGCTCCCTGGTAGGTTTGCTCTGCTCCCTCCCAGCTGTGGAGCCAGGACATACTGAGTCTCAGGGGTCGCCTCTGCCCCTCAGACTCAGCCTCTCTTCTGACGTCCTGCCCGTTTACCCTACCTTGACTTGGCCCACTAGAGTGGGGTGTGCCTGGGGCAAGGGGGAGCTAGTGGGACTCATCTGCCCTGGACACTGCGAACAGAATATCGGGATGAGCTTCGAGGTTGTGAGCCCACAGGAGGGCCATGGAGGGCGCCGCAGCCAAAGTGACACCGAGACACTGGAAGCCAGAGAGGCAGGAACAGACTGAGGATCACACAGCTAGTCGGGTCTTCCGATCAGGTCCCACAAGTGTGGGTTGAATTTTCTAAGAAGAGCAAGTGACCAAAGTCATGGAGACGAAGGTCTTTGCAGCTAAGGCTAGATTACGGGAGGAATTCATCTTGCATTCCCCAAGAAGGGTCTTTGAGGAGCAGAGATGTTTGCAGAAGTAGTTTAGAGATTCATAGGATCTGAAGGCCAGAAAGGATCTCAGAAGGTTCTGGGCCATCCTCGGCACTCCCTGCCTGTCTCCCGGCTCGCATACCTCCAGCATCAGGGGCTCACCACCACGGGGCAGCCCTGACAGTGAAACACCTCTGTGCGGAGCTGAAGCCTCTGGTCACTGCTCGCAGGTGGGAGCCAGGCAGAGGGGTGAGGTGACCCCAGTTTGTGGCCCAAGGGAGGGAGATCCAGGTTAACTCTGCATGTCTTCTTTCCCCAGGCCCCAGCCAGGCCTGGAGATCTTTCCAGGCTGTATGGAGTCCTGCTCCTGCTCGTCAGATGACTTCAACCCCGTGTGTGACCTCAGCGCCCGCGTGGAGTACCCCTCGCCCTGCCACGCAGGCTGCAGGGGCCAGGTGGTCCAGGAGACTATGCACAAAAGCCAGGTGGGTCAGGCTTGGGCTGCTGCTCTGCCTTTCAGGGCCTTCGCCCTCTGTCTGCGTGCCTGAGCGGCTCTGCACCCCTGAACCTTCTCACTCTCGGACTCCTCCCCTCCCTCCCTGTTCTTCTTCCTTCCTCTGTCTCTTCCTATTGGCAGGTGTAGAACATTATCCTCTCAATAAGCTTTCACGGCCAGCCTGGGCCTAGCCAGGCGCCTGAAGCCATAGCACAGAGGTGAACCAGAACTGTGCTGTGCAGAGGCTCTGCATCCACTGCACTCCCTGCAGAGGGAAATGCCCCAGGAATCCCAGTGGAGCTGATTGGTCCCCAAAATACATTCAAGGGTGGAAGGAGAAACACCCCACCTAGTAGGGTCTCAGAAAACTTCACGGGATGGGACATTTGGGTCTTCAAGGGGGAGCAGGCAAACTCGGAAAGGGCAGGGGCACTGCAGAGGCAGAGTCTGGAGGCAAGAACATGCAGGTCACACACACACACGCACACGCACACGCACACACGCACAATGTTTCAAGAAACTGCAAAGAATTTGTTGGAGTGGAAGCATAAGGGTTGATGGAGGGAAAGCAAGACCTGAGAAGGAAGGTCCTTGAATGCCAGACCAAGTGGGAACAATGGGGTCCACGGCTGGGTTTTAAGTAGGTTGGTGACAGGGTCAGATCTGCATCTGATCACACCTGATGCCGTAGTGTACAGGAAAACGGGCAGCGCTCAGGCCAAGAGACGAGGATAACAGTGGGTGCTAGCACAGTGAGCCCACTCAATCAAATAGCCAGTCAACAAGGCTTCACAGTGCCTCTCTGGTGGCCAAGCCCTGTGCTGGGGTCTGAGCACCCCATGGGACTTCCGTGGGAAAGAGGGCAGCATAACCAGAAGCTTATATGTAAATTAAAAAAAATTAATTAAAAAATGTGAAAAAAAAATAAAATAAAAAGCTTGTGAAAATACAAATAAATAAATAAATAAATAACCAGAAGCTGCCGGTTAAGTGAAGCTGAGAAAGGCCACTAACTAGTTGATTCCTCCTCCTCTTGTATGTGGGGGTACGGTATCAGGCATCATTATGACAACACCTCCCTCTCTCCATCCCCCTCTGTTATGCAGAACCCTGCTGTCACGCAGCTCTGGCATCTAAGCCCGTGTCCTCCAGGGAGACAGTCTCCAGGGCTGGGGCAGAGTGAAGTACCCTCTGAAATGGGGCTTCGAGAACCATCTGCACTGTGTAAACTGTTTGCATTTCAAATACTCACAACCCCAAACTTTGGGTCTCTTAACAATCACTGTCCTGACCTGGTTGGATTTCCCAGAAAACACTTCAGAGGCCCCCAGGCTCTGCCAGCTGAAGCAGGATTCCTAAGGGGACAGTGAATGCCCTCAGTGGATATGGGTCCCTGAGTGTTAAGACTAGGTTCAAATCCCTCTTCTTACTGGTTCTTACCTTAGGCAAATGATTTCATCTGTTCCTCAGTTTTCCCATCTGTCAAATGGAAGTTATGGTATTGCATGCCTGCTAAATACCAGACATTTTACCGGGATGAGTTTACAAAATAGTAAGTGAACAGCCACCTGACATAATCCATGGAAAGCACTCAGCACAGTGCCCACAGAAGTTTTAAGCACTCAGTAATACACATTCCTGTTGTATTATAGTGTTAAAAAGAACCCAAAATCCAGCTGAGTAAACTGAAAGATCGAAATGGCTTTGCTAAATGACTTATGTATCAGACAGCATCCTATCTAGCTAGGAGAGAGGAACCCCAAAGGGTTATACAAAATGGAACGTTTTCATAGGCAGAAGGAAGACAGTATGTTTCAGGCGGGTCCCTTTTCCTTGGGGACCAGCAGGACTATGAGGCCAGCCCAGCTTGCCCTCGTAAAGGTTTCATTTCCAGGGCAGTTGGCTCAGAAATCAGCTTAGGCATTGAGTCTGGGTTTGCTGACTTGAACCCTAGCACAAATGACTCCATTTGGGGCCTCTTGTCTCTTTTTTAACAAAACAGTTGGAAACGGAGGCCCAGAAATGGAGCAGGCATTACCCGGAGTCTTAGAACCCGAGCTGGACCTAGAACCAAGGGTCCTGGCTTCCCAGCTCAGCCACCTCCCCAGGCGCATCCTCAGAGGTTGTGCAGGGGCAACGGTGCTTCCACAGTCACTCCTGCTTGGTGTTCTCTCAGCAAGTCTGCCTTCTCGGCTCTGGGGTGCGGGGCCCACATGCTCGTGCTCAGTACCGTTTATGAATGGGCTGGTAACCAGGGCAGCTGAGGGGATCTAAGAGCTCAGCCGTGGGAACCCCTGGGAGAGTAAGCCCCAGGCAGCGGGAGAGATTGTGCTGCTCCTAAGAACTTCTGCCAGCAATTAGGTGAGTGTGAGGGAAGGGCTGGGGACGCCCTCTGGCTTTTGTGCCTGTCCCAGTCACCCAGCCACCCTCTGCCTCTTAGAAAAGAAGCAGGGGTCAGGAGACGCTGTTCCAGGAACCTGGCCATGGCGCGTTCTCTCCTTACCTGTCCCTCCACTGACCCTCCAGCCTAGTGGGCTGCTCAACCTGTAGTTGAAGATCCAACACTTTTTCTGCAGTGCGAAATGCTGGGTGCTGGGTGCTGAGGTCACACAAAGCATAGGGGCTTTGCAGAAAAATGTAGAGGACACCGATCACCAGAGCCTAAATCCTATCGCGCGCGCTCTCTCTCTCTCTCTCTGCCCCCCCACCCCACTCTACCTCCTAACCTTCTCCAAACTTTCTTTTCCCTCTCCTCCCTGCTGCCCAAACCACTCTCTCTTCACTGGTTCTGTTCACCTGTAGCCCCACGTCATCTGCGCTGCAGTGACCGTAGCAGCCTTCCGGCTGTCAGGTCTGTCTCTCACGCTTAAGTCGCCCCAAGGCTTCCTGCATCCACCTTGGGACTTCCAACCCTTTAACACTGGGAAATGCCTGAGGCTGTGAAGGCCGTAGGCCAGAGACCCAAGGGCCTTGGCGCCTGGGGCCAGCCTGGCCTCCCTGAGAACTGATGGAACCCCTCCCTAAACCGTGTCTCCCAGGGAGGCTGCAGTCCCAGTGTGCACAGGTGAAGAAACCCTGGTCTAAGGTGAAAAGGAGAAAAGCCGGAGCTTCCGGGCTTTGCTCCTGTCATGGCGCCTGAGGGCACTGGCCCCTGGACCACTTCTGCAAGAATCCTTGGCTGCAGCTTCTCCAGGACAAGGAGGGAATGGGATGCAGTCAGCAAGCATCCCTCAGCCTGGGGTCATTTCCTTGCAGTGTGTTAAGGGGTCACTTTTACTCATACTCATACAACTTTTACTCCTCAGAGGGGCCCCACTTCTCTGGGGGACTCCTCTTAGAGCTTTTATGCTGGCAGGAAGGAGGGCTAGGACTTGTTCTCTGGCCCTTAGCCCCCCCCCCCCAAAGGTCAGAAGGCTTAGACTCCATTCTACAAGTCTCTGCAAACACCTCAGGGCCAGGGCTGGATCCAGGACTCTGCTCTCCTCTCTAGGTTCAGACCTCACTTAGAACTGATGCGTGTTTTACTTTACTTTCGGATCCATGGATAGAGTTGGACAGTCAATATTTTCAATACTTTATCCAGCATTTCAAGCAGGATGATTGGCAGGGCACCCAGTCCACGATATTTTTGGAAACAACAGTCCAGATCTTTTCATGTCCAAGGCTCTTCGAGATCTTATCAAGATCTCACTACCCACCCTCACCCCTTCACCTCTTCCTGCCCCCAACACACACACTGTTTGTTCTAGGCAGAAAGATTTGCTGGGTTCTTTCATGCCCCTGTGATTTTGCATTTGATGCCCCCTCTAGTTATTTCAGTTTTCTTCCTGGAGAACTCCTATTCACTCCTCAAGACCCAAATCTAATACCCCTCCCCCTCTTTAGTGATGCTTTCCTTGCTTCTTACCTGCTGCCTTAGGCCCCCAAGGTGCTCTCTGCATCTCCCTGTCTTATGCCCACATCTCTCCTTGAGAGTCCACTCATGGACCCAGCACCCCAAATGACCTCAGTAAACTGGGACGATGAGCTGAAAATTCTGCTTCCTTTCCAAAAGCACTCTTTGAAATAGCTTTGCTTCCTTACACAAAAGGTCAGGAAATCACTCTGATATCACCAGGAAAAAGAGTATGTGTGTGAGTGTGGTCTGTAAGAGTGTGGTGTGTGTCTGTGGTGGGTAGATGTTAGTGTGGTGAGTGTGAGGTATGTGAGTACAGTGTGTGAACCCAAGTGCGTGTGGTGAGTGAGCATGTATATCGGGGACGGGTGCTCTTCTGGGGACCCTTCCTTTTTGTTCCACCTCATTGCTCTCCCCACATCCTCAGCCTGGGCTCAGCCCATTTGTGCTCAGGTCTGTGTCTGGCTCCTGCCTGCTGGCTTAGGCCATCCTGACCGGCCCAGGAGTCGGAATGCCAGTGTCCAGACAGCCCCGGCCCAGCTGCTCTACGCCCTCAGGTCTCTCCTGCCTTCTGGGGCCTCGCCCCCTCACTGGGTGCTTGTCTTTGGAGGATCCTGAGGGCTCTTCTCCCTTCCCCTCCTAGGTTTTCTACACCAACTGCAGCTGCGTGGCTGAGGACGCCCCTGTGGCGGGGGGATCCTGTGACTCAGCCTGCAGCCACCTGGTGCTGCCCTTCGTGCTGCTGGTCGGCCTGAGCGCGGCCCTGGCCAGCGTCACTCACACCCCCTCCTTCATGCTCATCCTCAGGTGAAGCACGGCAGGCCGGGCTGAAGGACACGTGGGGGATCTAACCCCAGGCAGGACAGGACCCCCGAGGGAGGAGTTGGAGGAAGAAGGTCACTCAGGTGTCCCAGTTCCCTGCCACAGAACCGGTCCTCGCCGTCCTGCTTCATCCCCCCGGACACCCCCTGAGAGGATGGCTTCTCCCCATCTCACAGATAAGGAAACTGAGTTCAGGGCAGTTCAGGGTTCCTCGCAAGTGTCAGGTAGGAAAGCTGGCTCCTTTGCCCCAGCAGAGGGAGCAGCCGGCCTCCCTGTCAGAATGCGGAGGGGTTGAAGGTGGCACCTGCTCCCATGCCCCCCACCTGCTGTTGGGCAGTGGGGGGCAGCGCACGGATTCAGAAGCCAGCGCCCTCAGAATGGCGGCTAGAAACCTGAGTGTCACTACAAATCCGCAAGCACTTCTTAAGTGCGCGCTGCGAACCCAGCCCGTACAGACCTCTGCGTCCTGGTGCAAGAGCTTCCGGCCATGACCCGGAAGCGCTGCTGGGCCTGACAAATTGTCCCGAGGCCAAAGTCAGCATCTCCTGGGGGAGGAGCTAGAATAGGGACCCTCGAAAATCTCAATTTCTCGTTCTGCTGGGATTCTTTTATTCCCTATCTACTTAAAACAACAACAACAAAAGACATAAACCAGGAGAGCCACAAGAGGGGTAGAGGAGTTAGAGGCCCCAGTAGGCAGCCTGATCAGGAGGTGCTCATACAGGTCACAGCAGCCCAGATGCTGGTTCTGACTCGCAGCAGCCGCGAGACCCCAAGAAAATCTCTTCCCCTGCCCAAGCGCTGGTCTTCCTACGCGCACGCGCGCAACGGGCCAGTTATACGCTTGCCTGGGGGAGCGTGGGGCGTGGTGCAGAATGACGCCTGCAACAGGCACCCCTTCAAGGCCCTCGCAGGGCTGACTTAGGCGTGGAGACGCCATAGCGCCGCAGCGGCTGGGAGTTTATCCGTAAGATGGGGAGAAAACGGCATCTCAGGAGGTTGCCACGGGGATAAAGGCAGGTCAGGGAGGACCCGGTCTGTTGCGGGGACCAAGCTCCAGGTTTTGCCAAGAGTAGGAGAAAGAGAAGAATTTGGTGGGACCTGGAATGGGGGGAGAAGGGAGGCGTCTGTGACCAGAAACACAGGGAATTCAATGCAGGGCCCCTGATGGTTAGTGGGTTTGCTTGGGACATGGGGAGCAGCTCTGTAGGTTGGAGGGAAATGGGATACAAGACCTGGCCCAAACCCATAGACCTTCAGGCTGGGGGAAGACAGGCTGGGGTTCTGGGAGAGAAGGCCAGAACCCTTGTGGGCCGGAACCCTCTTGACTGTCCTGCCGTGTCTCTGCTTGTTAGAGGAGTGAAGAAAGAAGACAAGACTCTGGCTGTGGGGATCCAGTTCATGCTCCTGAGAGTCTTGGGTAAAGAACCTGCTTGGGCCACTGGTTCAGATCCCCACTGTGCACTGGGCTGGGGGTGCAGGGAGGCGTGGACCCAGGTCCCCCCTATGGTTCACAGGCCCACGGGACAACAGACTTGACCCAGGGGTCCTGGAGGTGGGTGTGCAACAGCTAGACAGAGTCAGGGAGGCAGCATCTGACACAGGCTTAAGATGGGCTCAGGGCTGAAGAAGACTGATGAGCCAGGAGGTCCGGGTGGTCCAGAGTCCCTGGGGGGCTCACTGCAGGGAGCAAGGGGGTGCAGGGATGGCAGGCCCCACTGTGCCCTGAGTTCCCCTTCCCATCAGCCTGGATGCCCAGCCCCGTGATCCACGGCAGTGCCATTGACACCACCTGCTTGCACTGGGCCCGAAGCTGTGGGCGTCGTGCAGTCTGCCGCTACTATGACCACGACCTGCTCCGGAACCGGTAAGACGGGGGCAGGGCGGGCGGGCTGCCAGAGGTGTGAAAGGGTGTTGGGAATATTCTCTGGGTCCCAGTAGGGACCAGCAGGGCGGGCAGTCCACTTACATGCGCCCGCCAGGTGACGGGTGCTCTATCCAGGGCTGATCGGTAGATCACCACTCCCGTTAGACCCACCCTCCCCCTACAGATGAGGTGAGAACTGAGCGGTGGCCCAGGTCGCACAGCCAGTAACTGGCCTTGGATGCGCACTGTCTTCTGTTCGGGGAGATATATGGGGTGGTGGAGCCTGGGAGAGCTGGGGCAGCAAGCAATCCAGTGTGGGAGTGACAGGGAGTCGGGTGGGGCAGAGAAGGTCCTGTCTAGAACACAAGAGGTCAAGGTTGAAGGCCCGGTCTGTCTTCCTTATAAGGTGTCCTGCCTTTTCTGGGAATCAGCCTTCCCCTCTGTAAATGGGGAGCACAAAGGAGCCTGAAGTCAGAGACGGCTGGCCTTAGGAGGCGGGGGTGTAAGCCAGGGGGAGCCGCCACTTCCAGCTCCCAGATAAGGAATCATCAGCAGGAGCCCTGGGGAGCAAGGGGGTCCCTGCTCTCCACCTGAGACCATGGAGACAGGGTCTTTTGTGCCGGGCTCCTCCCCCAAGGTCCCGCGTCTGCAGCACACAGCAGTCATGGTTGCGGGACCCCTGCCCCGACCCGCAGACATCCGAGTCCCTTGCTCTTTCCCCAGGTTTATTGGCCTCCAGTTCTTCTTCAAGACAGGCTGTCTAGTCTGCTTCCTCTTGATTTGGTTCATTCTAAGGCAGCATGACAAAGAGGAGGAGACCAAGGCGATCGTGAGCAATGCTGGCCTGCAGAAGCAGTCCTTAATGTCTGGACCGGGACAGAAGTCGGACGAATGCAAAGTGTGAGCTGTGCTGGGGCCCCGCCCTGGCCGACACTGGCAGCCGCGGCAAGGACCTGGCCCTCGGCCCAGGACTGGGCTTGGGGAGTCCTGTGCTCCAGTCCCAGCTCTTCTTCTGCTCGCTTGTCATGTAACTTCAGACAAGCCACTGGGCCTCTCTGGGCCTTAATTTGCTCATCCGAACCAAGGAAATGCAAACCAAACAAACAAGGATTTGCTGTGTTGGCTGCTTCTAAGGCAAGAATATCTACCCCCTTCCTCTGCCAGCCAGCCGACCTAAAACCGGGCTTTGCTGGTGGGAGCACAGCGTACTGTTCCCCCAGGTGCCCTGGAATAAAGCAGCGGCTGCCCTGCGCACCGGCTCTCGCTCTGCTCTGCAGCTCCCCTCAGGCACCCTCGTGGAACTCCAGACACCTCCTCTGTCAGGTGGAAACAGACTTGCCAGCTTTCAGGCTCCTTCCAGCTGTGACCCTCTGTGTGGTCATAATGGACTCAGAATCCTCACTGGTTGCCCAGTAGGCCTGTCAAGAAGTAGCCATTTGGCGCCCCCTGCAGGCAGAGGCCTGAGCCGGGAGCTAAGGGGAAAGCCACCTGGCACTCGGACAGGGCCTCACACTCAGGACCAGGACCGTCAGGGCCTTCCTGAGTTGATGGGAGTTGGGGGCGGAGACTCACTCCCCGGACTCAGCAAGTCCCAGTACTCAGAGCCTGGCTGTGGCGAAGCTTACTCACTGCCTTCGGGGATCGGGGATCGAGGAGGGAGATACAGGCCCCATTCTCTAACGTCAAAGGCCAGACACACTCAGTTACACACACTAACTCGCGCTGCCAAGACTTCACCCATCTGACCAGCGTCCACCAAAGTCCTGTGACTCTTGTGACTAAAACTCACTCACTGTCTCCTCCCAGGTGCTCCAATCTGTGTCACCTGCAGCTCTGGGGTAATGTCTGCTTTTGAGACACTTATATGGGGGGGTAAAAAGTGGCCCTCTGTGATTTCCGGTGGGTGAGGACCAGCTCTGTGGGGTCTGTAATGCTGGGAGTGGTTGTGTCAGGCTCTGGGTGGTAGCGAAGCCTGTGGAAGGCGTGGGGCTGAACAACTGGTCCTTTTCTACGTCAGGCCTTGCCGCGTTGGGGCAGCCTACGTATTTACCTGCAAGTGGGGGTCTCCTGACCTGCTCCCTGGCCATTCCGCGGCCTCCACATGCCCCGCCTGACTCTGCCGGGGGCAGAGACAGGAGCCACCAACCCTGTGTCCAGTCCTGTGTGTCTAGTCCCAGGCTGGGGGCCCAGGGAGAAGCTGGGGGTAGGGAATGCCTGGATTTGCCTTCTGAGAGGCTCCCAGTGGCTGGGCCCCGAGGCTATCCCACATGAGAAAGGGTGGGGGCACAGAAATTCTAGTTCCCATTTTTATTCTTCTGGTGATACCTTTAAATGTTTAACACATATCTGAGCCTATATTTATCAATGCCAAGAATTTCAAAGGCTTCTCCAGCAAGATGAAGCTGTTACTATGTTTATATTCTTCCTCCCCTCCTGTTTCCCAGGTTTTGCAGAAATAATCTGAAATTATAGATACAGCTCATTATTAAATTTGTTCTTGCATAATGTCTCTTCTATTACAAAAATACTTTCTTACAAACTGCATTAGAATTTGCGACAACCACATTATTTCCAGTTATTCAGATTTAAGTTTTACTGGATTCATTGCTTACCGTCATTTCTTGTATATTACATCTCTCCCTATCTGTATATTATGCTCTAATTTTCATTTGGCTGGGCTATTTCCTCTAGTAATGGCTTCAGAAATGGAATAAAATCATGAGCTTCTTGAGTCCTCACCTGTCAAAACTGCCACTCACATCTTACCAAGGAGAAAACAATGGAAAGTGGCCTGCCTGAGATCACATAGAAAATCAGTGGTGGAGCTGGGTTTGGTGCAGCTTTGTGACGCTAGACAACTTGAGAAATGGAACACAAAATTAAGTAAAAAAGCAAATATCTGCCTAAATGAGGATAAAAGCCAAAATGAATACATCAGGCAATTTTTTCAAAGTATAATATTTTTTATTAACTAATTCTCTCATATGTCTCCCAAATACATTAAATGATGGGAAGTATTTTTCATAGGCCAGTTCCAAGAGCCAGGCAACATAAAATGCATTTATATCACAAGATGACCTCTGGATAAGACACCTTGATGTCACAATGCCAAAGCAGGATGGTAGGTAGGCAGAGTCCTAGAAGCCATTCTCCACACAGTGGTGGTCAACAAGGACTTCTTTGTACATAGAGTTGACTGAAAACTGTATAAATACAACTCAGTGAAGCCAAATTAGATCTTTCCCCAACTTAGCTTCCCCTTAACCAGATCCCAAAATCTGTGTGGCTACACAAACCACATAAAGGGAAATTGGAACACAAATTAAGTTGGCATGGGATGAAACAGAAAACAACAATCTTAATTGATGGTGGCTAAAGAATCTTATTGATGCAAATTGCACAAGAAAGTGGCAATACAACGCTTGTGGAGGCCCTCCCTGAGTCTGGGTAGAGACCCTGGTACCCAAGCATTAGTTTCCCAGGAAACCTCTGGGTTGAAGATGAGGTCCTCATGCTTACAACTTCCGGGGATAGTGGGGGTGAGAAGACTCCATCTGTTACTGCTAGAGAGGATGGGCTGGAAGCCAGGGTGGGGGAGAGTACGGAAAAGCAGGTAAAGGCCTGAAGGCATCCCAGGGACTGAGGGGTTCTGGGAAGCAACTCTCTTCCCTAATATGGCCCCTGTCCCTGGAAGAATTTAATGAGCATGTACGGCATGGGGGTGGGGAGGGGCGTGGGGGAAGGCAGAGGGAGGTAGGAGCATGGAGGGGAGACACAATTTCTTTGTCCTGGCCTGGCTGCAGCTCTGCTTGTCCCCTAATCTCTCCTCCACTGTCAGCCAGGGCTCAACAGACCCAGTCTTATCTCTCCCTACAGCCAGCCTGGGACAGCTTTTCTCAACGAGATTTACATTTTTATTGATTTTCTTTGCCCTTCCAGAGAAGTCCCTTCCTCTGCTTCCCCCTTTGCTTTAAAATGGGTTTACCCTGGGAAACAGCAGTTCTGAGGATGGCCAAGAAATGATGGTTCAAGGATGGGTTCATTTACCATTTACCATTCACTCATTCACTCATTCATCCACTCACCTACTCAGTCAAGAAATCCTACATGACTGTTCCATATTAACACTTCTAAGGACACACATGTGTCAGGTAGAGAAAACTCTCAGTGCAAGCAGACAGGCTGACAAGCAGTAGTAAAAGCAGTAGTCATAGAGAGGGAAGAAAAGGAATATTCCTGGGGCCACAAGAAAGATGTCTGAGAAAAGGTTAAATCAGAGAAGACCTGAAAGAGGCATGAATTCCCCAGATGAAGAAGATAGGAACGAGCATGAGAAATAACAGGATGAGCACGGGCAGGAAGGCATGAGAGAGGAGGTGCGTCTGAGATGTGGCCCAGGAGTGCTGGGGTTTGGGTGTACTACATGTACAGAGTGATCAGGAGACAGGAGAGCTGAGGCTAGACACTGGGGACCAAGCCTGGAGTTCTCGCTGAAGGCTTTGGATGTCTTCCTGAGGTCAAGGACGAGCCCTTGAAGCATTGATTGATGAATTCTTCCATTGACTGGTTATTTTGAGCAGGAAGTGGCATGACGAGATTTGTGTTTTAGAAAGGTTGCTGGCTGCATCATGGGGGCTTGGAGTGGAAAAGAGAAGCTGGGGGCCAAAAGCTTGGGCAGGAGGCTGGTGTACTAACCAAAAGAAGCAGGAGGCCTGGAGTCAGGTCAAGAGAGGCATCTAGAAGTGGGGACACATAAGATGAGTCTTGAAAAACGAGTAGCTATGGACCAGATGGAGAAGTTGAGAATGGCATCTGGGGAGAAGAAAGTGCACCGATAGAGACCCAGCCTCCAGAAACTCCTGACAGCTCTGGGAAATTTCCACTACCTCGGCAGGCCTGCAGTGTGGCCTGAGAGAGACCATGGTGAGGGATGAGATGGACGAAGTGGGCCAATGTCCTCAAATTTCCCTCAGGGTTCTGTCTCCTGAACCTAGACTCAGATGGGAGAGAAGGAGGGACAGTGCCATTTGTCCAGAGGGAGCTGTGTGAAGCTGCCTTCTCTGCAGACTGTGGAGCCCTGGGGCAGAGGTTCAAACAAACCTTTCCTTGACCACAACACTGCACACATTAAAAGTTCCCTCCCACTTGGTCTTCATAGTTTCTTGGTGAGGAATGAAGGATCTCTGTACAGAAGATAAAGAAATGTGGGTAAGAACTTGTCCAAGGTCACTCAAGAGTCCAGGAATCCCCTGTCAAAACTGATGTTTCCAGTAAACAGTTTTGACCCTGAATCACATAAACACAAGAGTTTCAGTAGATGCTAAATTAGAGGATTGAAACATAATGCTGCTGGCCTGGGAAGACAAGATCTGGACAAGAAAATATGAGAGGACTCGGCACAGTAAATTGTGGCTTGAATAGGGCAATGATCAGTCACATGGTAGAGGAAGTTATACTGGACGAGAGGTGACGACAAGGGAAGGTTCCCTGGAAAATGCAGAAAAAGGGGAGGCCAATCCAGAGAGGAGATGAGGGTAAAGCATGGCAGGCATTACTGGCTGCCTTTCTATAGTCAATCCCTTCTTTATCCCAATAGCAAGGTGTACAGCCATAGCTGTGATCCAAGGTATAGAATGCCTTCTCCTTTGCCAGTGAGAGCTGTAAGAGTGAACATGGGACTTCACTCTGTTCAATGAGATGCAAGGGGATGATCGTCTTAGAAACTTTTCTCCTGAATAAAAAGTATAAGAGGAGCTCATTTATGCTCCCACATCCTTTTCGGAGGATGTGGTGTCCACTGTCACATCAGCCATCTTGTGCTCAAAAGGTTTGAGGTTCAGAATGGGAAAACCCTGAGACGTCAGAGACATTAGAGGCATTTTTGAATCCCAGAACAATCCTGAATCTAACTTCCTTGGGCCTCTTTGTTAAGGAAACAATAGCTTTATGTCATTCTATACAAGGGTTTCTCTTACTCACATTCTAACTGATTCAGTGAACAAAGCTCTCATTTCCATCTTAAGCTATTTTCTTTCCCAAGAAAGGAAGAATGGAAATGTGGAACAGGAAAGGGCCTTGGGCTGGGAGGCAGGCGTCCTTGATGTGACCCCAGCTATGCCTCTATGATCTTGAGCAAATCCCTGCCCTCTGAGCTTCCAATAATTATAGCTAATATTTATTGACTGTTTACTGTGCGCCAAGCTCTCTAAGAGCTTCTCTTCATTATCTCATTCAATCATCATATCAACCCTACTATTTCAGTATTATTATTCCCTTCATATTATGGTTAAGGAGACTGAGGCTCAGCGATATTAGGTAATATGTTCAAGGTTACACAGAAAATTTGTGCTGGGTCTCTGCATCCTGAATCCAGGCTTGTATCTCCCTAAAAGCCAGACACCTGACCATAATGCTATACTGACTGGCAGTAAGAGCAAGTCTCTGGACAAGATGACCTCTATTTCCAACTTAAATGTTCTTTGACTTGCTGTCCCATTTCTAGCTACATGATAAACAAACCAGCTTAATCCTAGAGAAGAAAGAAATAAGGACTGTCTTTAGCCAACTGAAGAGCTGTCATGTGAATGGGAGATTAGACTTACTCAGTGCAGCTCAGAGGACATTATTAGACCAGTGTAGGGACACTACAAGGAGAGAGGGTGCCACTTATATAAGGGAGAACTTTGTAGGAGCCATTTGTCAGGCAGTTGAGGTATATGCAGGCAATGATTCTCCTGTCATGACATTTAGGCAAGCCTGTGTTTGATAAACTTTTGTCCAAAGTACTGCATTGAGTAGGGATGAGGTTAAATGACTTAAAACTGTGGTAGGAATTAAATGGGGTAATACACTCTCAGCACCATAACCGATACAGAGGGCAGCAATAAACTCTTTTCATTTCCCTTTGACACGGATTCTTGGATTTTAAGGTTTTCTAATATGGGTTTTTGATTCTTTGGCCCTAATATCCTATTACTTTATAATTTCAACACACTATGATTCTGTACAGCTAAGAGGCTATGATTTTAATACTCTCACTTTCTATGATTATGTAGACTCTAGAAGCTGAACAGTCTATGATTTTGTAATTTAATAGTCCCTAGCTTTAACAATCCAAGATTCAATAAACTGTCTCTCACCAACTCCAGAAATATGAGGGAGTTGCACCAAAGCTATGCTTCACTGGCCTGGGCACATATCGAACTACTCCTTCTGCCTCATTCATCACACCCCTTGCCACCTCCCTCCCCAGCCTCAGGCTCTCTGTTCCAAACAACCCTCCTTCCTGATCCCTACTTCATCTCATGCTTCCCAACCCACCAAGAAGGTACATTCATTCTTTATCTGCTGCTGATTTTTCATTAAGCAAGAGCATTATCAAAGGTGATATTAAGGAATGATAAGGAGTGCTATAATTCTCACAGGCACTAAGATCTGGGCTCCAACACCTTGATTTCATTTAAACTCAACACAAACTCATCTCTACCAGGAAGCCTTCCAGGGATGACACTAAGTATCTAGCACCAATAACTTTGGTCACAAGTACGAGTATATGAATTCTTTGATGTATATTAATTACACGTCCTGTCCATCCTATTCCCCTGATTATAATTGAGATTTTCCACTAAATCAAACCAGACTGAGAATTTTCCAGAGGAAGACCATGTTTTCCCATCAAGCTAGAGTCTCCATGTAGACATAAGTTGTGTCTCCCTTATATCATATTTGAGTTAGAGTTAAAGGTAGAATGATGTTTCTCCACCAGATGAATAAATTCTCAAGGCAAGTTCATGTCTCTGCCATTAGACCAAGGACTTCATTAAAACAGAAGCTATATTTTCCTCAAGATATGTAAGTCTCCAAGTCTAAGAACAGTTCTTCCACTCTTATATTAGGACTGTCATCCTGAGAGTAAAAAGCCTTGGGTTCTCCCCTCTCTATCCCTTCAATCACAACTCATAACTCTGAGTATAAGAAGGGATATTTTTCATAAAGCATGTAGAAAGATAAATGGAAAAGGAAAGACTCAGTATGCAGGAAATCAAGCCTCTCCCCAATGTGCCCATAACCTTTCTCCCTTTCTGCTATCCTAAAAACTGCTTTTCCTCTGTCTGAGTGCATCCCTCCAGTTCCTCCCAGAAAATAGAACAGTAAGTGAAGATGTCAGCACCTTGGACAGCGCCCAACCCATTACAGAACTCAGCCAGCGGAAGCCGAGCTCTCCAACTCCCTTAGTCTCTGGGTGATGGATTTCCTCGTTTCTCAATTTGATTAAAGCCCAGTAGATAACCAGAGCGCCTTGTTCCTTTCTCTTCTCTCTTCCTGATGAACATAATTAACTCCGTCAGGCTGGGAATACTTGCTCTTAAATACTTGCCCAGCCCCCACCCAGGCATGAATAGAGCCGGAGCACTTGGAAGAATCCTGGGGAATGGAGGTGGTAGAAGAAACTCTCCCTGAAACACACACACACACACACACACACACACGCACACATGCACACACACGCACTGTGGATGGAGATTTAACTGTGATGACTGGGTAAAGAAAACTCTAAACTAGAAGTCAGGACTTTGAAGTTTATTCTGGCTTTGCCACTAATCTAGATATGACCTAGAGCAAGTTGTATGCCTTTCATGAATCTGTTTTTTCCATTAGTAAGATGAGGATGTTGAACTACATTATCTCAAATGCTGTTCTGAGTGCTAAGATTGGGGCGGGGGGCATTTAAAACAGAAAGGAAAAGAGACTTAGAGACTTGCCAGAGGTCATATAACAAGCTCATGGCAAAGCTGAGTAAGTTGAAGATAGATAGGATTGAGTTAATTAGTGCTAAAAGAAGAAAATAAAATTTAAGTATATGAAATGCTCACGTCCCTTCAGAGATCGGAAAGCATGGATAGAAATAATTAAATTCAGGAAGAAGGATCACCTGATAGACAGAAATTCAACTGCAAACTAAGAGAAGCCCAGAAAGGTTTTGTGACTAGCCCAATGCCATCCAGCAAGGCAACTGTAGAATTAGAGAATGAACTCTTATACTGATCAAATATTTGGGGTTCCCATCTTACAGAGAAGGGAAAATACCAAGCATCACATGTATTATATTACTAACATGTGCCCAGCTCACCACTAGGCACTTTGGCAGGAATAGACAGATGGATGGATGGGTAGATGGATGGATGAATATATATATATATCCATCATTCTTCTATTTATATCTTTGATGTACTGAGTATTCTACCTAGGATTACTCTCAATGCATCTATGTATGTCTAAATGGATCAAGGCCCAAACCAAAAGTCTCTTCTGGCAGAAAAGCATCCCTAAATTTATCTGGATGTGACTTCTCCCTCCCAAAGCATTTTCTTTGGTCTTCTTTTATAATATTCAGCATCATTGTCTTATCTGTCCTAATCCTGTCCCCTAAGAAGAGTGAAGAGAGAGAAAAATCTGTATTTTATTCAGTTTTGAGTCACTCATTATACTCAACACACATGAAATGTAATAGAACACCAGTGAGTAGTGGATGGGTGGATGGACAATTGGATATAGATGTATGGGCGACTGGAAGAGGGAGTAGATATGTGATTATGTGCATGGGTGAGTAGGTATATAGGTGAATGGTGGTTAAATGGATGGACAGATAAGTATACAGTCAGATAGCTGGGTATAAAATGGGTGAGTGGATGGATCCATAGATAGGTGGGTAGATGTACAGGTGAACGAGTACATGAACAAATCTAAGGATAGATGAATGGAAGGTATATGGATAGTAGGGGTAGTGAATAGATGAACTAATATATAATTAGCTGTGTGGGTGAATGAGAGAATGTATAATTGAATATTGTCTGAAAAGATAAATGTCAGGGCAGATGAAAAGAATTAGGGGAAAGAAACATAGAGATGTTCATAATGTCCCAAAAGATAGTTTTTGTGGAGACTTTTCATGGTTGATAATAGAAAAATGACTGCCAGAGTTAGCTGACTCTGAGTTTAAGATGACTCAAAAGGGTGCTAAAGCTCCAAAAGATCTCAGGCAACTTCAGGTTCTACTCATCTATCAAGATCAATAAAGGTGATGACCTATACTCTGCTGTTCACACTCCCCAGAGTCTGTATTTGGCCTGGGCATCTGGAGGGATGACGATATATCCATGATTTGTCCACATAGGCAATACAGCGAGGAATAATCTCTTCAGTCTACCAGCTGATGAACTAGTGAAAGAAACTGGAACATTCAGCCTGGTGAAAAGCAAAGTCAGGAGCAACAATCACTAGGATCTGACTCACTGTCTCGGAGCATTCTCCATGGCCCTAGAAGCCAAGCTGGTCCCAGAGGAAGTCACAAAGTTGATTTCTCTGCCAGTGTGATAAAGGTCATCATACAAGGGAAGCATTGTCTGAGGGGAGTGAGCCCCTCATCTCTGTGGGTACATAAGTAGGACTTTGACTTCCTCTATCAGGAAAGCTATGTGGAAAGTAAATAAAGTAGCTCTGTGTGGACAGTGGGTAGCTCATCCCACTCTCAAATTCAATCATCCATTCACTCTTCATCCCTCAACAAATTAGGGTTAGGTGTGCCCTGTGCTCAGATTGGAATGCAGGGGATTTCTACCCAGAACTGGGTATTTGGGGAGATAGATACGGTCTTATGGGAATCTCAACTTCCCATGTAGAACAGGAGTTTGAGGAATGAAGAGAGGTTGAAAATGCCCTTTCAGAGACACAAATGACTGAGGTGGGGGGAGGATCAGAGTCATTTAGAGCCAATCCATGACCTAGATTTCCTGTAATTAACGAGCCTATGTCAGTGACGTGTTGGCTTCTGATCAATGCTGTCTTTCAACCAGTCCAGCTCCCTGGTATGAGGAGATTAAATCAATTAGGAGGAGGAGGAGGAGATCTGGCTGGCACTGGTTGGGAACAGCGGATAATTCACTTACATAATGGGGGATTGAGGTTTGCATTTGGCCCTTCAATAAGGAAGATGGATCCCAGACCCCAGACCTTGAGGAAAGGGGAAATTCAGAGTTTGGGAGTGAATTCATTGGCAAAAGGAAATCCAGGGGAGGAAAGCAGTGGTGCCCCTAGGCAGAGACCCACCTTCCATCTTCTTGCTGTGAACTGATTGGGGGAGGACTAAATCAGAAAAAAAAAAGGACACTTATTTCCCCCAAATAAGGGTGTCCTAGGCACCAGGATCATTCAACAATGAAAATCTGACCAAGCCTCTCTCTTTAGCCTGGCATCCAAGGCTCTGCAATCTATCCAGCTGCATCTTCTGCATTCTAAGGGGCCAGGTGGGGATGGGAGGTTATTGGGGGAGATTGTATGTCCTGGTTTTTTCTCTCTGTGTCAGATCCTGGCAAGGCACTGAGGTACACAGAGAAACAGACCCACTTCCCTCTGAAGTGCTGCCTATTGGGGAGACAGATACCCACACCGCTGTATCAAGGTGATAGAGGCCTGCACAAGCAGACTCCAGAGGGGACCCAAGAGGATACGATACCCCTTCAGGGGTCTTTTCCTGAAGGATTCCCAAAGGAAGCAGTACTTGAGCTCACTGAGCTTTAAAGGAAGGATGGACTAGTAGACTCTACAGGGCTGCCTGGTTAAGGGAGGGGGTTGGGTGGGGGTTATAGCATGTGCAAGGGTGTGTGCTAGATGACTTGGCACAGATTCAGGGAACTAGTTGGGATAAATGGAGCCTATAGTGTGAGTAGGAATGGAAGAAATGAGGCAGGGAAGATAGCAGGACTCAGGTCCTGCTTTGGCTATCAGGCTAAGAAAGGATTGAGCTAATGATTCCAGAGTCACTGAGATATCACAGCACCAACAGTCTACCAGAGTGAGAGTGGAGGAAACAGAGATGAGCCAGAGTCAGGAGTTCTAGAAGGACACATAATTATTTTCCCTTACCAAGCTGGGTAGTCATACCCGGCTCCAAGTGGAATTGGGACCTGACTGGGTGGCTCTGCTAGCTGGCTAGGTTGTCCAAAGCCCTTTGCCTAAGGAGAGAGATGCACAGGCAAGTGGTCCTGCAGGGCAAAGGTGAGCTGACCTCTGGAGCCTGCACCAAACTTGTCTCCTGAGGATCAGTCCTATGATGAGCAAGGACCCAGGAGCAAATGTGGATAGATGAGAGGTTGTACTGGTGTCCTGAAGATGGGCACAGGGCAGGCATTGAGAAGTGGACTGGAAGGGTCATAGGTGACACCAAGGGTTCTTGTCTTAGGTCATGCCATCCTATGGGGAACAAGAGCAGGCACATGTTCACGTTCAGGAGGGGAAGAAGATAAGTCTCAACTGTTTCAGGCTGCTCAAATCAGGATTCATCATGTAGAGGCCAGGAAGTCTTAGGAAATGGAGTGGACCACACATAATTAGAAATCCCTCCCTTCCCCCGTCCCTTCCTCCTTCCCGTCCTTCAGCAGGTCTCTCTGATACCTCCCTTCTCCAGGCATGTTCTGAACTGAGCAGCATGACACAGATCAAGGGGCACTCTGTTCTTTGTCCAGCATGGAGCACAGCACATGCAGGACTTCTCTGCATGAAAACTGGCTGGGAATTAAAGTAAGTGCTTGAAATTTATTCTATTGATAAAAAGGTTGAGGAACTAACCTACATGGTAGTAAGCAATGGAATCTGACTCAGATTAAGCTCAACAAGAAAAAATTATTGGCAGTTCCACAGGGCAGCTCAGAATGGATGAAGAAGCTGGAGAACCAAAGTAGTGGGCAGCTGAAATCACAGCAGAGGTCAAACCACGGGGATAGTTAGTCCCCATGTCTCCACCAGCAGGAACTTTGAACACCCCCACCCACTGCACACCCAGGTGACTACAATGTGACACAAGCACAGATTTACTTGAGCAAATTTTCCTCCTAACCTCACTAGTTGTCAAATCAAAGTCCAGAGTCAGTTACACAACTGGCCAAATGCCAGGGGTTGGGAGTGGGAGAGTATCTGGCCCCCTTTGGCTTTTAAAAAAATATTTATTTATATATGCACCCAAGAGCTGGGGCACAGGCCAGAGGTGCAGGAGGTGAGAGGATTCACCAGAGACAGAGTGGGGAGCAGAACAGGCAGATGGACCAAAACACACTGCTGAGGGGAGCAGCGGGTGAGACAGGAGAGGTCTGCTGAGCCATGTGGGTCCCCTCCCTGGTGGGGGATTGAACTCGTGCTGTTGTGCTGCAGATGCTTCACAGTGCAGCGCTCAACCCACTGCACCACCAGGGAGGCCCCCCACCCCCACACCCCGCCTTTGGCTTTGAAATGAAAGGTAGAATTTCAGTTTCCATAAAGACTGACTTTATTTCAAACACAAAGCAATGAATTAATCTTAGGTAGCACAAAATGACCAATGCCCATTACACCATTATTGAGAACTCATAAAGTGCCAGTTGCTTGGCCAAGTGTTTTAAAAACAAATCTGCAAAACAGCTCTCCAAGCTGGGTAACAGGGAAGCCCTTTTTATAGCTGAGGAGGTTTTAGAGATGAGGTGACTTTCTGAAGTCACTTAGCTGATATGTGATGGAGCCAGGCTGAACATAGGTGGGTATTTTTGTTGTCACAAATGCATCATACAACTCTACATTTGTAAATACTGAGTACTGTGTTATGGTTCTGTTACTGGGCTGCAACCAGCAGGAGGCGTGGTTTCTGGTTCCCCTGCAAGTTAGTGTGTCAACCCTTCCTCAGAAACCTTTTATGTAGCAGTGTGCTGCCTGGATCGAGGAATGGACCAATCAGGTGTGAGCTGTGGGTTGATTGATACCAGGACTCCGCCTCTTACCACAAGTCAGTGGTAGCAGAGCCCCTCTTGTAAATTACACTTCCTGAATTCTGGAACAGGCCAAAATGGACCAGTCAGGTGCAGGATTGGAAAATGGACTGATCAGACTGTGGGCGGGGGGCGGGGGAGACACCTTGAAAGTGAATATAAGGCATGGTGGAAGGGAGCATTGGCATTGGAATTGGAATTCAGAGCTGACTGGGATTCAGAGTGACCTGAAGGAGCAGACGGAGAAGGAGCAGCCCAGAGAAAGAAGGGGTCCAAAGAAGCAACAGAGGAAGAAGAGCTCCTGCAGGGGAAGGGGAGAAGATGGTTCCAG
Organism: Galemys pyrenaicus; assembly: GCA_019455555.1. Taxonomy (NCBI): domain Eukaryota; kingdom Metazoa; phylum Chordata; class Mammalia; order Eulipotyphla; family Talpidae; genus Galemys; species Galemys pyrenaicus. Next base: position 4,857,145 of record JAGFMF010011429.1, read on the forward strand.
CCTCCGAAGAAAGGAGGGAAGCCTCCAGCCACTGCCCTCTGAGGAGGGGAGAGAGACTGAAGGACTTTGTAGAGACTGGGACTCGGTCCTGTCTGTGACACTGACTGGAAGGAGCACCAAAGGCTCTGGGCCTGGTGTCTCAAAGAGCTGTTTGTTGGTGGCATAAACTAACAACTCACAAGAGCTGTAACACTGGAATACCGCCTCTGTAGGCCTGTAGTGGTCACTGCTACTGGACAGTGCTGCCTAGAACTGGTGACTGGTGACTGCCAACGTTGATGCTGTCTGGATGAAGCATAATCACTTCTTGTGGATACGTAAGCGCTCTTATTTCCCCCGTTTGTATATAAACCCCATGGTTGCTGTTCCTGTAGCCTGAGGTCCCTTGCAATTGTGCGCGTGGATGAGAACCCATAGACAGTGACCTGTACTGAGCACTGTCCTCTGATAGGCTATGGCCTCTGTTGCTATAGCCTTTGATTCTGGTTTGTGACCTTTTGACCTTTTGGGGATTTTTGGGGGCTCTCTGGCCTTGGAGCCTCCTCTGGCCCCTGTCTCAGTCAGAGCCTCCTCAGAGTGTCCTCCGTCCTCTGCCTCCTGTTTCAGTTCCTTATTTATTTTTCTCTTATGTGTGGGGCACAGAAAAATGAGCAGACATAAATATTTCAATGTCTTCAACAAGATAGTTGATGGGATAAAGGAATTTTTTATGATTTCTGCTTCTGTGGGTTTTTCTATAATTCCCCTCTTTTTTAAAAAACAACAACAACAACAACAAAACACATGCTTTACCTTGATAATCATAAGAAAAATGAATGGAAAACAGTGTCAAAGATTGAAAACAGTGTATCACAACTATGGAGAAAGTATGCACAGAACAAAGACTTGAAGGAAATTTGTCCCAGAAGTCTTAGGATAGTGGCATTAGAGGTGGTTATTTGTTTTTTCAACTTCTATTTTTTGAACTTTCTAGTGCGTGGCCTGAACAAAAAGTTTCACTTAAAAACCAAGCACAAAAGTGATGTTTACAAAGAGATGGTACTGCCACGAGTTGGTCCTTTAGTTCCTATAGTCACATCCTATAGTGGCTTGGAAGCCGAGAGAGCTTTGGATTTTCTCAGACAGCCTGGCAGTCCCTTGTGTGTTTGCTGCCAGAGCTGACACAGCTGGCATGGATCTCAGTCACCAGTTATCTCAGACTGAACACTCCAGCCAGGAAGGGAATAACTCTTGAGTTCCCACCTCTGTAACAATGTATATATTATCAGGTCCTGCTACACTGCAAGGGTTTCTGGGCTAGTCCTGCTCTCATTTCCCAGGACCAGAGATGCACCTTCCCCTCTGGCTGCTCAGTCATGTGACTTTGGGCCCCTCCAAGGTGACTTCTGCATCTGTTTATCTGAGTTGCCAACCTTAGTGCCCTCCCCAGGATGGAGAGGTGGTCTGTCCTGTCTTGTTCCCAGCCCTGCAGCCTCAGGGAGGTTCTCCTTGATTCAGGAGATCCCAATTAGAGAGAAGAGGCAGACTACTTCCTGGGAGTTCCCATAGGGGGACAAGACAGGAGAGAATGGGGGCTGATTCATACAGAAATCCAGCTTAGCCAACTTTGACTCCTGAGCCTCCAGGAGCCCATATCTGCCCACCCCCCTCCAGGTGAAACAGTCACTATCATGGCCTTCCTAGCCTCTGGGGCCCTCTGCTCCCTCCCTTCCCACACCCTTCTAAACACAAGGGGGTTTCTATGCCCTGTGCATCCTCTAGTAAGTCACACCCCTCTCTGCCCCTCAGGCTCTCCCTCAGCAAAGCAAATGAGCCAGAAGTCCTACAGTCCAGTGGGGATATTCTGTGTCTCTTTAGTGCTTTCTCTGGCCCCACCCCTTCCTTTTGCTTTCCTAGTTTCTAATCTGCTCCTCCTCCTCCTTCCAGGCATACCCTCTTCCTGTCAAACCCCCTGAATCCGCAGACCCACTTTGGCTCCCTCAGCGGCCAAGCTGCTGCAGTAGAGATGCGGTGGGTCCAAGTAGCAGCTGCTGGGATGGGAGGAGAGCCCAGGCCAAGGCTGAGGTCCACGCCACTGGGCAGGGCAGGTGGCCAGCCTAGCAGCCAGGCCAAAGCTGCCTCAGCAGCTTTGCTAACTCCTATGACTTCTATGCTTGGGTGGCAGCTGCCGAGCTGAGAGGCATGGGGCGGGGGAGGGAGGCACTTCTGAGGTCAGCACAGACTCTAGAAATCTCTTCCAGAGGAGGAGGAGGTCACAGAGTCCCAGCCCAAATCCTGGACTCAGGGATATGTGTGGAAAGACACTTCTTTCTGCCTCAGGAGATGATGCAGGTCCTGGAAAGCTAGAATCTAGGGCTGAGAGGGTCCCTAGAGAATGTCTTCTGAAAGGAGGAATTTCCTCTCCTCCCATGAGGCTGCAGAGCCCCTGCTGAGGCGCATTCTGCACCGGGAAGCTCAGTCTCTTCTGCAGCAGCCCGCTGCCCTGAGAGGGGGGTTTATGCTGCTGTTAAGAAACAGCCGCCAAGCCTCCTCCATTGCTGAGACCTGGACATGCACAGGAACAAGGTCTGCCCTCAAGGAGCTCCCCATCTAAGGGGTGTGGCAGGCACAGATAAGGCACTGTGATAGGGGAGCTGTGGGAGCCCCAAAACACCTAAAAGCCAACAACTCCAGGCTCTGTACCACCAGCCCTGACACGCCTCCGGAACCCCTCGCTTAAATACCCAGCTGCCCATTCACTGTCTCTGCAGCTCTAACTCACCCCAACCCAGGTCAAGTTTACCCCTTTACACAGCCGCACCTGGTCTCCCGTCTCAAAGTGAGAGGTCTCATCATCTGGAAGGCCAGACACCCCAGAGGCTCCCCACCCCCTCACCCCATGTCCAGTCTGCAGCCAGACCCCAAGTGACAAACCCACCCCTTCCACCCGTGACGACAGCAGCACCCAGCCCGTGTTTCACCTGCACCCCTCCAGCTGCCTCCTCCTCTGTCTTCGCACCCTCCGCCCCCTTCAGCCACGAGTGACAGTGATCTTGGGAAAATCCAAACACAATTGTCGCCCTCTGCTTAAACGCCTTCAGTGGCTTCTCCTCGCCTTTGGGACAATGATCAAACTCGAACTAGACCTGCCTGCCCGGCATGGGCTAGCCTCTGCTCAGCTCCAGGACTGTGTCTCAGCAACTCCCCACCCCATCTCTCGACCACTCACTTCCCACCAACCTGGCCTTGTCCCTTGCATTGGAGGCCCAAGGCCTAGGGCTGCCCTGCTAGCGAGGAGTCCCAGCACATCTGCTCTGCACAGCCCCTGACCCTCATCACCCACGGCTCACCCTTTCCATGTGAAGGAACAGTAGCTCACGCGGCCCACAGTTAGAATGTTACCACGCACTTGGAGCCCAAGGCCCCTGACCCTCCGGATTGTCAGAGGCATGGCGCCGATGCCCTCCAGAACACCCACTCCCTCCTGCTTCTTTCTTCCATGACTGGCTGAGGCTCGGGAGTGGAAGGATAGCAGATTTTCCCATCTTCTCAGCCTTGACCCTTCCTGGGCCTTGTGATGGAGCCCACAGCGGAGGGGCAGAAACCAGAACCCAGCCGGGGCATTCCTCCTGGACCTGCCACTGCATGCCCCGGGCTCCCACACCAGCCAGCACCCTCACATGTCAGGCTGGTGTCTGTCTCCTCTGGGTGGTACATTAGGACACCCCCAAACAGAAGTGCCCAGTTTTCTCTGGGCTCTGGTGGCACCCAGTCCTGCTGGTGCTGTCAAATCACCTGTCACCATGGGGGTTTCGCTTCCCCGACCAGGAGCTCAGCAGACTCGGGGCTGCATGCTTTTACCTCTGCACCCCAGCGTTTTGGTGTCTGCACCCCAAGCCTGGCTCAAGGGCAGCCCCAAAAGCGAGTGTAGAAAAGGTGCAGTGTGACAATCTGGGAACAGCATTACATAAATGTAGGAATAGCGTCAAACAAATGAGTGAGTTTTCTTATCCCATAAACTGTCATTCAGCTCTGTCTCCTTCATCCTGAACATTTTTGTGAAGCTGTAGAGCTATCTAACCAGCCTCACTTTCGACCTCTTCCTTGCTATGTGACTTGAAGCAAGACTTAGCTTCTCAGGGTGCACGTCTCTTCCCCTATGAAGTGAGAACATCGTCCTCATAGGGTTTTCCTAAGGCAGTGAGCTTTCTTACCGAAGCATATGGCATACCACATGTGCTCACTAAGTTCCTTCCCTCTCCTCCGCCCCAATTCTTGAGCCCTGATAAGGATTCAGCACTTATTTCCATAAACTTGAACTATGGTGTTCAGCTATTGATCAAGTCAATTTAGATCATTTGCAGTCCCAGATTTAGTAAGTATGTTTCATTTGGCTTCTGATGTATCAGAAATACATCACCCGGAGCAGGACAGGGAGGACGGACACCCAAGCAGGCCTCCGGGTTGCCATTGATCCATGAATCAATTCTCCTCCTCCAGCTGTACTGGCAGGCAGGGATTCCCCCAGAGTATCACTATTTGATTCTGCCCCTCATTTTGCCATAAAAATACCTTGGGAGATGTTCCAAATGCCTTTATGAAACCAAAGTTCTCAGAACTCTGACAGACCCCTGATTTATTACTCGGGTTGGCCCATAGGAAGGCAGGAAGGAGATTAACCTGTCTTGCTTTAAATAAACCTGTGCTGGGTCCTCATGGCCATGACACTATCTTCTCCTAATATATAAATCATTCTTTTCCTGCTCTCTTTGCTCATGCTGTTCAATTTGAAGAGTTTTCAGACTTCAGTGCAATGTCTCACTTAGAAACAGTCACATTAACACAGGCTACTTGCGCACAACTGTGGGCTGATGGCTGAAAACAGTTCAAAACATTCACTGAGAACCTCCTTCAACCACAGGAGAGCCACTCTCTGAATGGATGTAGGTTTTCTCCAGGAAGGTAAATTTCCATCCCGTTCCTCTGACTCAATATGAGCGTGGAATGGTGACATTCAAATAATTACTTGCAATATTGAGTTAAACATTCATTTGTTAAAAATATAACAACATTATGTCTTAATAAAAGCTTAGCTGTATATTTTAAGACCTAGAGATATGCTTGCCAACTATGATTTGCAAAGTTTTGTAAGATCATGGAGAACACAAAAAGCCAGTACAGGAGGGAGCATAATGAAATCCAGCAGGAATAGTTTGTAATTAGAACCCCCCACGCAATTCTTCAGCCAAGGATAATGGTGATCCATCTTAAAAACACATGTGTCCCATGCTGGGCTCTGATGAGCCTAATCAGACACACTCCACAGACATTTTTCACAATACTGAGGGGCCCCTAATTGCTGGTGGGTGCAGACAGGCAAGCTTCGTACTGTTCCTCTTAAGAGATCGTGATGATTAAGAGCAGGGTTGGAGCCAACAGTCTGGAGTACAAACTTCTCTTATTCTGTGACCTTAGGCAAGTTACTTACATATTTTGTGGCTGTTTCCTCATCCTTAAAACCAGGACTGGAGAGGCCTCCCTGGTGGCACAGTGGGTTGAGCGGCACACTATGGAACGGACCGCAGCCACTGCAGCACGAGTTCAATCCCTGCCACTGGCTAGGAGGGTGACCCACGTGGCGAAGCAGATCTCTCCTGCCTCGCCCACTGCTCCCCTCAGTGCTTCAGTTAGTCTACCTGTTCTGCTCCTCGCTCTGTCTCTGGTGAATCCTCTCATGCCCCACACCTCTGGCCGGTACCCCAGAGTTTGTATAAATAAATGAATGCATAAATAAATGAATCTTTAAAAAAAAATCAGGACTGGAAATCTACCTTTAGGGTTGAGTGGGCTGAATGAGCTGTAATGGAAGCCTCACCCCAAAATTGTCTCTCTTACTCTCCAGTTGCTACTAGGGTGCTCAGAGGCAGAGTCAAAGGAGGGCCCCCTTCTGTCTCTCCATTTGCCGCTCCTCTCCCTGGTTAGGGACACTTGACCCCACCAATAGATCCAGCCCATGTGGAGGGGCGCTGTGCCCACAGCAGGCCTGCTTCCAGGCCCAGCGTGCCCATTCCCCCTCAACAGGCCCCACCCCACTCCTGACCTCAGCCTGGCCCTGGCCCAGCTGGCCTGCTGGTGACCCTCCCAGGCCAATCCGTGTGACTTGGCTCCAGCAAGCCCTCAAGGTTCGTCATTTTGTTTTCTGCTTCAGCTTAACCATCTGAAGGGGTAGGTGACTGGGGGCTAGAAAAAGGGGAGAAGTAAGGCATTGTCCCCATGCTTTCTCCTCTCTTGCCTACTCCACAACTGGGCACACTCTGTTCTGCTCAGCTCCATCTCCAGCTCCAGGAAACCTCCCAGGTGCCCCCAGCATTGTGTCCCAAGGGATGGGATCGATCTGCCTCCACTGTCCCTCCATCTGTCCCCCTCTTTTTATGTCCCTGGCTCAGCCTGTCCTAGTCAGCACTTGCTGAGTGCCTGCCCTTCCTCTGGGGGGGGGGGGGGGCNGGGGGGGGGGGGGGGGGGCAGGGCTCCAAGATGGTGCAGCACAGGACTCTGTCCGCTGAGCACAGGCTGCAGGACACCCTGCCTGAGCTGGGCTCTCATTTGGCCCCTTGCAAGAGGGGTGATCTCGAGTCATCTACTTAACCTGAGCATCTGCTTTCTTATTTAAAAATGGGGGCCCAAGCACCTGCATGCCAGGGTGACCATGAGAATTAAATACAATCACGTATGTAAAGTTCCCAACACAGCACACTGCGTGTGGTAGGCACCAAGTCACATTTGCCTTCCTGCTTTCTCTGCACCTCTTCCTCGCTCCCTCCTACTGTCCAGCCAGCTGCCCTTCCAGAGGAGAGGGCTATGAATGGGCACGGTTGTGGAGCCCAGACCCAGCTGGTGGACCTAAAGCCAGGTTCGGACGGCCAATGTGCGGGTGCCGATGAGCCGTGCTCTGCCTGCCGGGTGCTCTTTCTGAAGACTCGGTCTTCTGACCTCCTTTTCCTCTCTCCCAGTGGCTAATTAGGGCCAATTGTGGGCTCCTTTTTAGCCTTTCCATTTCTGAACTTCCAACCGGCTTGATTTTTCCCTCCCCAGAGCATGGATAGGGGACACACTTGTAGGGCTCCCACCACAGCCAGGCCCTGTACGAAGGAGGGGTGGAAGCTGTTTCTGCTGTGTGTGTCATGGGGATTGCTGGGGCACAGAGTTTGGGGTTGCCCCAAGGGGAAACTGCTTCTTGATTACTTAGGCTACTGTCCGGCTATCTATCCTGAGGTTCTAGTCCTAAGGCCAGGAGTAGATGGGACAGACAGTAATCAATGTTCTGGCCAAACTCTAAGATCTTGCCCACCCACAGCCTTCCAGAGAGAGATTGGCTCAGAGGGCGATACAAGCCCTCACTAGGATGGAGTGCTGCTCTCCTAACCCCATCTAAGAAGGAGCTTCCTTCACCATTTTGGGACACAGTCAGGGAAGTCCCAGAACTAGAACCAGGTCGACAGGGAGAAATCAGTATCTCGGAAGTGATCAGCATGAGGCTGGAAGGAGACGACAGGCTCTGGGTAGCAGGGAACCTTCAGGTCTTGAGACCAAGATCAGTGGCAGTAAGCGGCTATCTGCACAGAATGGGCTCTCCAGGACTCCCTCATGAGCTGGCAGTGCCACACTGCAAGTGTGGAAATAAGCCAATCATGAGTCTTGGGGCTAAGGATAGCAGGCAGGGGGCTGAGACCCGCTGTAGGATGCAAACATCTTCGAATCATGATGGACTGAAATTGCAGGGAAATCAAGCTGCTCCAGCTGGGCCTCAAGGGAGCCATAGGGGCTGGAGCCTGGCATGGCTACCACTTACAAAGGAGCACAGGTCAAGGGAAAGAGTAAGCAGGTCAGGCTGATGTCATAGAGGAGCTCTGTGCGGAAACAGAAAGAGAAAGACTAAGGGGACAGGAGGGCGGAAGAATCAGGAGGCTCCTGAGAGATGAGTGTCACTACGAAGCCAGGAGGTGGAGGTGAACTGGAGTTGGTCTCACCAGCCTCTGCGTTCTCGGTGAGTGCCAGGGGAGTGATGCTGGAACTAACTGCTCAGGCCACGGTGTCCTCCACGCACTGGCTCCAGCGGGCGGAGGCTGCCACATGTTCCCATCACGCCTTCTCACCTGGCGCCAGCGCCTGCTGCCTAATGGCTCCTCTGCTAATGGCTTCCAGGTGTGCCCTTGGGTTCCTGGTGGGGAGAATCCTGGAGGACACTACCCCTCCTACCAAGCCCCACCCCTCTGGTCACCTTCAGGGGCAGAGCCTGGGCTGGCCTGGGACAGGCCATGGTGCATTGGTGCAACCTCACTCTAGGGAGGAGGGAAGGGCAGGTCGGTCTACCTCCTCTGATTGGCTACTGAGCTTAAGCCCCCTCATGACTGTTATTTCTGGTTCCTCTGTACCTTCAGTCCAAGGGATGTAGGAGTAACATGAAAGCCATCTTTGGAAAAACTTGGCTAGATGTCCCACCTCTCTTTGGGGAGAGGGGCTAGCTTGATGCCTCCTGGAGAGATTAAGTGTGTCTGGACCTGTGGGCCCTGTGACTATGGAGCTGTTTCTTTCTGCATATCTGATTCCTCTGCACGTCTGTCTTTGTAACTGTCTCTATTTCCGAGACCATGTGTCCACATGTCTCTCTGTGTATTTCATAGCAAAACCTTCCTGGACTATAACAGCAACTTCCATCATGTTTATCGTCTCATAAATGGAAGTCCAATATTGCCCTTCCTGCTTCACCTCCCTAAGGCCTTAAGTTTTCATTCCAGAGTTATTTCCAGCCTAAATGGAAGAAATCTGATTCGTGCTCTGCTGGGGGTGACTTAGACTCAAGAAGACAGAAGGCTCAATGCTGATGAGCTGCAAAACATCAGGGATGCCAGAAATTACTCCCCTGTGGTGTGGAGCAGGACCTATGGCTCCAGAAACCTTGTGGCCACTGAGATCATCTATTTGTACCCTCCTAGTCTGGGTCGATGCTTGAGTGAATCTATGCTCCTACACCACAACTTGTATTGACCACCAGTGTTATCATCACCAACCTCACCATCACCTCCTTCTTTACCACCATCACTGCTACCATCATAGTCTTATTATCATAATCTTACCCATCTAGCAACATAACCACCACAACTATTACTACTGCTGTCCCCATCAACATCACAGTCACAGTGACTGTCATCCATCAACAGCACTGCTCCATTCATCATGCTGCATACTTCTCGTTACTATAGAACAGCTATTTTTCCTTCTTTGGTAATAAGGACCACACCTTATTACTGGTCATGTTGCCTCCCAATTAAGAGACTATGTTTCCCAAGTCCTTTGAAACTAGTCAGATGTGTCCATGTAAGTGACATTGTTGAAGGAAACTATGAAAAGTGCACACAAGGAGAGGTGTACCTGCATGTATACTGTCCTTCATCTGCTCCCTGCAGCAGATGGGGCTCCAGCAGCATTTTACATCATAGGAATGTGGGAAGGCAGAGTTGGAGGCTGGAAGGAGTATAAGTTTCTCATGAATAGAGAGACCATTCAGACTCTGGAACGCTGCATCTGGACTTAACTTTATGACAGAAAGAAATGAAATTTTGTTTTTATGTCATTTAAGAGATTGGGGCATTCTGATGCATACAACTGACCTAATCCTAATTAGTGTATATCATCACATATATTTTGATTGAAGTAGTTCAGGTAAACTATTTGTATGTGATAAAAAATATCTTTCAAAAAAAAATGTCTTTCACACATAGATGGGATATAATGGGGGAGAGAGGAGTGAGGAAGAGATTAGATTCCAGAACAAGGGAAATGTCTTTCTAGTGCAGAAAGTGGCAAGAAGGATAAAGTCATTCAGCACCATGGACAGATCACAGAACTCAAGTCAAAGGGGACATGGCTGGAAGAAGTGAAGAGTTGTGGTGGAGGATGTTTATTTACCCCCACTCTGTGCCAGGCACTGTGCTAGGAACTAAGATAAATACCAATACAAATTACCACCAAGGCCACATTTAGTTCCTACTTAGAATTTACTTAAATCAACTTAGGAAGTCTTCCTAAGTGGGAAGGAAGGAATCAAGAAGCTAACTGAGGGGTGGAACAAGAATACTGTGTGACAGAATGGGTAGGTTACTAAAGAATAAGGGTCTCTTGAGGTGGCAGTTAAAGTGAGTTTTCAGGACCCTTCTGTTCCCCAGATTTTACATCAAAGATTCCAGTGCCCCATCTCAAGAATCTATTGTGCTGGGATTGTAGAGGTATATGAAATCTATGACTAAGATTCTATATTCCAAGACTCTGAGTCAGCTTTATCTACTGTTGTGTAACAAACCACCCTCAAAACTTAGTAACTTAAAATCATGACCACTTTATTTGTTCACAATTCTGTGTGTCAACAATTTGGACTTGGATCAGCTAGTTAGTTCTGCTGGCATTACCTGGCAGTTGAAGTTACCTGGAAAGCCATCCTGGAACTAGTTGATTTAGAGGGCTTCAGCAGGAGTGGCTCATTTCTGGTTTCTAAGAGACTTGATTGAATTTTTACACATGGAGATTTAGGAGAGCAAAAAGAAGGGAGCCCCCAAGCATAAGCACTGTTTAATTCTTGGGTTGCATCATATTTTCTGATGTTTTATTAGCCAAGTAATTCATATGGACAAACCAAAGTCAGCATGGGAGGGAAAGCACAAAAGTAGTGATATAAATATCCAGGATTCATTGGGAGCCATTAATATAGCAATCTACCCACAGACTCTAAATGTTCCATTCACCACCAACACAAGAGTCTATTCTCTCATTCAAACATCATGGTTCTATGGTTCTCTGCATCTAGCGTTCTTAGAATTCAGTGTTTTAATTCCAAGATTCTAGAAGCAGAAGGGTTGGTATAGTTGAGGATGATCATGAGAACCCAAGAGGATATTAGGGAGGCAAGTAAACTATGGTTACTCCCAGATCTGAGGAAGAACCCAAAGACCTCTTCATCCCCATTCCTCAGCCCCCAACTTCCTGCCTAGAGCAGGTCAGTGGGATGAGCACCAAGCTGGGGAATCAGGCAGTCTAGATTTACAGACCCTGCTCATCATTAATCTGGGGTGACCCCGAACCAGAGTCTTAACCACCAGTGTCCTCATATAATCAAAAGAGATGTCGATCCCCCTCTTCAAATGGCACAGAACAGTGGTGAATCCAGAACTGGGTCCACCAACTCCCATCATCTGGAGCCTGGGCCTTGGCATAGATGAGGAAAGGGGCTTTGTTTCCACCTCTTCAAACTACATCTACTGTGGCTGACACCTTGAGTTTTAAAGAAACCAAGATTTGTTCAGTTCTGAGGCCTCATTACAAAATAAAGGAAGGGGAAGGCGTTCAGGGGAGGCGAGGGAAAGGGAAAAGGAGGAAGAGGGGGAGAAAAAAGAGGGAGGAGAGAGAAGGGAAAGGAAGGGTCCAATTACTCTCCTTCTTCTTTCCCCCACCCACTCCTACCTGCCTCAACTGAGTTCACACTGGAATCCTAGGGCCAGACCCTGCCTAGCCCGGAGCCTCCTTTTGTACTGCCCTTTACCTTCCCCAAGAAGAGAACTGTGGAAACAAAAGAGGCTCCATGAAAGGAGACCTGGGTCAGGGCAGCAACCCATGAAAACAGAACAGCTACATGGAGCAGCAACAACCCACCCCAGCTGACCCACCCTGTAGCACAGTGAAGAACCCCGGAGACAGAGGGGCCCCAACCAGTCACAGCAGATCAAGACCACTAACCTGACGGGGGTCATCCCCCCTTTTTTAAACATCAGTTTCCAATTCTGAATAGGGGCTACCAATCCCAGCTCCGGTGGTAAGGAATCAGGGTTTTTTTCCCCCCTTGTCCTAGAAGTCGGGGTAGAGGGAGTGTTGGCTGTTGGCACGAGGGCAGAGCACTTAATGACATTCAGAGGACTCATCCAACTCATTTATTATAGCCTTTCCCCGGAGATCCCAGTCACAAAGAGGAGGAAGGTATTAAATATCGCAGTTATTTAAAAGCCAGTTGCTCCCCTCCGCCCCTCCCCCCCCACTCGGCCGAAGCAGACCAAGGCCTCTTCTGACTCAACAAAGAAAATGAATCTTGGGCCCATGGATTTTCCTGTGTTTTAGGCAGTGGCGGAGGGAGAGTGAGAAATGGGAGCAGTGAAGCCGGCAGTGGCGTTTTCCCCTCCCAGTCGGTGCAGAAGCTATGTAAGAGAGAACCTGGGGCCTCCCCCTCCACCTAACTAAGAGCTTCATCTTGTCAGGCCCGCAGGCTACTCCTCCACTTGCCTCCAGAGGAAGGAAGAGCGAGGGAATGAAAGGGAGGGGCACCAGGACTGCAGGATCCCAGGCTGCCCCGGCTTTGGGCCCCGGCACCAGACCTTATTACCACCACTTTCCAGCTGGTGCGCGGCCAATCTCAAGGTCACATATTGGAAGGTGGGGGCCCAAACTTGGAAAAATTACCTTTATTTCCCTGAGCGCCACCCCTAAAATGCCAAGGGGCACAGGTCTCAAAGCACTCAGATATCATGTGATTCACATAGCCCCTCGTGGCAGACAGGGAAGCAGACCCGGCAAGGTGGACTTTCAAAGGGCTCTGGTAGCACCGAGACACCTCCCGGGACTAATCAGAGCGAAATGGAGCTGCGTGAAGTTCCCAGACCTCTCCAGGCTCCCCACCTAGGCTCAGAGGGCAAGGTCTTTGTGGGGAGAAGAAGGACCAGTGAAGGGGTCCTTAGGGAAGGATCTAGTCTTCTGCAAGGCTCAGAGGGCTCTGCAGCCATGTGGGATAATACATTTAGGAATCGGGGTCCAAAGTGGCTGACATGGGGGGATTCTCAACCCAGCATAGGCCAGAGGTTCACTCTGCTGAGGGCTTGCTTGCTGAGTCCTAAAGAAACCCTGAGGGCCTGAGCTCTTTGCCCACAGGCTCCCCAGGGATCTGACCCAGTCATACTGCCCACAGAGGAAGCCTAAGATGGGGAGGGCTGCGGCAAAGGAGATGAGCAGGAAACCTGAGCTCCTGTTGGGCTCGGGTCCCAGTCAGCTGTGCAACCTTGGGGAAAGCACTTAACCTTTCTGGCCAGTTGTCTCTCGGTATAGGTGGGGGATCCTTAGAGATTTTCAAATCTTTATTTCATTCAATAAATCTTCCCTGGTGCCTTCTCTGTGCTGAGTTGTCATCTGTGTGCTGACAACACAGGAAATCAAATCAACCTGAGCCTTAGATGCTGGCAATCAGGGGCCTTTGGGGTGCTACAGGCCTCTGACAAATCAATGAAGTTCAAAGGAGAGAGAAGGAAGGCATGAAGGCTTCCTGGAGGGGGCAAAATTAAGAACTGAGCCCTGAAAGACATTACATTGCACTGAAGAAATACAGCCAGAGGGAGCACCAAGGCAGAGCAAACAATCCAAGCAGATACATCCCCTGGATGCATCAAAAAGTAAACACAGTCTCAGACCCAATTTCATGTACATTTATTGAACACCTACTTTATACAGACCACTGACAACCCCAAGATGAAGGGGGTTGTTCCTCCAGAGAACAGAGACCCGAAATTACTCACAGACTTAGTTCTAGGAGAACTTGGATAGAGGAGGGGAACACCTACACAAAAGCAGGAGATTGGGGAGAAAAGGCTGGGTAGGGGCCATACATATTCAGCAAGTGGAAACGCAATCATTGGAATATCCACTAAGAATGTGTTGTGCTTGGGGCAGGAAGGTGGAACAAGAAAAATGACACGACAGGTAATTAGTCCCAGAAAAGAGAGATGTCCAAGTCTGGAGTCACACGGGGAAAGCATGGCAGGATGGGTGCCAGGCCGCAGGCCCTAGGTGATATGGCTTTTCTAGACTGGAAGTACTTGCCTTTCACTTTATCACAACAGCTCTAAGAATTCAGAAGACCACTTACTTTAGAGAAGTATTCATTAGAAGCCAACATCTCAGAGGCGGAAAGAGAGGTCCAAGATTGTACCAGAACCAGCCTGGCATCTGCTCCTCGTTTCAGCTTCCTGGGGTCAGAATGAGATTTCTCCGTGATGCTGGACCTCTCAGAGGCAGTCATACCTTGGATGAAGCCAGGGGCCAGGTTTCCAGACAAAGCTCTGACAACCTTTGGGGCTCTGGTGCAAGTCCCTGGACTTCCGGTCTATTCCCCCATTTATAAAACACAGTCATTGCCTTGATGGACCACTGGCACTCGATGGTTCTAGGTTTCTATGGGCTTCCTCTTCCCCCCGTGAAGTGTCTAGCATTCTCAATCAAACTGCCTGATTTCCCACAGCCCTTTTCCAGAAACTAAATACCACCAGGGGCTGGAGAGGGGGCTCTGGCTTTGGCAAGTGGCCTGATTCCTAGGAAGCCAGAGGTAAAAGGGACTCTGAGCAGCAGGTCAGGGAATTAGAGAACTTTCCACCCACCCACCCACCCATCCATCCATTCATTCATTCATCTATATTTACTACACATTCTCTCGTGTTAGTTTCTATACCACAGACACAACAGTGAACACCCAGTGCCTCCCACTGGGGGAGATATGAGAGCTGGGACTTGGAGTTGAAGTGGACCAGGGCTGGGGGCCATGTAACAGCTCAGGGGCAGTAGAGGGCCCAGCCTTAGAAGCACGTTTGAACCACAGGAGAAAAGATACCATAGCCTGTTAGGGCCATAGACAAGGGCACAGTGGAGGGCAGGAGTAGGCTGAGTATGTTCGTTGGTCTTCGTATCAATGAATTTGCATGCATAGACCTACAAGTCTGCCCCTCTGAGAATGTATAAGGAGCTACAAGGCTTGCAGGCATGAATGCTCAAGTTTGTACTTATGAATGAACAAACACACACCAGGATGCACTCAAACCTATGTGCATATGTACAAATGAACCTGCATGTAATTGCATGAGGCACATGGGACCCTGTCTGCAGCCACGCATAAACCATACAAGCTTTCCCATACCTTTTCATGCACACCCATGGGAGCATGGTTTGGTACTCACATGTGGACACACCTAGGTCTGCTTATATGTTATGTCTGCCGGTACATGTACCATAACCTCATATGTTTATCTACAAACATCCAATCCTGCACGTGCAAGTTACTGTTTTCATCTAAAACCTGGGAACGATGATGGGGATAGGAAAGAGAGAGAGAAGGGGGAGGGCATCGTTAATAGCCCTGGTCCTCAGTGTCATTCTTGCCTGAGACCCAGACCACCACAGGAGAAGAGGGTCTACCTCTTCTCCGTAAGTTAAATATAACCTCTGGGAAGGAATCAACCAGCAACTATGCAACCACTTCTAATTCAAGAGAAAAAGACTAATTCTTAGGTTGGGGGAGCCGCTATCCCAACCTGTTCTGCTGATACCAGAATGGCTTGCAGATCAAGTGTCTGTTTCTCCAGCCTGAATAATTCATGCCAAGACAAGGAATGCTCCCTTCTCAGGAGCCTGTCTCTTTAAATCAGGTCTGGAGCTTCCCAGTTAGGGGTGGGGGGGACCTAGAAAAAAACAAACCTACAAACACACCTAGGACCCCCACTTCAGCCTGGGTTCTCCCAACTCCCTGCTGCAAAATATGTGCCTGTTCTTGCAAGTTCTGGAGTACCAAACCCTCCCACCCATTTATCACTCGCAGGTGGGGCTTTCTGGAGGGAAGGAGGGGCAGGTAGATGGTGTCCAAGGAACCCCAGGGTCTGCGACCCGCTAGAACAGTCCAGTGGGGAGTCCTGGTGCTTAGGCAAGGAGGGGAAAGCAAAGAGCTGAATCACTGCACCCCCGGGTCCCAGGGCTAGGGTTAGGAGCGTGCTTGCGGGAGGAGTCGGACCTAATGGAGGAGAGCAGATGGAAGAACTCCAGGCAGAGCCGTCAGTGAGCTGGGGGGTGGAGGAGAGGGCTGAAGTCACAGATTTCCGGGAGGACGCGATGGGATGGAGTCAAGAAAACGCTGGTCCCACAGGACCGCAGGGGTGGTGACACCTCCTGGCCTAATTTAACTAGGGTCGCCAAGGAGGGGGCCCGGGCTGGGGATTTTCCAATCTCTCCTAGCACGGCTCTCTACCTCATCAGAGATTAGGAACAGACTGGAAAAGGAGTAACTTTCTCTACCCAGCCCTCATCTCTGCCTCCGCTGTAGGGGGAACTACAAAGTCCTCCCCCCACATTCTCGCGCCAGGGTGCAGACCCACCTGCCAGCTCTCCCCCGCCCGGCCCCGCCCCACACGTGCGGGAGAGGGAGGAAGCCGCCGGCTTAAACGGCGGGGGGGGGGGGGGGGGAAGGGGGGGGGGGGGGGGGGGGGTAAGTGAGGGGGAAGCAAGTCAGCCTCAGGAGCTAAACTTCTCCGCAGCCGGGAGCCGGAGGAGGGGGACGGGAAAGCGCAGCAGCTGAGAGCCGCGTTTCTCGGGAGCCTCCCACCCCGCCTCTCCGCGAGGAGGGCGCGGAGACTCCGCTGGGGGCGGAGGAGGAGGCCGGGAGGCGGGAGGGGGAGGCAAACCCTGCCCACTCGGCTCCGAGCCCCGAGCGCGGCTGAAGTCGGAGGCCGGCGCGCCGGGCGAGGAGGGCGCGGGGGCGGGGGGCTCCGCTCCCCGCCTGACCCCTCTGCCCCCGCCGGGAGGTGAAGGCTCTCCGGACTTCGGCGACAGCAGACGGACCGGCCGCGACTTCCAGCCGCTGGGTCAAGGACTCGCCCCGCCCGTTACCCTCCCGCCCCGAGGCGCTCGAACTCACTGCTGAGCGCGGCGGCCCGGCGCTGGATGCGGGGGCGGCTGCGATGGCCCCGCGCCCCGGACAGTCGGAGCTCCGGGGGCCGCTGCTGCCGGGGCTGCTGCTCGTGGCGGCGGCGCTGAGCCGGACCGCCGCGCCCTGCCCCTTCCAGTGCTACTGCTTCGGCAGCCCCCAGCTGCTGCTGCGCTGCGCGTCGGGCGCCGAGCTCCGGCAGCCGCCGCGGGACGTGCCGCCCGACGCGCGCAACCTCACCATCGTGGGCGCCAACCTGACGGTGCTGCGCGCCGCCGCCTTCGCCGGCGGGGACGCGGACGGCCAGGGGGCAGCGGCCGGCGTGCGCCTGCCGCTCCTGGCCGCGCTGCGCCTCACGCACAACAACATCGAGGTGGTGGAGGACGGCGCCTTCGACGGGCTGCCGAGCCTCACGGCGCTGGACCTGAGCCACAACCCGCTGCGCGCCCTGGGCGGCGGCGCCTTCCGCGGGCTGCTCGCGCTGCGCTCGCTGCAGCTCAACCGCGCGCTGGCGCGGGGCGGCCCCGCACTGCTGGCCGCTCTGGACGCCGCCCTCGGTCAGCTGGACGAGCTGCGATTCCTCGGCCTGGCGGACAACGCGCTGAGCCGGCTGCCGCCCGCCGCGCTGCGCCGGCCGCGCCTCGAGCAGCTGGACGCGCGCCTCAACTCGCTGGCGGGCCTGAGCCCCGACGAGCTGCGCGCGCTGGAGCGCGATGGCGGCCTCCCGGCGCCGCGCCTGCTGCTGGCCGACAACCCCCTGCGCTGCGGCTGCGCCGCGCGCCCCCTGCTGGCCTGGCTGCGCAATGCCACGGAGCGCGTGCCCGACGCGCGGCGCCTGCGCTGCGCCGCCCCGCGCGCGCTGCTCGACCGGCCTTTCCTGGACACCGACGAGGCGCGACTGCGCTGCAACGCCGGCCGCGGACGCGGGGAAGACCTGGAGCTCGCCGGCCCGGAGCTGGAAGCGTCCTACGTCTTCTTCGGGCTGGTGCTGGCGCTCATCGGCCTCATCTTCCTAATGGTGCTCTATCTAAACCGCCGCGGCATCCAGCGCTGGATGCGCAACTTGCGCGAGGCCTGCCGGGACCAGATGGAGGGCTACCACTACCGCTACGAGCAGGACGCCGAGCCCCGCCGCGCCCCTGCCCCGGCCGCCCCCGCGGGCTCCCGCGCCACTTCCCCGGGCTCGGGCCTCTGAGCTGCTGTTTCTGTTGGGGGTCGCCGGTGGCTGCTGCCAGCTGACTCACCGGGGCTGCCTGGCCTCCCCCTGCCCGGCCTGAAGCCCTGGGTATGAGGCACCCGCGAGCTGGGGCCATCAGACCTGCCCCTCTCTAGTTTGGATTATGCTCCCCTACGCCTGGCTCCAAGCTGCACCCTGCTCTAGGCCTCTAAGAGCTCTCGCCATCAAAGACCCAGAGACACCTCCTTCTGATTCCAGAAACCCCATCCTTCCACCCCGGCTCTGATACAGCCCTCCTGGACCACCAAAAGCCCTTCCCGCTTTCAGGACGCATCGGAGACCCTGTTCTTCAGTCCCAAAGCCTGGAGACCGCCTTCATCACCCTGCGCTTTGAGCCCTGAACTCTTAGCCAGAACATCAGATCCCCTAAACGCTAAACTTCATAGACTCCCATCCCCATCTTTCAGCCCACAGGTTCCTTTCCAGGGGTCAGGGGCCCTCACATCCCGTTTTGGTCCCAGAGCAGAGCACCCCCACCGGAGAGTATTGGTGGACTTTGAGCCTTTTCTCTCAGTCTGGATCTCTGAGCCCTGCTCTTGCACAGACACCAGTATCCTGGGGTGTTGACGGTTTGGGCACCCTCTCCCAACCTGAGGATGTCTCCGACCTCCCCCCACCCAGCTCTGGCTCAGGCCCTCTCTTCCTTGGCCCAGGCTTGGGGCTTGGTTCTCTTCTGTCTCTCTTCCCAAGAACGGGCACACCCTGTTTTAACTTCGTGTGGAGTGGATCCTTCGCCTCCCTGCGCCCCCTCCTCCCCCTCCCCTACCCCCCCCCCTCTGCTCTCCCATTATTCAGTGCTTGCCCCTAGTCTCATACTCTCAGCTCTTCATCCCCAGTCTGAGTTTCATCCCCCTGCCCAAGTCTTAGGCTCTCCTCCCCCCACACCCATGGCTTGCACTCAGTACCCACCTCTGCCACTCACTGGGTCAGGCTCATATCTCTGGGGTATGCCCACCCCACTTTCCCCCAGGATGAGCGCTTCAGCCCTGCAAGACGGGTGCAGGTGCCAAACCCTCCCCTTCCAGATTGGCAGATCCTCAAGGGGGAGGAGGGAGTCCCGAGGATGCAGAGTGGACGATCTGGCCTCAGAAGCAGGGTCACTGGTCTGTCAGGGCCTGAGTGGGATGGGGGTGGGGGCTCAAGAGGACGGGGTACTCCTGCCCTCAGGCTCTTTCCCACCCAGGCGACTCTTCTTCCCTGGGGATTCCTTGCCACTGCCCTTGCCCCACATTCCTTCTGGAAGAGGAAGGGGGTCTTGCCTCCTGTCTCAGGCATAAGCCCTCCTGTTCAGGGTCAGAGACTTGGTGCCCTGCCTTCTGCATGATCCCAAAGCACAACGGTGAGTAGGGAGGGGGCTACCTCTCCCAGACTCCCACCCCTAGGTCACGCAGAATGGCTGACCTGTGCTGTCTCTGCACACAGGAAGTCACCCTTCTCCAACATACTGGCTTGAGGCCTGCCTCCCGACCGCCACCCAAAAATCTGGATCTCCCTTGGGCAGTTTTCTATAAAGTCTGCAATAATCTCAGAGCTTCTGCTCTTGTAAGTGGTGCCATCTCATTCCTGCTGACCTTGGGACATGGAAGGGGGTGGGGGGGGGGTTGTGGGAGGGCATTGTGGACCTTAAGTGGGCAGTGATCATTACTGTCTTCTCCTGGACTAGGGACAAGAAGTGGGGTCTGACAGCACGTAGCAAGATTGAGACTAGATGCGTGGAGGGACTTCCCACGGGGCTGATACTGTTCTCCAAACCAGTCTGCTTTTAAACCTCTAGGATGGCGCTTCCACGGCCAGGGTGGGATCCTGTCCTTCCTCTGTGATCTTTTCCTCGTCACTGCATTAGATGAGGCCGTCAGGAAGGAAATCCAGCTACAGAGAATCAGAATCAGTTAATTCAGACAGGAGAGAGGAGGGTCCTTTGCTGCTTTGGCCTCACCCGCTCTGATGAGTTACCTGATACTCCCTTATGTCACGTCCTGCTCTCCTGGCTAAAGGAATAAGAGCTCTACCCGGGTAGGTGAGAGACTGAGAGGAGAATCAGCTGGGCCAGGGGGCGGGGGCGGGTAGGGGAGACAAAATGACCCCCAGAGATGAGGAGCAAAGGGCCATGGTGAGAGGCTTATTTCCTGTCTTAAGTTTCCCAGGCTGGGTTAGTTTGCATTCAGGTTCTCATGCCCTAGAACCACATGGCAAAGCCTAGAATTCTAGCATTTTTGAATGCTAGGGCCACATCAGTCTGGCATTTACGCCTCCTACGTGTTGCAAAGGAGCCCAGACTTAGAGTCCTATGCTGTCTGCACCAGGAGCACCCTCGCCCTTCAGGGGCAGCCCTCTCAGTGTCAGAGGATCTGGGAGGGCCTCCCTGGTAGTCCAGCTTTGCTTCACTTCAGGACAGCTCTTCAGAGCTGGAGATTGCTCATGAGTTTCTCTATCATCTCCCAACAAATTCCATGCCCCTTCACGGAGTCATTCCTCATGAAAAGGGATTTAATTCTACGGAAGCATCCCCCTCTGTCAGTGAACTTCAAAGGGTGCCAGTCCTCCAGGGCAAAATAGTCATGGTCTCCAAGGCATGAGAGAACTGTGTCTCTTAACAGGTTACCGCCTTTGTTCCAAAGACTTGCCGGCTGGTGATACAAAGACTGCAGCGAGTCCGGGCAATTAAAGCAACACTACTGTGGGATTAAGTCTTTGAGGGTTTTATATGAGAGCTGATGCTAAGCTAAGCTTCAAATCATTAGTTGTCAAAATCAACTAATTGAGTGCCTAATATATGCCAGTTTGTATTTGACCTTAATACACTTGCCAGTCCCTTTAAATATAGTCTCTGGGATGCTTCCCTCCTTGCAGCCTGGCAGTTGCCTATAACCTTAAGGGACTATCAAAAGATTCCCAGCATCCCCAGCTTCCCCTCCTCTCCAAACCCAAGCATTTATTTAGCCTCTACTGAATGCAACTCTGCCAGTCCCAGAGAAACAAATGACCCAGGGAAGGAATCATACCAAAAAGAAATCACTGAGAGAGCTTAGAAGTTGGGCTCTTAAGCAAACCTAGAGAGGCTTCTTTTTAGAAGTCACATTTGAGCAGGGTTTTGAAGGATGAGTAGGAGTTTGCAGAACTGAAAACAATCAGAAGCGTCAACTTGGGCAAGGACCTGGAGGCAGGAAAATCTTATTAGTCTGAATATTAGTCAGAATCTTATTATTCTGAATATAGACCAGAAATTGTTAGTGGTAAGTGGCCGGGTATATGTGGGTAAGACAGATGTGCTTCCCAACATTCTCCACTGGAAGACACCCAAGGGACCCCTGCTCTCAGAGAAGTCAGGCAAGTGGAAAGGTGTGATATGTGAAGTGGCAGAGCTGCCTCATTCTTGTTCCTTCTACCCATCCTTTTTGTGTCAGACTTTATGCTTGGCACTGGAAACAGAGGAATCGGACCTAAGCCATGCCCTTGGGAGGGTAGAGGGGCACGTATGGAAGGGGCCCTTGTGGGAAGTATGGGAAGGCGCAAGAGGAAACCTTGCTGGCAAAGGTGAGCTGGAGGAGCCCAGCTGGTCCCGCCCTGCCACCCTCCAGGCAGGAGCCTGGGGGCTTGGGGTCTACAAGAGAAAAGTGCCAGGGGGACTCCCTCCAAGAGGTCCCTTTAAAGAGCAGTATGGTAGAGAGCGGAGCACAAGTGTGTAAATGTCAGAAATGAGAGACGCGAAGCAGCCACACACTTTGGAAACATGTCAGACTCCTCAGGGCTCTATGACCCTGAGAGAACTGAAATTTCCTCTCAAAAACAAGGGGAAGCCACGACCACCGTCTCCTTGAGAAGCCTTTTACGTCTTTGACCCCACTCCATGTCCCCTGACATCTTGGGTGGCGACTGCCAAGGGGCCAGCGAGAGTCAGAGGATGGGACTTCAGTCTGAGCTCGGCACTACTTGCCAGTCATTTGGTGTTTAGTCAGGAATGCTGCTTGAGGCCCTGCTGTGGGCAGGGCCTGGGGAGCCAGCCAGAGCACACCAGAGCGGCTCCGACCTTCCTTCTGCAGCCTGACTCTTGAGAAGAGGGGTGTGGCCGTGGATGCCTCCTTCTCCCAGTCCTCTCGCTCCAGAAGCGTTTGGTCCAGGCTGGGGCTGGATTGGTGACCTTCAGGAGGCCCTGCCTGCTCTCACTGCAGTCCGTCTCCTCATTAAGTTTTTCCCAGCACATGCAAGGCCCCAGTTTATGGGTGTGGCCTTTTCCAGCCTGGGAGAAGTGATGGGGCAGTTAATATTCCTGGGGTAATATGCTTGGCCACCTTCGGAGTCCCCATCCCTCGCAGTCATTCCTTCCTCTCCCCTCCTCCTGCCTCTGGGCCGTCTACCAGGGGTTAGCTAGCCCCCTTCAGACTACCCCAGCTAGTCATTGTCCCGGGGCGGGAGCTCACCCAAGTCACGCAGGATGTGGGAGCAGAGACGACCCAGAGCCTAGGATGTTCCGGCCCATGCCCACCATCCTCTGTCCTAGTGGCTGGCAGGACTGTCCCACCACAGGACGGTACTGCTGCCTCTGTGGGCAGCATACGGGAGCCTGTGGTGCCCTGGAGATGGGCAAAGGAGAGCACATGGCACAGGGGTGCAGAGGAGCCTGACTCTCATGGCAGCTCCCCTCAGAACCCCTCTAGCCTCCGACAAGTAGGAACCCTGCGTGGCGGGGGGGGGGGGAGTCCTTCTTCAGGGAAGGGTCATCTCTACCCCTTCCTGAAAGGAGAAAGGGGTTTGTCCTGCACCCCAAGCTCTGAGGTCCCCAGGGCAGCAATTCATCCTTCCGGAGTCTGAGATGGCTCTGCCTTTGTCCTGTCTCAGCACAGGTGGCCCCAACTACAGTGACCACCTAAACTAGGACACTCTGGAGGGTGACAGGCGCCACTGTTCATCATTGGGACAAGAATAGAGTGGGGCTCTACCTGGCTGGTGGGCCCCGGACTTTTGACAAGCCCTGGAAGAGAGCAGGAAAAGTGCCAGACTGCTAGACAAGCTAGTCTGCCAGCACCGGAGAGCTGCACGCGCCCGTCCTTGACCCTGTCCTCCAGCCTTGCTACACTGCGTCTAGAGCGCTGTTCGCTGTTCTGCGGCCACCCTGAGCTCCTCAGTGGCAGGCACCGGCTCAGCTAGTCAGACCCCTTACCTCTGCTCGCGCAGTTCCCTCTGCCGGGGATGCCTTCCTGCCAGGGAGGAAGGCAAGACAGTTGGCGTTCCTGCTTTCCTGCCCTCCCTTCTTCCTCCCGTCACTCACTGTTTTCATCCACTTCTGCTGACTGGTTTCTAGCCCGTTGTCCAGCCAGACCAGGAGCACCCCCCAGGAGAGGGGTCCAGTTTCCTTTTGGGCCCCCAGACCTGGTGCACGGCGATTTTGAGGGTCACGAAAGGCTGATGGCCTCCCTCTGCTGCACATCAGATGCTCACAGCCCTTGACTCCCACAGCCTCGCACTTCATTAAGATTAGGTTGCTGTTCTTTAAGATGCCTGCACAGCAGCTCATTACTTGCAATAAAGTGATGAAACAGAAAAGCCGTGTTAGAAGATGTAGTCGTGCAAAACAGAGCAATTTAGCCTTAATTTCTCCACGTGGACTGTAGTTGCTTTCTGGCGCTCCGCTTGGAATACTTGTCTTGTGTCCGCTCTGGGCGAGGTCCGCCCCATGAGCTGCCAACGTCTAAGCTGATTTGGGGCCCAGCCAGTTTGAACTTATTTTGTGTGCTTGTGCCATCTGCTGGTGACGGTGGGTAAGATCCTGCTTTCATTTGGTCACAGTCCTGGAACAAGTGTTTTATTTAGTGCCTGTTAGTTCCCAAATACTGTGGTAGGAAGACGCTGGTGGTAGTCTAGGTATTTTACCAATATTAACCCCTTTTTGACTGGGAACAATTCTATGAACTGGGCACTACAATTCAAGAAATTTAGGCACATAAAGATGAATGATTGGCCCCAGGTCACGCAGCCACATAAGCAACTACATTAAACTTAAAACTCAGAATCCCTGTGATTGGACCATAAACAAATAAATAGCAAGCAAGATACTTCTTATGAGGGAAATGAACAGAGCGACATGAGAACGGTGGGGAAAGGGTCCTTCAAAGGGGCAGGCAGGCTCTGAGAAGTGAGTTACCCACAAGGATGGGAGAGGCCCGGCTCCATAAAAAGCCGAGGACCTTGAGTGCAGAGGTGCTGAGCCTGAGTGGAACATTGAGAACTGTGGGGACTACCTCTGAGGGGAGAACTCAAACACTGTCCCAAAATGAACAGTAAGAGAAAATAAATAATAAAATTTAAAATAAAAAAAATCGAGCGTCAGATGGGAGGCCATTCTGGTCGCTGTCCCTAAACCCCTTTCCAATCTGCTTTCCTTTTGCTGCCCACCTGGTCCCAGCCTCAACATGTCTCAGTGGGGTCTTGCCCCAGCTCCTCCCTGGCACCCCGCCTCCAACCCCATCCCACCTCCTCCGGTCCATTCGCTGAAATGCAGTCAGATGAAGCCTAAAATGTGTGACTCTGCTCCCTCTTGCTGCCCTACTTAATACAGCCCCTTCGGCTTTCTAAATGAAAACAAGCTCTTTGGGCTGGCTAACTGTAATGTCCCTCTGTGGCGGTGGTCTAGTCCCGCCTCCTGCCCCTTTCTGGTTCCCTTCGTCTGAACCTCCCCCTACAGATCCCTGAGAGTCCCAGGAACCTTCGCCCTGAAGTTTCCCAGGTATTCTGCCTTATCCTCCAAGCCTCTGTTGATGCAGTTCCTGCTCCAGGAAGCCTGTCTGTTCCCCCTCTCACCTGGCGCTTCACGGTGCTCTCGGGGCCGCCGTGAGCATTAATCAGTCCTGACTGTCTCCAGTATCCTTCAATTCCACATCTTTGTCGTCGTGCTTTACCCTCCTAGGAATCTGGATTGTCTTGAAGGAAGGGATTGTCTTTGTGTCTTCAGGGTACAGCATAAGCCTTAGCAGATGGTAGATATGCAATAAATACTGTTTGCAGTTTGTGAGAATTGTTTAGCTTCCTTTTTTAGTCAAAATATATGTATACATAGAGTAAAAGCTGCCCCTTTTGTCCCACAATTCGGATTTTTGATGATCAAGATATGGAACAGATCCATCACCCCCACAAGCCCTTCTTGCTGGCCCTTTGTAGCTAGCACTTTCCACCCCCAGTCACTTGTAAGGAGTGGAGTGGTCTGTTTTCTGTTCCCATAGTTTTGGGTTTGGGGTTTTTTGTTTTGTTTTTGCCTTTTCCAGGATATCCTTCAAGTAGAATCATACCTATTTGTCCTTTTAAGTCTGGCTTCTTTCACTTAATATAGTGCATCTGAGATTCATCCACGTTGCAGGTATTGTTAGTTTGTTCATTTTTATTGCTGAATGGTATTCCATGATATGGCTGTATAACAGTTTATCCATTCACTAGTTGGAGAACATTGGGTTGTTTCCAGTTTTTGATAATTATGAATACAACCATTATGAATGTTCACATCAGGTTTTCATGGGATTGTATTTTTCATTTCTTTTGGTAGTGGAACTGCTAAATCTTATAGTAAGTATGTTTAAATTTGTAAGAAAACTGTTTAGCTATTTTCCAGTTTCTGTTCCATACTGTATGCCCCCCAGTAGTATATGAGTGTGCCAGCTCCTCCTCCACGTCCTCATCAGCAGTATTTACTGAAGAGACAACTGGTTTGCCTTGCACCTCTGTGGAAAATCAATTAAGAGTGTGTGTGCATGCCTGCACGCCTGACTGTTTTATCCATGTGGGTGTCTAATCTCTCACCACTACCTCACTCTCTTTGTGACTGTGTCTCAAGATCAAGGAGTGGGGAACCCCAACTTGTTCTTCCTTTTAGAAATGGTTCGGTTATATCTAGTTCCTTCACTTTTCCACATGAATAATTATAATCAGCTTGTCCAGCTCCACAAAAAATGCTGCAGAGATCTTGATTTGGATTGCATATATCTGTCTTACATTTGGAAAGACTCGACACATTAACAATGTTAAGGCTTTCAATTCAGGAACATAGTGCAACACTCATTTATTTAGGTTTTCTTTGATTTTTTTCATGAAAATTTTATTCTCAGAAGAAAATAGGCTTTCATAGATGCCTTCTTCAGATTAAGGAAATTTTCTGAGTTTTTTTAAAAATTATGAATGGATGTTGGACTTTGCCACATCTATTAAAATAATTTAGCTGCACCCCATAAAATTATTTATTTCTGTTTTCATTTTCATTTAATTCACGGTGTTTTCCAATTTTCCTTTTGGCCCATTTAGGTATGTGTTGCTCAATTTCCAAGTGCTTGCAAATTTTCCAGATATTGTTATTAACTTGTCCTTTTGGCCAGCAATGGTTAGGGTAGAAACCATTTTTTTATGATTTAAATTTGTTTACATTTTTTTAGGACCAGAAACTGGGTTTTCTTAGTGAATGCTCCAGGTGCTTTTGAAAAGGATGCCTATTTTACTGTTTTGGGATTTATTGCTTTATGTCCTTACTAATGTTCTGTCTTCTTGCTCATTTGATCACTGAGAGAGGGGTGAAGTGGAATTTTGTTTCCTCTTTCAGTTCCTTTCAGTTTAGCTTCACATATTTGGAAACACTAGTACTAAATGCATATATATTTAAGATTGTTATATCTTCTTGGTAAGTTGACATGCTTATTTTTGTATCACGTCCTCATTATTGCTGGTAACATTCCTTGTTCTGAAGTCTACTTTGTTTGGTATTAACTTCATCTTTCTTGTCATTCTTTGCATGGTCTGTCTTTGCCATCCTTGTACTTGTAACTTGCCTTGATCTTGATACTTTAAGAGGGTTTCTTGTAGACCAAATATGGTTGGCTCTTGTTTGTTTTTCACCCAGTATGACAATCTCTCTGTTTTAATTGTTATGTTTAGACCATTCACATTTAACATACTTTTGGATATGGTTAGATTTAGGTCCACCACTTCTATTTTTCTGTTTGTGCTCTGTTATTTTTCTGTTCCAACTTTCCTGCCTTTCTTTGGAATATTTGGATTTTTTTACTATGCTGTCTTAATATATCTGTATTTTAGTTGTCACCCTAGGGATATATGTATCACTAAGGTTATATACACTTAGAGTTAGTATTGCATTACTTCAAATAGAAGTCTTACAAATACGTCTCTTTAACATCTCCCACTGGCCTTTACCTTACAGTTGTAAGTGTATTTCATCTATAACCTTGATAATCCTATCAATGTTATAAATTTTCCTTTCAACAGTCATACAGAACTTAAAGACCTTAAGAGGACTGATAGAACTTTTTATAGTTGCCCAATTTGCTTTTATAGAAGCACTGTTCATTTTTTTAATCTTTTCCTCTCTGCTTTTCAGATTAAATAATTTCTACTACTTTATCTTCAAGTTCATTGACTTTTTCCTCTGTCACTTCCAGACTGCTATTACTGAAGCCAGTAATTTTTAAAATTTTAGATATTTAATTTTTGGTTATAAAATTTCAATTTGGCTTATTTATATGGTACAGAAACTATATAGTTATGTATAGTTTCTATATCTCTGCTGAAAACAACTATCTTTCCATCCACTTCCAGTTATAATACCTACTTCAAAGTTTTTGCTAATGATTCCAATGTCTAAATCGTCTTGGACTGGCGATGTTGATTGTACTTCTGGCTCTTTGTATGTTGAGTGATTTTAGATTTCATCCTGGCCACGTGACCACGGTATGGCCATTACGCAAGGTCTTGGTAAAATTCTCTGTAGGACAATTTTGTTATTTCAAGAGACGATCAACCAATTTAGGTATCATCTCACCTTGGGGAGGCGGGAGGGTGGTGTCTCATCGCAACATGAGAGAAAACAAAGGCGAATTCACCCCCTGCCAGGGACTTCAGTTTTTTCCTCCCCTGTACCATCTGTCTGCTCATATTTAATTTTCAGCCTCATTAGCTAGTTGTGTTTTGTGTTTTTTCCCAGATTTTTATGTGACCAGTAGGAAAGAAACTCTAGTGGGTTTACTGTGTCTTGGACAGTGTTGAAACTCCTAACCAATTTATTGTGATTTCTCAGAGTTTCAAAAAGCCCAGAAAAAAGAAGTCTGGCAAGTGCCACGAAGACGGTGACAGCAGGAGGTCA
>JAGFMF010011429.1:4885363-4980835 GCA_019455555.1 Galemys pyrenaicus
GGGGGGGGGGGGGGGGGGGGGGGGGAGGTCCACAAGGTAAGCACTTAACAGCTGACAGGCGACGAGCAGCCCCCTCCCTTGTTTCGATGTCAGGCCGCTCCCTCCAGCAGTGGTGCCAGGCCAGTGTGATTATCTCTATGCTTTGGATGAAAACACTAAAGACGAGCCAGTGGTTTGCCTGTTTGGTTCCAGATCTAAGCCCTGGCCTTACCTTCTCCTGCTCTGTATTTCAGGTCACTGGCCACTGCAAACCACACTTCCCAGGAAGCCTTGAAAATTAGCGTTTAGTCAGATCCTGCCAACAGAAGGCGCTGGCATGAGAGGGCAGGGTCAGAGAGGCGTGTTCCTCCGCTGTCTTTGGGTGATGTCCCTACCACTGGCTCTCTCCTATGCCCTGGATCTCTCCGATGCCTCTCCTGCAGGCCCGCCTGGCTCCTCAGTCTAGTACCACCGCCTTCCTGCCTTTCCACCCTGCAGAGGTGGGTGGTGCTCTCCTTTGGAACCTCATCTCTGGGTAGCTTCATATCCCATTTGCCCTTTCACATGTTACAGCACTTAAAAACCAGTTCTTACAGGGCTCTCTTTGCCCCTCCCAGGTACCTTATACTTTACTCTTTACCTTTTTTCCCTAAATAAATTTTTCTTTAGTTTCCAAGAAAAAAAAATAAAAATTAAAACCAGTTCTTATGGTTAAATTCCTGCTACTGATATACTGACTTGGGCTCTATTATCTGCACTGGGGTGGATCCATTCCATGTGGGAGTGGAGCTGAATGAAGACTCTGAATTCAAATGTCAGTGTCCTCCCACTTCCCTTCTCTGTGGGTCCACAGGAGCAAACACACCACTTTCTGGTCAACCAGAAGGTTCATGCTTTGACCCAAACTGCATGTTATTTTATAGGAACATAAGAAAAATGTTTTTCATGCACAATCAGTTTTCTAAGAAAGTCAGTTACATTGGTGGGCATCTTCTTTGTGTGTTGATACAGAACGTAGTCTACCAGCTTTGCATCTTCCCATCCGACCCGTGTGTTTTGTTGGAACCGGTAGTGGGTAAGTCAGGGGTAACCGAATAACCTCAGGAGGCTCGGCAGAGCAGGCAATGCGAACTGAATAAGGACCAGGGCCGGGGCTGGGACTCCTGCCGATGTGGTCGTGGTGCCAGAGATGGGAGGACGGCCTCACCCAGGAACAACCTGGGGCCGTCAGATGTTTTGGCAACTTCCCCAAGGCCCTAGGCTGGTAAGCAGCAGAGAAGGAAGGAGAAGAGTTCTTGATAGTCTTCTTGGGAGGGATACACACAAGAAAAGAAATCTCCTGACTCAGGTCCTCCCTGGTGGCGCAGTGGGTTAAGCACAACACTAAGAAGCAAACGACAGTCACTGCAGCACAAGTTCGATCCCTGCTGCCGGCCAGGAGCAGACCTCTCCTGTCTCTCCTGCTGCCCCCTCAGCAGTGTATTTCAGTCTGTCTGCCTGTTCAGTTCCCCACTCTGTCTCTGGTGCGTCTTCTCAGCCCCACACCTCTGGCCTGTACCCCAGCTTTCGTATGCATAGATAAATAAATCTTAAAGAAAAGAAAAGAAATCATGTGACTCAGACAAAGCCTTGTCCCCAAGGTCACTGGGACAGCTTTTCCCGTTCTTTGCTCTGCCATGAACTTGTGACACAGAAATAAAAGCACAGTCAGCACCTGTGATAAAAGACCTTTATTGGTCTTTTTATTTATAGTTCTTTTGTTCATTTGTCCTGTTAGAGTTGAATAAACTGTAATAACTTATCTGACATAATAAGGAATGCCACAGGAACAACAGATAAACCTGGCAGGTGACCCAGGAATGAGGGCGTCACAAAGTAACCACTTAACAGAACAGCCACTGACCTGGGGACCTGTTCCGGTCACCTGCAGTTCTCCCACCCCAGAGTGCGCCCGAGGCCACATGCCAGGCTGAGCACTGCCCCCACCCAGTAGGAAGAGGCAGAGCACAGGTGAGGTGCCCAGGAACAGGGGACCTTCCACACACTCACTCCCCCTGGGCACTGCTGACCCGCCAGCTGGCTGTGGCCACACCTGCCCTGATGAGGCCCCTCCCTCTCATTTACACCACCCTTGCAAGGTGGCACAGCCCGGCATTTGCCTCACCGACACTGGGGGAAAGTGAGGTCAGTGCGGCTCCCCAGACATGCTCGACTGGACGGAGAATCCAGTTGGCACTTTCTCCCATGCCACATGGCGTGCCGCGCCCCGAGCCTCACATGGTCATCTAGAGTGCCCTGACAGTTTGGGGCTGGGGAGCACTGGGCAGGGTTCTGTGCCAAAGGGCTGGTCCAGGTCTCTCCAAAGTGCCCGCCCCTCGGTCAGCCCTGGTGAGGAGCTCCGGCAGGCAGAGGGACGGATTGGCAGGGAGAGCATTCAGGGAACTGCGGAACTGCGGCGGGGACCACCCTTTTTGTCCAGGCGCCCACCCGTTGCCCACATATTGGGTTGTCCACACGTGGGAGAGGAGTCCTATTAGAACTGCCCAAGTAACTTGCTGCCTACAAGGCCTCTGGAGGGGGTTGGATTTTAGCTATAAAGTCCTCCCCTCATTTCTTTCATGACATCTGGGCTTGCGTGCATCTGGCTATCCGTACATATGGAGGAACCTCGTTGAGCTCTCTCATCACACTGCTCCTCTGTCATCCCATGGGCCTGGGCAGGGAAGTGGGGTGTCATCCTGGAGTGCATGTAAGTCTTGAGTGGGGCTGGGCCTCCATGCTCCACATCCCCCCACACTGCACGGGCCACTCAGGGTTAAGACCCATCCTCACTGAGCACTGGGCTCCTTCCCAAATCAAACCCAGGCCAGAGTTTCAGGGTGGGTAGGCTACAAAGCCATCAAATAAGTGTGTGTGTGTGTGTGTGTGTGTGTGTAAGAAGTGCTTGGGCCTGGGTCTCTGACCCAAGTTCCAATACAAAGACACTTTGTATTGCAATGCTGGAGCCATTCCAACATGGAAAGCAAGATTAGAACCTGTGCTTGCTGGTC
This sequence comes from Galemys pyrenaicus, assembly GCA_019455555.1. Classification (NCBI taxonomy): domain Eukaryota; kingdom Metazoa; phylum Chordata; class Mammalia; order Eulipotyphla; family Talpidae; genus Galemys; species Galemys pyrenaicus. The sequence continues at coordinate 4,888,393 of JAGFMF010011429.1, forward strand.
TAAGATCAAACCTCAGAATAGTGGTTTGAAGACGTTATTCTTTAAGAGAAAGTTTGGAGGTGCAACCCCGGTAGTTGAGACAGATAAAAGCAGAGTTGTTCTGGTGGAAATGAGAATAAGGGAGGAAGGCTGGAGATCTAGCTTTTGCCTCCACCCTCATCTTCCCATCTCAGCAGCCCCTGACAAGGCTCTGTAGAACCCTCTGGGGTTCCACAGCACCTGATTTGAAAACCACTGTTTTAGCATATCTACAGATCTTGGGTCCTGGGGACCTGTGCTTTGACTTCCCTTTTGGAGTGAAGAGTTGGGAGACAGTGATGGAGGGAGGATGCTCTCCCTTCAACTGGCCTCTCTTTGAAGTCACTGTGAAGCCACTGTGCAGTCATTATGCAGAGAGGGGCAGAGGTGGGGCACCTGCCCCACAGGTAGGCAGTCCCCACATTTCAGTCCCGGAGGGCAAAATTTATGGAGCTCCTGGGGCCAGGATGGCAAAACACTGGCCCAGTGCAGGCTTATGTATAGGGGGTGGGAAGCGGAGCCTGGTTTGGTCCTTGTTGACTTTAAAAAGAAAAACATCAGAACAGCTATAGGCCTATGTCCATGAAACCTTATAAAAGTTCAAGAAGAGAGAGGCCTAGTGCCTTCCTCTGGGATGGGTGGAGAACGTCCAGTCTCCAGTTGCTGGCAGGACAGAAGCTGCCTTTGTGGACTGCTGAAGCCACTGGGGGACAGGCCCCCTGGGCTCAGCTCCTAGGGTGAGAGGGCTGAGACTCCCCCGCCTGGATCCCTCATGAATGTTACCAAGAGGCACTGGCAGCAGCTTTTCCTCCTGGAGGGGCCCTGATGCTCTGAAGGGAAGGGGCCGGCAATTGCTTCCCCACCTCACCTTCAGGCTCTGATGTAGCAGTGGTGGCTTCAGACCCCCTAGTCTGAAGTCTTCCTAATCTGGGATCAGAGCCAAAGCTGCTTGGCCTCTGTAGGGTCTGAGAGGTGGGAGCCGTGGGCCCAGTCCTGGGAAGGTCCAGAATGCCACTTCCACCGTCACTGACGTCACCCACGTCCTGTTCCCTCGCTGTCCTGGTCGCTGGACACTAGCCCTGGACATGGCGTTCCTGAAGAATGTCTGCATTTCCCTCAGCCAGATCGCCAAAGCCTAACTGGCTGCATCTCATTCTGGTTGGCATCTGATAAGGGGGCAAGACCTTGAGACTGGTGGAAGGAGAGCTGAGCGCCAGCAGATGTCCTGTGTGACCTCGGTGGCTTCCCTGCACTAGCAGGGCCAGGGTGACTCAGCTCTGTCTGTCCCTGACTTTCGTCTCACCTGGGCCTCAGAGCCGTAAGGCAGGAGGGAGGGGGTGACTGCTCCACATGAGAACAGTCAAGCCCAGAGGCTGAGAGACTTGCTCAGGGGAGCCGCTTGGGGACAGCAGCTGCCCCTCCCTGCGCCAGGTGGGTGGGAATCGCCGTCAGCAGCACCTCCAGCTGAACGGACATACCTGCCTGGGACTGAGGCTGAGGTGCCTGCGGACCCAGCAGAGCCCAGGCCCGGTCTTCATGGGCACTCTTCTGACCCGGGCTGGAGTGCTGAGGGAGTTCAGATGACCCTCTGCTGGGCAGATTCCCACCCACATCTCTATTCTGCCTTCCTGCCCATACTGCTGTCTGTGCCACCCACAAGCCCACTGGAAAGTCCCAGGATGGAGCTGTGTGGTCAGCACACGCCCCCAGTGTGCACAGTGTCAATGCTGTGGGCTGGGCCTGGGGTCCAGTGGGGCTCTCCCATGCCCAGATTCACTCCAAGTCTCACCTGATTCCAGATAGAGTGTTTGGGGGCGCCACATGTTTGGGGGCTGCAGGTGGAATGCGGTCTGGAGCCAACCAGAGCTTGGAAAGATGGTCAGGCCTTCCTCTCAGGAAGCACTTGGGTCTGAGAAGCCCCCTGCGCTGCAGCCACACTGTGTAGGAGGGCACTAAGCCCAGGCTAGGGGGGCTAGATTCCAGCCTCTGTGCCACTCACCACCTTGTGTTCTAACTTGGACTGGATCCACCAGAAGGGGGCGCTGTTCTAATTCACGTCAAGGCACCATAAGGATCAGCAGCAGCCAGGGAGCCAGGGAGCCAGGGAGCCAGGGAGCCCTGAAAGCCCCACTCCATTCCCTCCTGTAACTTTCTCCTGGACACCAACTTCCCGAGGGAGGGGCTGGGACAGACCTCCTCTGTGTCTCCAATGCTTGGCACCCAGCAGAGAAGCTGCCAGCTAAGGATGGTCAAACCAAATTCAACTGAACTTGACCACTGCCCTTCTGCAGCCCTGTGTCCAAATGGTTAAAGGCCAGATGGGACTATGAAGCTTCCTACAGCTGAAGAGATTCCAGTTCCACACCGGATATGCCCAAAAGGGTGACTGTGATGTTGAGGTGGAGGAAGCTCAGGAACCCAACCTGACGTCTTCAGCATGCATGGGTTAGGACTGAGGGAGAAGTTTGTAGGGGGTAGGGGGGATAATCACCTCAACTCCTAAAAGGTCTTGTACCAGCCCCAAAGTTTCCAGAGAAAGACACCAGAAAGCACACACTTGCCACGCATTGTTCCAGCACCTCGTCAACTCTTCAGCTGCCCAGATGAGGAGGAAACTCCCCAACGAGCCCCAGACTGGCCAGGAGAGTGTGGTGCCCTGAGCTGACCTTGGGTAGTGGTACTAGGTGAGTCCTCATGAAATTCAGAAGACAAAGAGTGGGGAGCAGTACCCCCAGGCACATGAACCCAGCGATTCATCATGGAAATGGCAGCACGGTCTATCCCAGGAGGAGCTAGACTGAAATAGCTTGTATAATAAAGTTTTGTCGCCTACCTTTGCGGGAAAATTTAGGGCAGAGATACAGGGGAGAAGTGGTTTCCCTGCCCCCCCAAGTCGATATATTTGCTTGTGTATAAAGTAACCCTCAGGAGGTCTGCTTCTACAGGGGCCTGTGAGATATGGCAGGTCCTGTTACAGTCCTCCCTCCCCACCCAAGTCAGCAAATCCAGGTCTGACTTTCTGTAATACTCAGACGCTAGGGTTGAGCAGCTCATACTAGCTGTGACCACAACTTGACCTCTAGTGACCCCCAGCACCCCAAGAAAGATGCTCCCCAGGCCTGGGTGGGTGGGCTAAGAGTACTCCAAGACTCTGCCACCTGTGATGTCCAGCACATTCTCTCCGGAGACAAACAGATCAAAGACGGTACCTTTGGCTCCACCCACTAGGCCAGAAGCGCTAATGTTGACAGACTCTTGGAGACCAGAGCTGGGAGGGTGTTTTGTGATCATCTGTTCAAGACCTTTGGCTTTCTAAATGAAGAACTGAGGCCCAGAGAGAGAAAGGAAGTTGCTCAAGGTCACACAGTGAATCAGTCAGCATCAACACTTTGTGTCTCATCTGCCAGTCCTGAAGGCCTGGAAACACCCCGAGTCCCAATCACATCAACAGTAGCCAGTGGGTATTGGGTACCCATGCCACTGGGAACTACTGCAGGTCACCTGCTCCCCTGGATATACAGGGTTTCCTCACTACCTAGTGGCCTCTTTCTGTTTAGATGAGGACATCTTGATGGACTCTGACTTCTGGCAAGGACCCCCTTTGTGGGTTTGGTGGCTTCAATGTTCTCAGCCTGTAGGGCCAGCCCAGCCAAGTCCTGGTGCTTATTCTATCCCACACTTGATGTTCTCTCCCTCTCTTTTTCTCTCCATTTTTACAGATAGGACACAACACATAAGATACTAGGTAGCTAGGATGTTACTGCCTGATGAAACGGAAATAAGACGAGCTAATTCACACCCCATTTGCCTTAGGCTGGAAACTACTGGTTAAAAAACGTCAGTCCAGTTGCTTTTCTCCACTGGTGAGGCCTACGAACCTTCACCAATATCACTGTCAGACACAGAGAGACTAGGGCAGGGATGGGAGTAGCGGTGGAGAGGTGTTTGGTGGGCCCAAATGGCAAAAGGGTAGACTCTATCCAGTTCTGCCCCTCCCAGCCAGAAGGGGGCGCCTTTCAGCATGGTCATCTTTTAGCTGCCAAAACCGTCAACCCCCAGGGAATGTGCACTTCTTCTCAAGCTCTGGATACTTCCTTTCCACCTCTCCAAGCCCTCACCCCCACCCCCCACCCTTTGTGCTGCTCATCCTTATTCAAATTCCAAGGCCAGAACTGAGCTGGCCTTTCTGGGGGTCAGCATGAGAAGGGGAATGGTCAGAGCGGTGACTGTAGTGAGAGGGGTGAAGGAGGTGAGGGTGGCCCTGTTGGCATGGTGATGTGGGGGTCAATCCTGAGGCCAGAGGTTCACCACCATGACCTGGAAGACCACTAGGACCCCCTGGTAGAAACTGGAAGAACAAAGGGGAGGGGGAACCAGAACAGGAAGACGAGTAAGCATCCTAGTGCGTGAGAGTGGACCTGGAGCTGCCCGGGAGGAGGGCCGGTCCCAGTCTATCTGTCGTTGAGCTGTGGAGAGCCGGTCCCATCCTCCTCCTCCTCCTTGTCATCCTTCATGCCTTTCAGTCTCTGGCGGGCAAAGTCCTCAAACACAATGTCATCATCACTGGTGGGAGAGACAAGGAAAATGGGGTGTGTTTGCAGGGCAGGAAGAGGGGTCAGCAGGCCAGCCAGCCAGGTGGGATTCAGAGGTTGGCTCCGGGGCCACCCTTGGGCAGGAAGCCTGCCAGACTGGCACAGCTGGATGTGGCAGTGGAGATGGCCACATCTGGAACCCAACCAGATATGAAAATACCAGAGGGGCGCATGGGTTTGACTGTCATGCCTAAGGGCTGGGCATTGGCCCAGCTCTTGAGGATTTGAGGGGGCCTATGAAATGGAGGCAGTAGGGTGGGTGGCTCTGGGTTTGGGCTGGGGTGGGAAGAAGCTGGCCTTCCCACTGTGAGAGGTCAGCCACCAGTAGTTGCACTGCATATTCTGCACCCCTCCAAGAAATCCACATGGGGCCACAGGAGACAAGCCCAGGAAGCCCTGCCCACCCAGCCAAAGAGCAGCCCCTAGGGAGTTTCTGCACAGAAAGGAGTGGGCCTGGTTTACTGAAGAAGAGACCTCTAAGGCCCTCGTCCCCTTCTGCAGGCAAGTGTCAGTTAACATCCTACCCATAGGAGGAGCTGAGGGAAGAGAGGCAAGGGAGGGAGCAGCAGGGAGGGAGACAGGACAGGGTGGGAGGGATGGGGGCCTGGTGAGGGTTCAGGACTGAGGACTGCCATCTAAGAACAGTGGGGGCTGTGCTACATAAAACATGCACTTCGCCCCACCTAACTGCTCTGCCCCACAGAATTCATCCAGCCAAATGGGGCTTCCTTCTGGATGGACCTGAGACCTCAGTTCCAGAGATCTCCCAAGGGCACAGGGGAAGTTGGGTTTGGAACTGGAGGGAGAAAGCTGCTTCGCCCTGGAAGTGGCGTCTGATGCAGGCCCAGGTCCTCCCGCTCTGGCCGCTGTCCCATGACAGAATGGCCTTTGACCACAGGGAACTCCACATGGGTCTGCAGGAGTCAAAAGCAACAAGATCCCCAGAATCTTCCCCACCCCACAGCCCGATTCCACTGGTTGGGCGTGGGCCGGGCAGGTGAGCCGCAGCCCAGGGCCACAGAACCAGCCCTGTGGGAGCCGAGCAGGCGCTGTGGATGGACGAACAGACTGATGGACGTGCAAGGACGAGGAAGACAGACCCCGCCAAGGCAGGAGGAAGAGGAACAGGCACGGAGGGTCCTTCAATCACATGCAGGCAAGCGGGTTGCTGAAGAGGTGAGCAGAGTTAGACCTCTGCTCCTAGGGCTTACATCTCTGCCAGCGGCCCCCATGCCCCCACCCGCACTCTCACCCCCACCCCCGAGGCCCACAGGCAGGGTTTAGCTTACTTTGTGTCAAGTTCTATGAGATTCGTATCTACTGGAGTCTCGTTGTTCTCTGGAACTGAACACAGGGTGAGCGGAGGCCCGGGGTTAGCGAGTGGGCGCAGTCCCCATTGGGGGCAATCGAGCAAAACCAGAGAGGACGCAGGGAGAAGGGGACGGGAAGGGGGGCTCATTCCCTGTCTCAGAAATACTCCAAATCATCTTAGAGGTAGGGAGAAGGGTGCAGGGAGGTGCTGGGTGCCCAGGCTGCCCCAGGTGGGCAGAAACCCCTCTGGGCCCTGCCCCTTCAAGCACGTCTCCGAGCTGACTGGAAAGAGCACGCACTGTTCTCACTAACTCTCAGAAAACCAGCTTCACACGTTCATGTCTGAGCTCGGGGTATGTTGTTCAATTAATGACGTTTCAGTCTAGTTGTGGGAACATTTGCCTCTCTTTGCGGTATATGTTATAATTTTGTCTCCTTTGGCCAAAACAGTCTTAGACTTAATGAAAAATCACCAGTCTGGTCTCATGTGAAAAAACAATGAGGAGGTTGTATCCAGGACCCACCTCCCCTTGTACGCCCTTCCCTTGCGAGACAAAGGGCTGGGTGGGGGTCTCCCTCCATTCCCAGACTCCCCCCAGTCTATGGAGAACAGCAGCAGGCCTGTCTCCTGGGGAGTTGGCTGTAAATAGGAGTGTGAGCCTGAGGAGTGTGAGCCACAGACAACCCTGAGGAGTTGAGGAGGTGAGGGGTGACCGGGGCTGAAGACTAACCCGGAGGGCGGTGGGAGCGGGGAAACATGGTACTGATGGAAAAGGAGGTCGACTATTTGGAAACAGTACCAGCCCAGGAGCTCACAAGTTCTGCTCACCTTCTCGATGTGGGGGTTCTTCTTTGGGCTTGGGGTGCATTAGGGTGAAGGGCAGTTCCACAGCCACATCACTGAAACAGAGACCCAGACCACATGAGCCTCAAGCCCAAACTCAGGCTGTGAGGTTCCAGGTGCGATGGGGCTGAGGCCCAGGGGGGGTTCTGTGGTCAGAGGAGGTAGCTCTGGGCGGAGCGGAAGCCTGGCCTGTCCCCAGCTCCACCACTCTGAGCCTTTGCCTCTCCAGCAACTGCACAGGAGACCTCTTGTCCAGGCTCCGAAAGGAGAGGGGAATCTCCCCGTTCCCAAAAAGGCTCTCTGGACCCAGTGAGCTGGTAAGAGGGGGAAGGATGGCCCAGGGCAGTGTCCACCTTGGGCGTGGTGGCTCCAGAGACGTCCTGGGACCAGGACCTCTTCCTTGGCATGACCCTGCCCAACCTCCTAGCTGGAACCACCCACCCCCAGCACACCTTCGCTCCATCCCGCCTCCCCTTCTCTCACTCTCCGGCGGCTCCTGTGACAGCGCTTGCGTGCCCCTAGCTCCTGCCATCTGAACGGCGACCTGAGGACACCGCCACCGAACTCTAGTGGGATGAGATGCGAGCTGACCACACTGTGCATAGAGCCTCGAGTCTAGGGGGCATAGGGGGCACAGGGTGGTGGGGAAGATCAGGGACGGGGCCACCAGCGCTTCTGACTGGGCTGTCTCTCCCCCTGCCCCGAGTCAAGAGAACAAGTAGACACTCAGTGCTGCTGGCGCTATGCAAGGACTACTTTAGAGAAATCCATGACAGCCCCATTAGTGTGCCCAATGACTACATTGGGAAACTGAGGCACCAGGAGGAAAAGGATCTTACCCAGAGCCACATAGCTATCGACGGGACCCTGAGGTGCCAACGGGACAGACCAAGGATTCTGGCTCCATCATCACACCCGTAACCACTGTGTGATCGGCACTGAGAACCGAGCCCTGCTCCCCACCCCACAAAGGCCTGTTGCTCTCAGCTTGGGACAGTGTCACCCTAGGAGCCCGGCCACCTGTGGGCACCTCCAGGCACAGCTCATTCTACCAACCCCGTGGCGCATGGGACTGGGCAGGGCCCAGGCTGTACAACCAGGTCTGTTCCAGCCCCCCATTCACTGGGCACCGTACGTCTCCCAGTCTCACTGAGCTCATCTGGAAAATGGGCACATAGCGCCTGCCTCCACTTAGGGAGATGGCGTAGGTGGAAGGTTTGGTTGCGCTGCGAAGCCTGCATCTGCCGGAGCCATTACTTCCCTTCGGTGGGGACGTGGTGGTTTCCTAACGCTGTTGAAACTATTTGCTATTTTTTTTCTTTTTCTTCCAAAGAGCATTGCTTTTCCAGTGTTCCCTTGGAAGGGTGAGCATCAGAATGGAAGCCGGTAGAAGACTGAGTTTGCCAACCCTCAGCCAAGCAATGCTGGACGCGCAGGGACCCCAACATTCTCCCAGGCCACGGCCACAGGGCAGGGCCACGCGAGTCCTCTCGGGACAATGCTCTGCATGAGTTTGGGCTCAGGACATTTTACTGAGTTATACTGAAATGAAGTGAACTGGATGAGTGTCACCTCTCCAAATGGACTAACGCTTTTTGAGATGACTCATCTTGTGGTAGTCGGTGGCAGGGGCAGGGGCGATGCTTTGGGGCACGCACAACTTTGGAGTCCACATGGTTACAGGGCACACAAGTGTACCTCAGAACCCCTTAGCGACACTCAGACGGCACTGAGTTCTCATCAGTGCAGAAGTTTGAAAGCCATGTGGCCTGCACTTCGAAACCTTTCTGGAATTCAGACAGATGGGGGGCCAACGAAGCTGGCTGCATCGCTGTCTGCAGAGGCCCTGGTTCTTGGGTGGGATGCAAGAGTGGGGCAAGGTTTTTACAGGAGAAACTGCCTCTGTCTAGCCCTTCTGGAGAGCGAAGCCCCAGCTCATGCCTGCACCCGGCAATCAAAAACAACCACTAAGATTCCTTCCAACCCAGTGCCCTGTGCTTCCGTTGGTGAGGCTAATGGTCTCTGGGCCCTCCAGGAAGGTGGGTGGGTCAAGTAGAAGGGGGGGACTTTACCTGGATGCAAGATCTCCCAGCAGGCTGGGTGGGTCAGAGGAGGCGGGAGGGTGGTCAGGAGAGAGTTCAGAGAGGAAGAAAACAGAAAGCACGTTCATTCACCACCTCTGCTGTGCACTGGGGCAGAGACGTCCCGTGGAACATTCCCCCACCCACCCACAGCTGTAAGTGCCGGCTCAGGGATACACAGATAGGGCGTTGGCCCTGGCCCCCTATCTGAGAGGGACTGAGCGGCGGGCCAACACCCCGGGAGGCCTTGCTGAGTCCAGGACTCTCATCTGTAAGAGACATAAAACCAGGAGGGGCACGTAGGGTGGCGGAAGGAGGCACTTTGGGATCCACTGCGGATTCTTCAAGGAGAGGGCCTGAGGAACCGCAAGGGTCTCAGGACACGGGGTCTGGGACTCTGAGGTGTCCTGTGATGTGTGGTGAGAATCACACTTGCCACCTGCGCAGTGTTACTGTGCGCATAAAGGATACCCTGTGTCCAGCGCTTTTTAATCTTTTCATAGAGGTAGATGAATTTGGAGAGAAAAAATCCCTCTGCCGAATTAGAAATCCTGACTCTAGGTTTACAGCTAGAGCCTCTACTAGACCATGTGCCGGACGGGGCGTATCTCAGGTCGGGGGCCAGAAGCCCGGCACCCAGTGCATGCCCTGGGGCCAGGGAGGAGCACTCAGGAAATATCAGGGGGTGCTGTTTCCCCATCTGTGACATGGCGCCTCAGTCCAGCTCTGGGACTCTGAGTCCTTTAGCCATTTTCCCAGAAGATCACCCCAAGCATGAGCAGGGCACTGTGCGGGGTGGGGCTGAGGGGCGTGGAGGGTGCTGTGGTGAGGGGCATCCCCCAACAAGACCTCATGGCAGAGCCTCTGAGGGAAACACCCCTTCCTCATCACCCAGCGTGCCCAGATAGGGGCTAGGGAAGAGGAGGAGGAGGGGAGGGGAGGAGAGAAAGATGAAGGGACAAAGGCTGGGCAGGGGCCTCTGGCGTGGGGAGGGAAAGGGGCTGGGGAAGAGGGGCTGGAGGGAGGGACAAGGGCCTGGACGTCTTCAGGCCGTCCAGCCTCGCGGCGGCTGCTGCTAAGAGGTTCCTCGACCAGACAGATGGGCCTTGGCCTTGGGAGACTCTCCACCCTGCACTCGCCCCCTCACTCAGGGCTCTGGGGCTGGGCTGGAGCACTCACCCGCCCCGAGACACCACCAGCTTCACTTTCACTTTGTAGGAAACAATGATGCCCAGGATCTCTCTGTTGGCGCCTTCCCTCAGCCTGCGGGGTGACACGGAGAAGAGGTTCATGGGGGCTGGCCAGGTGGGTGAGCCTCTCAGGGCACCCTGGAAACAGAGTCCCAAGTGTGAGAAGGGAGGGGCCGCAGAGGCCTGGCTTCAGTGTCTGGCTGGGGGCAGCCTTTCCTCTCTGGCCGAGTCCCCTGCTTCTCCAGAGTTTAGGTAACAGCGAAGACACCTGGAGGAGGGGGGCCTTCAACTAGGTCTGGAGACAGGTAGGGTCCTAGCCAGGGTGAAGAAAAGGACAAGTGTTCGGAGGTGGGTGGGGGCAAGCACAGAGGTGGTCGAGACCGCTTTGGCTGAGCATGGGGTCTGTGAGGGGTGGTAGCAGGGTGCTGCAGAGGCAGCGGAAGCCCTAAAGACCCAGCAGGGCAGGCGAGATGAGCTCCCTACACTCCAGGTCTCTGCTACAGAAGGGTGGCCTCAGAGTCAGTAATGACCTGGGCAAGAGTGGTCATTTCACACTGGGGTCCCTGCCTTTGAAGGGTACCCCCACATCTGGTCTAGCCTAGCTCACGGCCTGCTCCTGATCCAACCTTCCCTGCTAGGACCCTTCCAGGAACCACTATCTTAAGGGATACCCCATCAGGCAAGACACTAGGTCTGGAGCTGCTACCTCTTACAGGAAGCCTCTCTGGGTTGCCCTCCTCTAGGCAAGCCAGCACAGCCCAGCACTAAACTGAGGGATCCATCTAACTCTCTGGGCCACCCTTGGTTAGGAGTCAGTATACGGAAACAACATCCCAGCAGTTTAAGTTCCTGAGGATAATGCTTCGGGTCACCCGATCCTTGAGCTGGCACTGTTGGGACTGAGGCAGGCATGGGCATGCTGGGGGCAGGGCGAGCACCCTTGACTAGGAGTAGGGCAGGTGGAGACTCACAGGGTGCTGGAGGCCAGGTTGGTGTCTTCATGCTTGAGCTTCCCATCCAGGGCAAGGCCCCGCTTCTCTCGGTTGTTGGCCAGGAAGGGGGTGAGCGTGTAGACTTTGCAGAAGGTCGAGCTGGGAGCCACTGTGTCGCTGGAAAGGGAGGCAGATGTGGAGATGCACCGCCCCGCCTCCAGAAGCATCTCCACACACAGAGGCCCTGGAGCTGGCCCGGCTACTGCCCCACAGAAAGGCGACTGAGCCAGGCCCAGCCCCAGGGCCTCTATCACCACCCCGGAGGCACGACTGTGCTCCACACAAACACTGACTCAGGGGCGAGCCAGCAGCCCCGTTTGGTAGTAGCTGCCATCTGCACAGCGTTACGTCTACTGCTTGGCCCTGTGCTCTTTGACTAGGATGATTGTTCAGTTTGAGAACATGGACTTTTTTTCTAACATTATATTATGGAAAGTTTTTAAACACACAGCAAAGTTGGAAGAACTGTGCAGTGAACACACCCACACACTCCCCAGCTGGGTCCTACAGTGCAAATTGCCCTGGCTTCATCTCCTGGTGTCCTTGGTGTATGGGTGCTTGCCTCTCTGCCCTCCTTTTGCCCAGCAAGCAGGATCATTCCTTATTAAACAGGAAGGTGTACCCACTGCCTCGCCCTTTATGCCATGGCCATTGGGAAACTCAGAGCAGTCTCCCCTTCAATCAGGATTCCTTGTATAGTGCAAAGACGACCCAGTTTCCCTAGATTCACTAGCTCTGTTCCATTGTTCTAGCGTTAGTGGTCTTCCTCTGGACTGGAACATGCATTTTCTTGTAGCTAAATCAAGTCAGTGGTTTCTAAAAGGCAGTGTGGGGACATCTTCTCAGAGTGGTGAGGAGCCTGAGGCCCAGCCCTCTGCCTGCTGGCAACTGGCCATTTGGGGGTCTGGAACTGGACCCAGGCTTCTCTCTCCCCAGCGAATCCCACAGGTCCATGACTGGGCTTGTTTCACTTACTCTGCCTCTTCCATGGCCACGGGGCACTTGTACTGGGCCGTGTTGAAAAGGCAGATGTCTGCATACTGGCGCACTGGGGAAGAAGAGGGAACCGAGGTGGTGTGAGCTGGGGATGATCAGCCCAGGACAGTAGCCAGAGTCCACGGGGGCTTTTGCAGGAAACTGCCCCCACCCAGCATCCAAAGGGCAGCCCAGACACACCCATGCCCTTCCAGAAGCAAAAATCCTTCCCCTCAAAAATCCTTCCCCCCTTTGTCCAGAAGCCAGGGAGCCTGAGAGGAGAGGTGGTTTACACACAGAACTCACCACCTGGCCAACAAGCAGCCCGTGCCAGCAGCCTCAGAAGCCCTAGCCTCTGGCTTAGCAGGCCCTGCACTTCTGCGGGGCAGTGGCTATTTACAAGGCTGGAAACGGGCGCGCTCTCACCCACCCCAGCCCTCGGGGAGCTGCCTCCAGCCTGCCCCTCCGCCCGCTGCCGGGTACCCGAGATCTTGGTCTTCTTCACGGTCTTGTTGGTGTTGTTGGTGACATGGACGTTAACGCTGATGGGCTCTCCGTGGTAGTAGATCTGGAAGGCGTGAGAAGCGAGGTTGGGAGGGGGGACACCAGAGCTCTTTAAGGGGGAGGAGGAGTCATCCCACACACTTCTCCTGCGGCTCCCCCCACCTTGCTCTCCTGACATGGGCCCCAAGTTCATCAGCCGCTCCCCACGAGCGTCAGCCACGAGGCACGCTAGATTTCGGTTCCTTTGAGGAACCTCGAAAGATCATGGAGTCAACCCACACTCCTGGGTGCAGAGTCCTGGCTGGGCCACCGGAGACAGCGCTGCCAGAGTCACGGCGACGGGGAGGAGGGCCAGAGCGACCTTGCCGCTTGTCCGACCTGCGTCCCTCGCCGCACAGCGGAGGGATTGAAGCAGGTGATGTGTCGAGTCCTCGACGCCCTGCAGCTTTACACACGGGGTCTCCAAGGCAGGGACAGGGAGGGAGGCGCTGGCCCACTCACAGTCTTCACCGGAGGCCCCAGCTTGCATCTGGACCCCAGCACTTGCCTTCAGCCACCCCGCAAGAGGGAGACGGGGCAGCCAATCAGAAGGGGAGGTGGGAGTGTGGGGCGAGGCCAGGCCCCAGGCCCGTGCAGAGGTACACGGACCCCGAGGCCAGTCGCATCACTCAGCCTCAAGCCCCCGCGCGCACCCCTTAGGTCCCAAGAGGCTCCCCCAGGCCTCCAAGGAAAGGCTCAGCTTTCTGAAGGCGGTGGTCCTGGGAGACAGAGCACCCACCCCAGGCGTCTGGGCGGCCACGAGGGAGCCGGGTCGGGGGTCCTACCTGATAGGCCACCCCCAAAACTGCCCCGCCTGAGCCTCTCACCTCCTTATCCAGAGACGCCTCTAGGTGCAAGGGTTTGTCTGACATGAGGAACTGCCTGGTGGTCTCGGCCGTGGGCTGGGGGCCGGGTCTCTCTGGGGCATACTGCACCTTCCGGATGACCAGGCGCACAGAGTTCCTGTGGACATGGGCGGAGCGAAGACGACCCGGTCACCGGCCTCACCCATCTCCTCGCCGTCCTTAGCCTCCTCCTGCTCCAGAGACTCCGTGGCTCCCGGAGCCCTAGAATCTAATCCAAACTCGGGAGGCCGGCACCACCTGGCGCCCCTACCCGTCCCCTCTGTCCCCAGTCACTGCAGCTTCCTCACGATCACCCAGGACGGTCTAGCTAGTCCTGTCTCTGAGCTCCCGGGTCCTGGGAGCCTGCCTGCATGCAACACCGTGTTCTGGCTTCTGCCACCAGCTGTTTCCTTCTTCAGGACACACCTGCTCTTCCAGGATCCCTTCCGAGGCCAGCCCGCTCTGATCTTCTCCGGGTCTGAACACCTCAACATGAAGGCCAAAGCACCCTGCGGCAGGCAGCCCAGTGGCGTGCACCCAGCACCCAATGAATGAGAACAAAGGACCTGTCTTCACTGCCTGCCGTCCTCGTCACTCACCGCATGAGCTTCTTCAGGGCAGAGGTGGCTGTCTCAATTGCCCAGAGCTGATTCTGCACCTGCGCCTGCCCTCTGTTCCCAGAGCCTGCCCTATAGCAAGTGCTTGTGAAATGTCTATTAATTAAAAATATGCAGATGGGACAGGGGCCCTATGAAGAAATGGGGCTCAGAAAGGAGACAGGTTCGGTGATGGGTGTGGGCTCAGGGGCGGCAGGGCAGAGGGAATGCAGGCCAGGGGAAAGATTAAAGAGTCGGTGAGAAAGTGGGGGTCCTGGTGACAGGGGGTGAAGGCAGTGGCGGGGCTCAGGGGAGACGAGGGCTCAGCACCTGCGAGGGTGCGGACGCTCAGTGAGGCATTCTCCGTGGCGTTCCAGCCAGGCAGCATCCCATTTCCTGAGGAGCTGCCTCCATTCCCTGGAGCTGGATAGCTACCCTCTTACTGTCCTCTCCTTATAGCCTCCGTGCCTCAGCCTTCCCATCCGTTAAAATGGGACAATAGCAGGACATGCCTCTTGGGGTTGCTACAAGGATCCAGTGGGTTTGCACATGTCCATAACTTTGGACAATGTCTGGTGCCTGAAAGTCCTTGATAAGTGGTAGTTGGTATGTAATTATTCGCAGCATAATAGTAATAGTGTAGACGTAATAATAGTGTAGACATAGATATTCCATCAATGATGGGGAGAGGGTGGTGGCAGCTGGTGTCTTGCTTGCTCTGTCCAGGTTGCCTCTCACAGTCCACAACACCCTCTCTCTCGTCTGATGCCTGGTCTTAAGAAGAGAAGGTGGACAGAGAAGCAAGGGAGGAGGGTCACATCTCCCCACACGAGTGACCCAAACTGGAGATGGAGGTGTCTGCAATCTGCAATACAGCCTGTAGCCACCAGGTGGCAAACTCAACCCACTCCCTAAGAGGCTGCAGGGCCAGGCAGGCACCTGTAAGCACCTTGAGTCAGGAGAGGGTCTATCAGGGTAGGAGGTTGAGGCCAGGCAGTTACTGACTCCAGGAAGGGCAGACATAAGGATGCAGTTAGGCAGCTCATCCCAGGAGTCCTGCCAGCCTAGGGCTGTGCCTCTCCAAACTCTCCCCCTCCTGAGACAGGGTTGACCTCCATGTGCATGCACTGGGGCTCACTTTCTCCACTGATTTTCCTTATTTAGAAGCCTCCACTGACACCCTACCCCTGCCACCTCCTACTGATGCTCTCCCAAGACAACTGCTACACGGGGGTCCTGGCTGATGGGGAGTATCTTGTTCATTGTTTAAAGCAATGTTTTTTGTGTATGTTTTTGTGTGTGTTTTTTTCAAAAACAAAGTAAAAAGACATGTGGGCTGGAGAGGTCTAGACTAGAGGCAGACAGAGTGGAAGTGAGTACAGCGGTGGACGGAAAAAAATGCTGAGACCTGAGCCAGAGAAATTGCGCCACCTCCCCCAGGAAGCCCTCCATGACCTCTCAGTCATGGCTGGAATGTATGACTGTCCCTCACCTCGTAAGCACACTTCCAGGAATTGTTACTTATCTTTTTCTGTGCTCAGCCTGTCCTGTCTCCCTCCCTCTGCTGGTGGCAGACGGCCACACCCTGCCGGAAGCTACGCCCTCTCACCGTTTGTGGGTCTTCTCCTCCAGGTTCTCTGCGCAGAAGGCTTTGACTTCGTAGTCCACACCACAGGCCTGCAGGAAGGGCTCACTGACCACGAGGCCTCGGAGAGGGCAGAGTCCCAAAGCCTGGCCAGCCCAACCACCCATTTACAAAGACCCTGGGAGAGAACAGTCGCCCGCCGCCAGCCTACTGCTGCTCCATCTGACTCTGGAGCCCACACTCACTCAGTGCTCCCCTGGTGACCCCTCTCCGGCTGCCTCCCCATCAGCTTCCTGATCAGCTGCTCCCCCACAGTCCAAAACAGACTTCCCAGGCAAACCCACGGGGCTCGGCTCTCCAGACATGCACCTTGCCTGGGTGGCCATTTTCGCCGAGACAGCTGCCCAGAAACCCAGCAGGTGCCTCAGCAGCACCTGTGCAGCCGCTGTACTGGGTGTGCTGCTTCTGTGCCTCAGCCGCCCTCACCCACAGGGGAGGCTCAGCCTGGCCAAGCCATTGACCGGACAAGACAACGGCTCAGCATTATGGGGCCGGTGACACCACTGGCGTCACATCTCTCCGAGCCTCGGTACCCCGCTACACGGCGATGACCACCGCCAATGTGAGCGTGTGAGGCGAGTGGTGGTCCCGGTGCAGCCAGCGCTGAGGCTAGGCATGACTTGGGAGAGCCTCCGGCACGTCACGGAACGTGACACTGAGGATGACATTCGGCCACCCGCCACCCTGCCTGCTTCTCGGGGGTGGGTTGTTCTGGCCCAGGGACGAGGAAGCTTCAACGAGAAGGTAATAGCACCTTCCAGAGAAAAACACCATAGACAGGAGACACAAGTGTCCTGGACCCAGAGGGCTCCCTCTGGGTGACCCACCTTCCCTGTGTCTTCAGGCCCCGGCTGCAACGTCACAGAGCACGGGAGGTTTGGAGGGATCTGGTAAGGGACAGACAGAATGAGGCCCCTGTCGCATTCACCACCAGCCTCCCCGTCTCTCCCCCACGCCACCCGCACACATCCATCAGACCAGGGTCCCCAAGGACAGGCCACGTCTCCCCCATCAGACCATGCCAAGCCATCCCAGGTGGAGTCGGAGGCCCCAGCAGTCCAACTGACTCAGGTGCTTTTCTTTATCTGCTGGGTCTAACCCAACCCAGTGCTCACGCAACAGCTGATCGGGGCCTTTGCATGAAGTCTGCCGTGGTAGGCAGACTAGTGGGCCCCAAAGGTGTCCGTGCCCTGATACCCTGAACCTGCAGCTTTGCTACCATGTGGTGAAGGAGATGCTACAGGTGTGACTAAGCTGAGGCGCTTGAGGGGGCCTTATCCAGGAGGGGATGTTGTAGTCCCCACAGGAAGCAGGAGAACCAGGGCCCAAGGACGGATAGCAGACTGGCCCTGATGGCTTGGACAGCGGAGTGCGTGGCCCAGGGTCCAGGAATGGGGCGTGGTCTACAGCCAGGGAATGGGGCGTGGTCTACAGCCAGGGAATGGGGCGTGGTCTACAGCCAGGGAATGGGGCGTGGTCTACAGCCAGGGAATGGGGTGTCTGCAGAAGCTGGTCAAGGCAAGGAAACAGATTCTGCCCTCGAGGGCGGGGCAGGCGCATAGGGCTGCCCAGACCTTGATCCTAGACTGCTGAGAACCATTTTGACTTCTGGCCCAGAGCTGTAATGCACCGGTGTTGTTTGGGCCGGTGTGTTTCATGGACCACCGCGCTTGGGTGGTTTGCTAAGGAGCAGTGGGGAGCTAACACTTCTACAACGGGGGTGATGCGTAAGGGGGAGGATTTCACTGAGCCTGGAATCAGAGTCTGAGAAGCAGGACGGCTTAAAATCCAGATTCTTGGCTCGCAGGATGAGAAGATGGCAGAGCAGGGAACCTACCACCTGCCATCTCTTTGCAAGCTGGGTTGAAGACCGGCACGTGGGCAGCCGGTCTGAGGGAGGAGTTGGCCCAACGGTGACCAGAAGGAGCCCAGAGGTTAAGGCTGACCCCCGGTAGTGGCCAGAGAAGAGACACTTACCAGGCAGTGTAAGTGACAGTGTCCCCGGTCCCAGCACACACTGGGAAACTGGGTGCCGACGGCTGCCCCAGCTGCCCCCAAGTGCCCGCCCAGAGAGCTTCCTAGAAGTGGGGCTTCTGGAATGGGGCCCCGGGGGCTGGCAGTCCCTGACCTCAAAGGTGAAAGGGTAGGCATGCTCGCCCAGCTTCTTGATGAGGCGCTCCTGGAGCCGGGTCAGGGGCTTCTTGTCCTCGGGGGCTGGCGGGAAGGACTGCACGTTGGCCACAAACAGGTCCTTGCGAAAGGTCAGGCCCAGGACATCCAGGTCCTCTCGGCCATAGCGGAAAGCGCAGGTCAGCGTCACATAGACTGTGGGGACAGGGGGCACTGAGGAGGGCCCTGGGGACAGCATGCAAGCCCCCCAGAGTGCCAGCTGTAGCCCTGAGGCGGACCTGACGGGGAGGCCCCAGGTCTGTCCCTAAGCTCCCCTGGGGAGGCCTGGGCTGCCCTTACGGTGTTGGGGACTGGGAAGGGCCGCCCCAGCTTGGCCCCTGGCAGGAGGGGGATGCGGACCGCTGGGTCAGCCTGTCCTCCAGTACAGGGTGTGTGCAGAGGGGCGCACGGGATGGCCTGACAGGGCTGGTGGGGCCTTGCGGGGTGGGCCTGGGGAGGAGCACCATCGAAGAGAGAACAAGGGAACAAAGTGCTGGGTGGTACCCAGAAGGCAGGGGTCTTGTCCCAGCCCAACGCCCACCTCCTGTCTTCCCACTGACTTTCGACAATACCTTCACCTTGCCAAGCATCAACTTCTGTGTCTCTGAAATGAGACCCTAACTCCTACCCTGTTCTCATCTCCAGCCTTGCAATGCCATGATATATTGACCGGCAAGTGCTTGGGCATTGAAAAGGTCCTCACAAAGTGGACCCTGGGCCCTTCCCAGTGCCCAACACCTCCAGGGGTGGGGCTGGTGCAGCCGGAGGAGATCACTGGAGATCTGACGTTCACTGGAGCTGTCAAGAGAAATACCGGAGCACAGGGCAGGGAATGGTAATAAGAAGAACCGATGTCCAGTCAGGGAGGCCCTGGGCTTAAGTGGGTGGAGGAAGGGGAGGCCTTGGACTGGCGGGGTGGGGTATAGCTTCACCTCTCCTCTCCTTGAGATACTCAGGATCCACCAGGACCACACCATCTGCAGGAAGGAGAGAGAGTGAGCGAACTTGACCTTGCAAACACTAGCCACACCCAAACCACAGTGAAAGAAATGGGGAGGCCAGCTCCTGGGGGACAGCCCCACCCACCTCCTAGCCTTCTCTCCACTCAGTCCTCCCCCACCCCCAGGCAGGCCTCACAGAACCAGCTGGTGACTTGCGGCAGGTCACTTAACTTCTCTGTTTCTTCATCTGTTAGTAGTAACGATAATCTAGGTGCAAAACCTCCACTATCAGGTTCATTTTGGAGTGTGGAAGTTCTGAATCATAGAAATGCCACATGGTGCAGTTTTCAAATACCCTGCCACCCTCTCTGCAGGGCCTGAGATAGCACCCCGTGATCAGATGCTCTAGTACCTCCACGGGAATCGCGAATATTCTCGCCCAGAGGCTGAGGCAAAGGCAGGTTCTTATCCATTCAGGTTGTGCCACTAAACAAATTTTGCATCAAACTATTGAGCAATTTTAGGCTTTCAGGTTCTGGGTGTGCAGATCAAGGGGTGACCCTGCAGTGCCCGTCTCCCAGGGCTCCTGTGAGGACGAAGTATGAAGTACATGAACAGCTACGCAGTGCAGGCTCGGGTGCCGCTGTGTTCCTCAGGCTGGCCTTGCGAGTGTAGCGTCCTGCTGGACACGCTTCGTCTGCCCAGAACCCAGGAAGCCAGAAACACTGCTCAGGGGCGGTCCCTTGCCTGACAGCCCGGTCATCCGGCTAGCTCTACCAGCCGCACCTGCTGAACCTCATGCTCGTGTCTCTCTGTCTGTCTCTCTGTCTGTCTCGGCTGTATCTCTCCGAGGGCTCCCAGTCCTGTCCCAGAGGTGCAAGGGACACTGTCAGGTCAAGAGAGGGCCCCCCCTTCCCAGTCTGCATGCATCTGCCCTCCACTGACTGCAGGAATTTCCTGTGGCCTGGGCACTGGGGCTCAGTGAGAATCAGTGAAGAGGTCCCAGCGAGGCACTCCCCAACCAGGGGTGTCAGGAAGTGGCAGTGGGGGTAGGCGAGAGCCCGATCTTAAGGGCAAGAAGGGGCATCAAATTACATGAGCCAAAGGCAGCACAAGGTGGGCAGCAAGGAGCACCCTGAATGGAGCAGAGGAAGGAGGGCCAGCAGGCAGGGCTTGCACATGCCATTGTGCATGAAGGGGAGCCAAGTATCAAGAAGATACAGTCTGCCCCATGTGGTGATGATAGTATTTCTTACTGTGGGTCCATTGATGACTCTGGACAACACCCCAGAGCTCTCTCAGATCCCCAGCGCCCAGCACAAGGTAGGAAGTAGATGCTCCCAACTTCAAGGCAGGTGTGTGTGTGTGTGTGTGTGTGCAGGGGCAGCTGGCTTTCTCCTTGCACAGTCCACAAGAGAACACCAGATGCTTGTTCCCTGGCTCCAAGGGCCAGCTCAGGAAGGAAATGCAAATGGCAGAAGGGGACACTGAGCTTCAAGGACACAAAACTATCCCCAGACGGCAGGGAGGAAAAGCGGGGTCATCCTGCTCTGGGCCAAGAAGGGAAGACCCTAAAATGGAGCAAGGACTCCCCCAGTCTGTTGCTCAATGCAAGAAGGCCTCCCTCCCAGCCTGCTAAAACCTGCCACTGTGCTCTCTCTGCTCCCACCTGCAACTGGGCCTGCGCTCTGGACCCACAGGCCACTCCGGTCCTCCTGGCCCCAGGTCAACCCCCAAGGATGGGATGACTGAGGTCATTCTCTCTGATTTTTTCCCAAGCAACACACACTAATTTCTTCCCCTGCAGTTTTCAGTGTCCTCCTCCCAACCTGTCACCTCCTTCGGCCTCACTTCTTTTAGTTCATGTGCCCCTTAAGAAGTTGTTTCAAATGATGTCAAAATAATTAAAATAAAATAAAATAAAGAAGTTGTTTCACCTCTCTGTGGTCTCACTGTCCCATGTATAACATAGGGGTAACTTTGGGTCTCCCTCCCTCAAAGAGCCCCTCTAACAAGGGCTATACTTCTTAGGGGTAGAACCAGGGTAATTGTGCCTCCCCAGCGTGCGGCAAAGTCTAAGTCATTTTTGATTGACATTGAAGGACAAGACTTCCCAGGATGTCCAGATCAGGTCTTCCTAAGACGTGTCTCTTTGGCATGTGCATTATTTCAAACAGAGGCCAATTCAGGCCCTTCAGGCTCACAAGGAACTTTTACCAATCCCTCAACTCCCTAGAACATTGGAACATTGGAGGTATTAGCCAGAATTAGGATTTTTATCAGAAGTGAAAAACTTATCTGCATGTCAGGGCAAACATGTAAGTACAGAGTGTCTGGTCTTCAGCCCATGAGTCTCCCTCCCTTCATCATGTGAGGGCCTCCTCTCTGCGTGACACCCCAGCCCCCTATCCTAAGCTCAGCATGTACCCTCATTTTGCTCCATTGGCTTCAGAATCCACATCCACGTAGATTTTCGATACAGATGTAATTAAATTTCACTTTCTCCTACTAATCTATCTGATGTTAATTTGATCACTCAACAGCTTGCGGAGAATCCAGAGGGGTAGGAGAAAGTTCCTTCTGTGCCCCTCCATCACATTGAGATGGGGGCGCTCCTGTTGTCGAATGGGTGGCGTCAGGGTGCTGCTAAATCTCCAGTGACATCCAGGTTAGGCCCCACCAACAAAGAATCAGCCAATGCAACATGTCAAGAGTGCTGATGCTGGGACGCCCAGAACTAGAAAGAATAAGACCTTGAAAAGTGCTTTCAGCCACACCTCAGTCTGGCGGGACTGTCAGCAAAGAGCCTCCATTTCACAGGCCTTCGGTTTTCCTTCTATCTCTCACCCTGCCCTCGGGAGGCGGCAGAACGAAGGTTACATGGTGCCAGGCTGCTTACGTCTGAATCTGAGCTCCTTGATCTACCTGCTCCGTGACCCGGATCAAGTCCCTTAAGCTCTGTGCGCCGAGTCCTCAGATGCGAGGCAGGGGTAACACAGCAGCTTCCACTGGTGTCTGCTACGTAATAAGCCTTATACTGAGTGGCGGCTGCTGTCACCATCATCCTCATCCTCCTCATTGTGGCTCAGGACCCCTTCGCTCTTTTCCCCTCAATACTTCCCATAATTTCATCTCAGGTGAATGGAAAAGTAGTAACAGATCTGTAAAGTTTGCAGACTGAAGCAGGAAGCCATCTCCACCCCATTCTTCACACCAGGGCTAATCCTGGGTGGCTTCCACACACCGTTCTCTAGAAGGGACCTGCCTTCCCCCTCCTTCCTCTCTGGCTTCCCGAGACTCACCCACAGGGTCCACGAGGTCGATGTGATCCACAAAATCCCTCTTTCCCAGGTAGACGGTGAGCTGGGGAGGAGAGGCACAGAGGACATTAGCAGCTGTGGACCTGGAGGCTGAGAAGCTGCAGGCTCATGCCCTGGAGAAAACTCTGGAGCTGCCCCTAAAACTCCTAGACCCATATCCCACCCTCATGGAAATCCTAATCAGGCCTGAACCAGATACAAAGAATAACAAACCTGTGCTCCACCCAAATTCTGATGAGGTTGTTACTGTTCCCATTTTATAGGTGAGGACACATGCACAGCAGCAAAGAAGGCTCTGCTGAGCGGGTGTTGGGCACGCCTCTGTCTGGGGGAGGGCACTGAGCCCTGGGCAATATGCTTTCACTATTCCCCCACCCAGGTAGTATGGCAGGAGTCCACTCAGATGAGGACTCCAGGGCTGTCTGCCTTCAGGGAAGAACCCCAGGCTAGAGTGCAAAGTACAAATTCCTCTACAGTCCCCAAATGCACCGCCCTGCATCATATCTCTGTCTACCGCCCACCTCCCTTCCACCCACCTCCCTCTTGCCTGGACTACATCCCGCCCCTCCATAGGCTTTGCCTTCGCCTCACACACTCCACCGTTCTGCCCTCCAAAACCAGGCTGGTCGTCTTAAAATGCAAACCACGCTGTTCTGGTCTGAAAACCCTTTAATGGCTCCTTCGTGCCCAGAGGTTAGAAGACCAGTGGGTACCATTCCAAATGCCAACTCTGATCGATTGGTAGGAGCTGCATGGGCCCTGAGTCTAAGAGGATCCTGGCTCAGCAGCAAAGGGTAAAGGCGTTTGGCGATGTCCGCTGGGGACTCAGGAGGGAGACGCAGGGGCCTCTGGGGTGCTCTCTGCCAACCGGCAGGGGTCCCAAGGACTCAGCCCTGCAACCACCCTGTCCTCTCGCCTGCCTCCCTCTTGGCACATGCAACCGCTGTGACCCACATGCCGCATCTACATCTAGAATGCCCCGTTCGCCCTGCCTCTCCCAGAACGCGCCCCTCGCCAGGGGCCGCCAGCTCTGACCGCCGTGCCGGTTCCAGTCCTTGGGCATCCCCTTATCGCACACTTGCCACTTTCTATTGAAAAGGTTCATTTCCGTGTCTGGCTGAGTAGCACAGGTTGGGCCTTATCAGTCTCAGTACGCCCTGCACCAAGCCGCTCCCCTCACCCCAGCATGGGCTGACGTCAGCAGCGTCTACTGGCTGCAGGGAGAGGAAGGCAGGATGGAGCCTGAGGCCCGCAGAAGACAGAATGCGGCACGGGCACTGGGAGCTGCCCCGGGTACCGGTGACAACTGGGTTCAGCAGAGACTCTGGGGGCGTCTCCTGAGGCCTCTGGCACTCAGTCTAACGCTCACGCTGAAGTACCTCTCCAGTGGGCCAAGGCCCCATGCTAGAGACGCGGGCTCCTAAAGTCGGGGGCACTGCACCCACCCCCAGGTGGAAAGTTTCCCAAGCAGGCAGGTCCAGCCACTGTGGGCCAGGCTGCCTATGGCTGTAGCTATGGCTCCCAGGTTGGGGGGAGCTTGCCTGCTATGCAGAGATGCCCAAGGGAGAACAACAAGGTTTGGGGCCAGGAAGGAACGGGGACGGGCTGTTACACACTCACCTTTCCATTCGGGCTCGCCTTCTTGAACACCCTGTGAAAGGAGAGGAGGTCAGCGTGAGCACATCTGGACAGGGGCCGGTGGCACCACCCAAGAGTCAAGGGCAGGGACAGCGCCTGCCTCAATGAGAGCTCAGCATCCTGCCACCATCCCACCTATGCCACCCTGTCTCCTGGGCTCCAGCAACGGCCCGTCGGCCTGTCATCACACAGCAGGCCGGTGTCTTTCAAGAGCTGAGTCTGCGCCGAGTCCACCCGGCCATGCCGAGGAGGAGCCTCGTCTGTGGGGCCTGCCTGCCTCCATCGCCAGCCTCACCTCCCAGGCCTCTAGCCACGTCACCCTTGGTCCTCCAGCAGCACCCCATTCTCTGTTCCCACTTGTACCCCCAATCCTTCTCGCTCCCCGTTGCCTTTGCCGCCTCACTCTCCATTTCTCACCTACTACACAACTGTCTTGCTGATTACCTTTACGCCCGTCTGCTCTGCTAACACGTCACAAGAGCAGATGTCTGTCTCGTCCACTGACATACCCCAAGCACCCAGTAGGGCGCCCAGTAGGTGTCTAATAAATCCATGTTAATACATGGCAGGTACATAAACATTAATTGCATAGGTGAATGGATGAATTAGCAAAGGCATCAACTGAGGAAATGAGGCTCAGGCAGGGAGGGGGTGTGCGTGTAGTGGAGTCAGCAGCCCCCAAAACGCTCACTCAGCCTTCCGAGCACATCACAGCTTCCAGCTGGGCCTGGGATCTGAGACCCCCTCAGCTCTCCCCCACCATCTAGCCCCAGAATTAGAGTGATGCTGGCAGAGAAAATAGTGAAGTTAGAGACAGAGGCCCAGAGATGAGTGATGGTGTTGGAGGACGAAGGGAGGGGAGAGAGGAGAGGGATGCAGGCCTTGCAAGTGTGAAAAGAAAAGATGGAATGAGAGCTGGAGAGGGGCAACGGCCAAGAGGGAGCGAGAAGCAGTCACAAGCAGCGAGGGATGGGACGACACAGCCACAAAGCAGTCCTGTGAGCCCAGCCCGTGTCCTCCTGGGGCAGCAGGCCCAGCAGGCCCGGCACAAGGCGGGTGGGGCCCACAGTGTCACAGGGGAAGGGGCGGGCGCTGGCTCTGTGCTGCCTCCATAGCCCCTGCCCTGCCCCCTTATTTTTGGAGCCCAAGGGATCACTGATGGGTCTGAGCTTTCCTTGCAGTGGAGGGCCTGGCATATCCCTCCCCCACCTCCCTGAGGAGTTCTGGGTCTTTCTGCTCCTCATAAATATTTATCAGTGTTTGGAGTGTGAGGATGTTACAGCTGACTAGGGTGTAATAATCGCTAAAGTTTAAAGAAATACAGATGACATGGTTTGAACCAGCAGCAACCAAGTTGGAGCTGGACCTGCAGAGACCAGAGAAGCGGCCCAGGCCACAGGGACCCCAGATATATTCATAGTGTGTTGCTTAACCCGCTGCGCCACCAGGGAGGCCCTGGATATATTCAGAAGCCTCAGTCTACCCGTTAGGAAAAGATCTGAGGAGAGGAGAGATCACAAAGACCTGAGAGCCCACGTAAGTCAGGTAAAGCCATCCAGTGGTCCTTGAGAGGGACAAGGGGCCTCCTGCCCCCAGGAAGGACTGGGGGCTAGACTGGAAGGAGCGATCCAAAAGGGAGGGGGGAAGGAAGAGCATTTGTGAAATAGGCATTATAACCCATCTTAAAGATAATGGACTCGCTTCAAAGGTGTAGTAATTTGCCTAGGAACACTCAGCAATCTGGAATCTAAGTCAGGATTTAAACCTAATTCTCTTGCCTCCAGAGGCTACTACTTTATATCCACCCCTGCTGCTTTCCTAAAGCAGTGCTTTTTTAAAAAATCAACATCAGGCCAACAGAAGAGGGGAAATGAGCACCAGGGAGGGGAGTGGAAGAGGAAGAATGAAAGAGTGAGGGAGGGACAAGGAGAGTGAGGGTGACAAGGAACAGAAGCCCAGCCTGCAGGGGGATGTTCCTTAGCACCTCAACTAGCCAGGGCCCACCTCCTTCAGGAAGCCAGGTCACAGAGGGCTCCCAGCAGCAGCAGCAGCAGCCCTGTCCTGAGAACACACGGGGCCCTCCTCCCAGCTCTAATTTTCCCAGAGCCCTGCGAGACTTCAACAGCCCCATTTCAGAGATGAGGAAATTGAGGCTCCGAGAGGCAAACTGTGGCTCCCTGTCCCCAGAGCGCACATCCTTTCTGCTCTGTCGCACAGCCAAGCTCTCCCGGGCTTCCTGACCCCCACTCTGTCAGCAGGACCGCTGTCCGGGGCTTCCGGTTTGTTGGGGTTCCCAGCAGTGCAACACCACCTGTCCACTCTGAAAAGCAAACAAACACCTGAGCCAAACTTCTGGACCATAGGAGGACTGCGTTTGGATCACCCCAAGTCCGTCACGCCCACGAACCTGCTCCTAGAACTGAAGGTGTGTCCCCTGAGAGAAATACCTGCAGTGTTCTGGCTGATTTACTCAGAAGAGACACCGGACAGAAACCCACCGAGGGGAGCTCAATAAAAGGAGGAGGGGGACAATAAGGAGGCAGAAATCTCACGGGAAGGATGCGCAGGCAGGACGCACGGGGGCTGGAGGCAGGAACGGAGAAGCCATCAGACTCTCAGGCGGTTGCGCTCGCTCTCCACCTCTCCCTCTGGGGCTGCATGTTCTCCTGCCTGCATTTCTCTCTGTGCGGCTGCTCCATTGTCTGTGTGGACCAGCTCTCTGCTTACTCAGGGCTATGCTGCTCCTCCATCATTCTGGCTTGCATGTAGCTCACACTCCAACCCTGCTTCTGCTCTGCCTCTTGCTAAGCTTCCAACTGTTAATTAGCTGAACGGCCCAGTTGTCAAATTCCCAGGAGAAAAACTGGATTGGTCAGCCTTGGTCAGGTGTCCCATGCCCAAGCCAATCAGCTATCCCTTGGGTGTGTCATGTGATCCAGGAGACCTGGGCAGAACTGGGGCTACAGAGCAGATTTTCAAACCAGGGGTCACTATTATCAACCCATAATGAAATCAACTTAAAGCCTTGCCGCCAGCATGTTGTTGTTTTGTAAACAGGATAGAAAATCTCAGCCTGAGATCCAGATGGCAAAGGTATAGTAGATACCACTATATTTACCAATATTCCAAGCCCTTCTAAGGCTCGCCATAAGGGTGAATCAAATTTCTATAGTTCTATGAAGTTAGACATGCTCCATGTGGTTTGCTCTGGCTAATGAAATAAGAGAAGTGTCACATGTCACCTCCAGGTAGAAGCACTTAAGGGCTGATGTGTGACTTCCCATGCCCTTTGTTAATTATCTATGGTGCCTGTAACAAATGACCACAAACTCAGTAGCTTCAAACAGCATAAACTTATCACAGTACGTTTCTGTAGTTCAGAAGCCTGACGCCGAACTCACTGGGTTAAAATCAAGCAATTGGCAGGGTTCTATTCCTTTCTGGGGGCCCTAAGAGTGAATGTTTCCTTGCTCTTTCCAGTTTCTAGAGACCACTCACATTCCCTGTCTCATGGTGTCTTTCTCCTGCTCAAGGGAGCAACATCAGTTTGAGTTCTTGCAATAGTTCATCACTCTCACATCCTCTTTTTTAAAAGCCCTCTTCCACTTTTAAAGACCTGGATGAGTACATCTGGTTCCCTATTTTAAGGTCAACTGATTAGCAACCTTAATTCCATCCTCAACTGTAATTTCTCTGTGTCGTGTAACATAACATAGTCAAAGGTTCCATAGTTAAGAGGGAGACATCTTTGGGGAATGATTTCTTTCTTGTCTGTCACACCCTCTGCCACTGACACCAGTCATAGTCTAGACAGGGAGGCCTCCTGTGACCCAAATCCCCTGGCTTCCCTCCTACCCAACACACAGGAAAGTCAGAGAGAAACCTTTGCACCACTCAAATTTGGGGTTTGTTACTATAGCACCTCAGCTTGTCTTGACTGATAGAAAAAGTATTAGTTGGTGAAACTTTTGTTTCCAGTTAACTGAGTTAGTTACGATGAAATGAATTTCGGCTGCAATTTTTAAAATGTTTTAAATCCACTGCCTTAAAGCCTGAACATGTCCTAACAGTATCTGATCCATTCCATCACGAAGGTGCTGCCAGGTAAGAAGGAGGTCAGCTCTCCACTAACCAGGACGCTGGCTTCCCACTGCGCTGCATTTCCTGCCTGCAGCTTGGGGTACCTGTTGATCAACTTTGACATTACTATTCTGCTGCTCTTCTATGAGTCACCAGTCCTCCCCTATCTAGTTGTCCCTGCAGGAAGAGTCCTGCATCACAAGAGACCCAGAACAAAGTTCCTCTCGTGATCTATTACCCAGTAACCAGGAGTTTATAATTTGGTGGGGTACAATCAACCCAACAATTCAAATGATAGAATATTACATAGCATTAAAATGATGCTTGCATCTTTCAGAACACAGAAATGACTATGATGGAATATTAAGCAGACTAAATCAGGAATAAAAACGATGTATTTGGCACAAGCTCAACTTTATATTCATTAAACACCAAGAATGCAAAGACTTACATGTTAAAATTGATCTATAGGCTCAATGCAAAAGCCTATAAAAATTCTGATAGCTTTTTTGCATAAATTAGTGGGCTTAATCTGATATTCATAAACAGGAAATTCAAGCGACTCAAAACAGTCAAAATAATCTTGAGAAAAATACTAGAACAAAGCTGTAGGACTCACACCTCCCTAATGCAAAACTTACTGCAAAGCTGCAACGATCAAGATTGTGTGATACAAGAACAAAGATGGACATATAAGTCAGTGGAATGGAACTGAGGGTTCAGAAAAATAAAAATCATGTATTTATGGTCATGGTTTTTGACAAGGGAACCAAGACAAGTCAATAGGGGAAAACAGTGTTTCCAACAAACAGTGCTAGGACAGCCAGACATTTACAGGCAGATGAGGATGGTAGACTCCCAACCTCACATCGGATCTGAGCCGAAAAAATGTCCACATGAAAACTTGTACATAAACATCACTAAGAACATTATCCATAATAATCATAAAGGTTAAAAGAAAACCACAAATGTCTACCAACTGATGCGTATATTTTATATGTAATAAAGACATACAGTGGAATATTATTCAGCCATAAAAAGAGCTAAATGTTGGTTCATGCTACAACATGGATGAACCTTGAAAATATTAAGAGAAAGAAGCCAGGCACAATAGACCACAGATTGTTGGAGTCCATGTATCTGACATGTCTAGAATAGATAGATCCATAGAGATAGAAAGTAGATTAGTGGCTGCCAGGGGCTGGTAGGAGTGGGGGGAGGAGAAACTACTGATGGACAGGAAGTACATCTGGGGTGATGAAAACGTTCTAGAATTAGATCTTGAGGATGGTTATAAAATCTTGTGAATATACTAACAGCCACTGAATTTTACACTAAAACTGTGAATATCATGGTACATAAATTATATATCAACTTGAAAAAAATTGGAAATAAACAAACAAAAATGAATAAAGAACAGGAAATGTGCCTACATATCGGCAGGGTTGAAGGAACTTCCCTCTACCCACCCACGCTCTTCTTTCTCTCCACCTGTCCCCCCACCCCACATATTGTACAATAAGTATAAATTACTTTGTAAAGATGCCAGGGCTTCCCTGACAAGACACATCTCAAGTCTCGGTGAAAGGAGAGTCTGAACAAAATTTTAAGTGAAATAGACAAATACAGATCTTATGACTCCAAATCCTTTGATGTTAGTCTTTGATTTTGTGATTTTACAATCCAGAGTCTGGATCCCTGTGATTCCCCAGGTCCCTCCCACCTCACCCTCAGGCCTGCTGTGTCAGCCATTAGAACTGCCGTGCTGTCTTCTGCTTAGGCTCCTCCTCCAGGGAGCCTTCCCTGACTGCCCCCAGGTCTGCATGAGATGCCATTGCTCACACTCAGTGGATCCCAAGTCACAGCAGTTCCCACAGTGTAATGGCCTGTTTACTTGCCGTCTGCTTCACTTATTTAAGTCATATGAAAGTACAGATCTTATTTGTGTTATTAACACTGGATTCGTGTAGCATTGGAAGTGCCTGGGGCATAGCACATGCCCAGTAAATAAATACAGGTTAAATGTTTTGAGTGGATGACCTAAGAAAGAAGTAGTCGAGAGGGGGATGGATAAAGTCTGAAAAGATGATAGTGATGAGCCTTTTCTCTGGGCAAGCGGACTCTAGGGATTTTCCACCTGTGCTTCTCTTTGGCCATGAGGACTAGCGGGCGCTAGCCTTAGAAAAGTGCTTCAGAAGGAACAAGATGAGTGGGAGAGCACAAGGGACTACGGTGACGGCGCACCAGTGAACTGGTGGTGGGAATTTCGCGGGGATGAGAAATACACACTATACGAAAATGAAAAATAATGTAAAATATATAAAAAATTAAAAGGGAAAAAAAAGAAAAGTGCTTCATAGGGCCTCCCTGGTGGCTCAAGGAGTTACGTCGCAGCACTATGAAGCTCACACAGCCACTGCAGCACAAGTTTGATCCCGGCCGGGGAGCGGACCCACATGGCGCAGCAGACCTCTCCTGCCTCGCCCGCTGCTCCCCTCAGCAGTGTGTTTCAGTCAGTCTGCCTGTTCTGTTCCCGGCTCTGTCTCTGGTGAGTCCTCTCACCCCCGCACCTCTGGCCTGTGTCCCAGTTCTTGTATGCATAAATAAAAGAAAAATGCTTTATAGGGACAGAGCCCCTGTCACCATTAGGCTAAGCCACAAACAAAACCAATACACCCAAGCAGCCTGTGCTCAGCTTTGAACCAATGGCGCTCCCATTTATCACTTACTAATCCACTGAACTCTCACACAGCCCTTACAACACCAGGCTCTGAGCATTAAGTTTAGCAAACGATTCATGATCCCTGCTGACAAAGACCCCGGTGTAGCCAAGTCAGAAAAGTTCCAAATGAATGTCGGCTTTCCCTCCAAGCCAGGTGCTGTGCTACGTAAGCGCTCACATGCATAAAGATCTTCTTTTATTCCACCTAAATATTCCAATTTTCAGAGCAGAACCTGAGAACCAGAGGCCCGAAATAACTCATCCGAAGTCACGAAGCCTGTATCAGAAGATGAACGAACGAGCCATCTAAGGGAGGCCGTTTAGACCAACACACGGACTCAACATGAGGAAATTCACTGGGAGAGACGCGAGTGTGGATTCGCTGCCAGTGAGCTGAGGGCGCACTGGAAACAATCCACTCCTTTGTGAGCGCTGGAAGATTCATGTTGGAGAAAAACGCGCTGAATCCATTTGCCTGTGTGTGGGAAGATGTACTGATGTCACCCAACCTCAGTCCACACCAGAAAACACATCCAGGGCAGACACCAGGTGTTAGTTACTGTTCTAAGTGTATCACAGCTATCAACTGCCTTGCTCCTCCTCCAACATTTGCCCCCATTTCACAGATGAGGCGTAAAGTCTAAGTGATTTGCCCAAGACGGCACGGCTCGGAAGGATAGCGCGAGACGCTGGCGCCGGGGCAGCCTGGCCCAGAGCTGACGCTTCTCGCCACTCACGGCGCTACTGTGCTGTGGGCGGTTGCGTGGCTCTGACCGAGCCATCAGGAAAGACGTCAAGAGCAGCCGTGAAGAACGGGGTCTTGAAGAACACGCGGGGGTGACACCCCCACAGGCAGAGGCGTGAAGAGCAGCTGGATTCACCGGGTGCTCCGGAGCTGGTGAGCAGCCGGGGTGGCTGAAATGCACCCCAAAGGCCTGGCGAGGTCACGCTCCGGGGCTCTGGCCTCCCCACAGCTTTCTAGGCAGACTCAGTGCTCCAGGCTCCCGCCGCATGGGTATGTTCACTTTTCTGGTCAGATCCATGTTTGTGAAGAGGAGGAGAAGGGGCAGAGAGGAAGAAGGGGGGCTGCCAGGCAGCCATGGGCAGAGAAGCGTTTCTTAAAGGGGCATGGCCCATTTCCTGGTAACCCATGAAACTGGAGACCTGAAAGTCAGAGGTTAATACGAATGTCACCAAGCGGCCGCCTGGCAGCAGCACCAGGAAGGGAGGTGGTCCACAGAAGGGTCCACTCACCCCAGACAGTCATGGAGTGCCTCATGCCCGGGCCCTGGGCCGGGTGTGAAAGGTCTCGGGCACTGGGCCAAGGGACTCAGAGTGTGCCCAGAGGCAATGGGGAGGTAAGACAACTGACCAGGACTCGTAGCTGGGACACAGAGATGTCCCTAAACCCCTAACTTTCTCACACTGCTGCCCCTGAGAGCAGTTATGGTTCTACTGGGCAGGGAGGGGACCATGCAAGGGGGCATTCGCTCTCAGGTGCAGACCACGCCCTACATTCTGACCCAGTTTCCTGGACGTGAGAAAAGACCTCAGGGAGCAGGGAGGCGTGAGGAGCAGGTGGCTGTGGCAGCAAAGAGGTTTCTAGGCCCTTATCACGCTCTCCCTGGCAGCGGAGTTATTTGTGTACAGGCTTGTCTGCTCTGCCAGAAGGGAACAGCCTCCCCGTGTCCTAACTTCGCCTGCCTGTTTATCTACCCTCAGTGCACCTGCTTCTCAGAAATGCCCAGGATGGGGGTGGGGAGATAAACAAACAGGAAATATCTCCCCCACTTCACAGATTTAGGGAGCCTGGGGGATTACAGTGGAGCCTGCTTCATTTCCCAGATGGAGAAATCAAAGCCCAAGGGAGGAAGTCTTACGAGGGCAGGAAACTCAGGCTCAGAAACTCACTGGCGTGCCAGAGTCACAGACGGCAGGAGAGCCCCGGGCTTCCAGTGCTCCTGTAGCCCCACCTGATCCCGGAAGCCCACAGGTTCCCTTGGGCCTCCAGAAGGCTCCCTGCCACAACGCTCAATGCCACCTCATCCAAGAAGCCTTCCCTGATTGCTTCAGCCTAAGGGGTGAGGAGTAGTGGGTAGAGTGTCTGGCGAAGTCACGCTCCGGGGCTCTGGCCTCCCCACAGCTTTCTAGGCAGACTCAGTGCTCCAGGCTCCCGCCGCATGGGTATGTTCACTTTTCTGGTCAGATCCATGTTTGTGAAGAGGAGGAGAAGGGGCAGAGAGGAAGAAGGGGGGCTGCCAGGCAGCCATGGGCAGAGAAGCGTTTCTTAAAGGGGCATGGCCCATTTCCTGGTAACCCATGAAACTGGAGACCTGAAAGTCAGAGGTTACGAATGTCACCGAGTGGCCTGGCAGCTGGAGCCCAGACCACTGAACGCTCTGCAGTCTTCTCAAGGGAGGGGCAGAAGAAGGGAAGGCCACTGGCAGAGGCGACAGATGAAGTGGAGCTGAAGCACATGGACCCCGACAGAGGCCGGCCTTGGTCAAGTTCTGAGTCTCCTCTGTGACATGCTTCCCTGGTCTGGAAAGTGGGGGTGGTGCATACCCCAGAGGGTGCAGGGACAGACAAAGACTTGGTGCCTAGCAGGGGACTGATAAAAGAAAGGGAACATCTAGCAGCGATGCACTTTGAAGATCATTGCTATCGCCACCCCTGGCCGAGGCTGCCCCACCCCTCCAGGACTGGGCAGAGAATTCTTGCCCAACTGTCCTGGACCAGGAGAGAAGGCTGGGGAGATGACGCAGCACTCTCGATGGGCAGAGAATTCTTTTAGTTGTCCGACTCCCTCCCCGTCTAGGAGGGACAACAAGTGTAAGATGCTCTCTTCCCAGTTTAGGGCCTCGTGCTCCAGCAGTCTCCAGGAATGTAACCTGCTACCCCTCTTCCTATCAATCCTCCCAACTGCAACTCTTCTAAAGTCACCTCGTCCCAGAAGTCGTCCCTGACTGCTTCAGCCTTGCCTGCCTTCTCTCATCTCCCTGGAGCTCCGCTTGCTCCTACCTCTTCCCCTCCTTCTCTTTCTTCCATCCATCTTTCCTATGTCTCTCTTTTCTTTTCTTCCTCTTAGCTTCCCAATCTCTGGGCCTGGCACACTCTGGAGCAGGGAGACAGATGCTACAGGATGAAGAGCTCGGCCCTGCTCCAGGCACACAGCAGTGCCACTCACACCAGGGCCTCTCCCTGCTTCCCCCTCTGCTCCGTCACCCAGCAGCCACATGGCCGCCTCCCCATTCTGCAGGGCAGGTGGCAGCGGAAAGAAGCTCCGAGGACAGTGACTGCGTCTTCTTCCTTTGGGCTGACTTCATTCCCCCGGCATGTAGTTGGTGTTGAGCAAATATTTTGAATTAATGAATCAATGAATTAATAAGAACCAAACCCAGAGCACAAACAGGATGCGGGAGGAGCGGGGACAGAGGCAAGCAGCGTGAAACTGGGCAGTGAGCGGCCTCAGTGGGAGCCTTGGCCTGCCCGGGACCCCGACAGCCAGCACCTCTGATCCTCCCTGTATGGGGGTTTTATTTATTTTGTCAGTTTGAACATAGTAACTTTTAGTGATGTTATATTAAAATAAGATATGAATTCAGAAGCATTACATTTTTTCCCATCTCATATTTCATTAAGATGTCAGAATAGCTTAAATGTGGAGACACCCCTGACTTGTCTACCTGCCAGGTCTCTCAGGGGCTAAGCATCCTCTGTGGTCAGGGATTCCATGTGGACTGGAAGTTCTGTCTAAGGCGGCAACTTGTTCCTAAGAATTTTAGGGAGAAAACTTCATGCCATATGTTTCACCAGACAGGGTGCCCAAGACTCGCTAGAGTTGGCTCATACAGATTCACAGGCGCCTGTGTCTTAAGGGATTTTGTGAGTTAGTTGTAAACCCAGCTATTGCCTGTGGCTTTCTGCTGGGGGGTGAATCTGCTCCCTGGGGACATCTGGCAAAGTCTGCAGACATTTGGGATATCCCAACTTGGGGAAGGGGTGCTATGAGGTGTGGTACTGGAAACCAGGTGGCTGTTGCACCTTGCACATATCAGCCCCTCCTGGGGGTTTCAAAGAAGCTCCAGCCTAAAATGCTACTCATGCTGTGTGAGAAATCCCAACCAACATTATAGTCAAGTCAATTATATTAAAACAAAGGGAATATACCCTCAAAATTTATCTCCTCCTGATCATTTCACTAGATTTTACCATGATGCTCTTGAAGTGTGCTCAGTCCTCTTCCTGGGCATCTCTGCCCTGCCCTACACTGAAACAGGTCAGCCGTGTGCAATCCACAGTGGAAATATTTACACTACAGAAAATGCCAAAGACTACAACCCCCAGCCCCTTTTGTCCCCAAAGGACCAGTTTTGACCTGTGCACCACTGGGTGAAACTCTAAGTAGAAAAGGGAAATTCACAAGCTTGGTGGGTGCCTGTAAATTTCCAGCCCAGGCAGACAGCTCAGCACCAGCCTGCCTAAGCCGTGTGGAACACCAATCTGCACGCAGCCACAGGCACAGACGCTACACACCTCATACAGTCACGCATCACGGACACTGCAACACATTATGCATGTACGCAGGTATACACACACCCACACATACCCTCATTCCACACACCATATACACTATAAACCCTCCACACAACTGCCACATACGTGTACATGTACATCACACATACCGTGTTTCAAAGCTCGTGTCACATGTACACCACACACCTACTTTTACACACCACATATACTAAGTGCACCCACTACTGGTGTGTATCACCCCTATACATGTTCACATGCAACCCCCACACACACACCACACAGATACACACCCACTCCACAGAGGCCCTGTAGCCAGCAGCCGACTCACTTAAGCAGTGAGATCAATAAAAGAAAGCCAGTCTGGTCATTCACATATTTTGATGCCTGAGCACCTTTCTCTTGCTCCCTCCTCATCTTCTGCACACGCCCACATCCAGCCTCCTGGGGTAAAGGTCTCCACACACACACACACACACACACACACACACACACACACACAGCGGGGCACCAAACCCAGGGACTCTCTCCAGTAGCCAGGCCCTCTGGCCACGGGATGTCTTGACCAAGTGGTCCTGCCCCTGCTCTGTGCCAGCTCTGCAGCTCCATGGCTGAGCCTGGCTGGCTGTGTCCTCCCCAGCTGGGCCTCCACTCCTCGCCGGAGCTCAGGCAAGCGGTTTCCTGGGTAACTCCACCCACCCGCACTCTAGCTGTCCCCACATGCTGGAAGTGCATAACTCCTCTCTGACCCACACCCACCAGCCGTGGGACATCTCTACTCTGTGTCCCCTCCCTCCTCAGCCCAGTCCCAGACTGACTTCCTGTCTGCCTACACCTGTTCCTGGCCTACACTTTGTGCCCCTGCCCACTCCACACATAGGCGCTCAGTGCACACGTCAAGGATACAGGAAAAATGACACAAACCCTATAAAGAAAGGGAATTCCTTATGAAGCAAGAGGAAGCCTTACCCCATCTTACAGATGAAAGCCCTGAGTCTCGGCAAAGTTAATGGACCAGGCCTGGAGCAGCAGCTGAAGCTGGGGACTCCGTGGGGTGGAGGGAAGCTGTGGAAGACCCAGACTGGGGCTGTAGGCAGCAGCTGCCAGCCCAGGGCAAGCCCTACAGGCCCGGGCTCTCCCCAGCCCCAAGTGAGGGGGCTAGTTACAAAGAAAAGGAAAAGGCGTTCCTGATACATGTCCTGTTTCCTCTCCTCCTCTGGGCTTCTCGGGCCTCGGAGGGCGGATGTCTCTGGGCTGGCAGCACTCGGCCTGTGCACAGACAGGCAGATGCTTAGGTCTCCCCGGGGCCCTTTCCAACCAGCAGTTGGGCCGCAAGGAGACAGGGAATCCCTGGAGTGGAACCCCCTTCTCGGCCTGGGGGAGCCTCTATCCTTTATCCACAGTGGTTGCTTGTCATTGCCAGCCACCTCTTGTGCATCAGTCTCCCACAAAGATACTTCCACTGAGAAGCTCTTCATGGTACTCGCACTTCTGTGGGGTCCCTCGACAGCCCCCCCTTCTTCCCTTCCTCCTGGCACCACAGCCAAGCCCAGTACTCGGCCCATAGATAATTGCTCCATAGCTGCTATCTGTGGATTTGGGCTCCCCAAGAATCAGGTGTCTGACAAGAACCAGGGAGGGGGGCAGAGACAGATGCCATCAAAATGGGACTTTTTTTTTTTAAAGAATTATTCCTTTGGGTGCTCCCTGGCGGCGCAATCAGTTAAGGCGCAGAACTATGAAGCTATCCACGACCACTGCTGCATGAGCTCGATCCCCAGCCAGGGAGGGGCCCACATGGCGCGGCAGACCTCTCCTGCGGTGCCCGCTGCTCCCCTCAGCTGTGTGTTTCAGTCTGCCTGTTCTGATCCCCACTCTGTCTCTGGTGAATCCTCTCACCCCATATGCCTCTGGCCTGTAGCCCAGTTCTTGTATGCATAAAAAAATAAATTTAAAAAAAGAATTATTACTTTATTGTAAGACTATTTAGGTTTTATTTTATTAATTTTTGAGTAGAAGAATTGGGGTGTAGGCCAGAGGTTCAGGGGGATGAGAGGATCCACCAGAGACAGAGTGGGGAGCATAACAGGCAGATCCACTGAAATACACTGCTGAGGGGAGCAGCGGGCAAGGCAGGAGAGGTCTGTTGTGCCATGTGTGGGTTAGACCCCTGGCCGGGGATCAAACTCAGGCCACAGCAGTGATAGCATAACATAACCCCTAGGCCACCAAATGGGGCTTCTTAAGGGAGAGGACCAGATGGGCCTTCTTGAGAGTGAGGGGAAATCTATCACTTAAGGCTTTCCCTGAACTAAGTGGCCACTGACTCCTCCATCAGATAGGACGCCCTGAGGGACAAATGTTATGCCTCCTTCGTCAAAGATCTGCCAGATGACAAGAAGCCTCCACGCACCCCTTGCAGTATATAGGGAGTCCCAGGGAACATCACCCCATCAGGTGGAATCAGGTTTCTCTCCTAAAGGCCAGGGCCACACCACCTCTATCAGGCTAGGAGCTCCCAGAGGGCACATTCCCCCCACTGCTAGCCCGCAGCAGTTCCCAGAACTCAGTCTAGCTCAGTCTAGACACAGAGAAGTGCTTCCCCCTGGGGCAGAATGAGGGGGAGTGTTGCCCACATCCTCCCTTGCACAGGACCCATGCCAATGGCCCGCTCCTTCCCTCAGCTGAACTGAGGCTGCTTGCCTTCTCTCAGACACCACGCGTCTGGGCAAGGCCAGTGCTTTCTGTCCAGCCACGAACACGGATGCGTGGAGAGAGGGTGAGGGAAGCAGGTTTCTCTTACCTGATAAGCAGATACCTGAGCCAAAGCATGCACCCAGTTGGAGCCTGGATGTGACCAGGTGTATAGGTTGGGTGGGTCTCTGCTCCTGGCTCTGTCATAACTGGGCAGACTTCTCCCTACAGCCACTAACAGCCTCCATTTCCCAACTCTGCCGGCACTCACTCCTGGCTTAAGAGGCAGGAGGTGTCAGGAAGAAGGGATGGCGGCATTGCAGGCCTCCCAGGTGCCATCCCTGAGTCTGATCCAAGTTGCCTCCATAATCATCTTCCCTACATGGGCCAGCTCCAGGGAGCTGCTATTAGTTAGCATCGATCCACAAAGTGCCTTGCCGACACTTTATGAGCTCAGCCTCACCCGGGGCCTCTGGGGCTGGGAGCAAGAAGTAGAAACTGAAGCAGGAGCTCAGGGCATTGGGCAGAGTAAAGAATATTGAGCTCTAAGACCAAGCCCCAAACAAGCCCCGGGCTCCCACTCAGTAACCGCCGGGAGTTCACTGAACAGCCGCCTGGCTGGATATGGTAGTAACTTAATATGGGTATGTTCTCTTATTAAGAAAGAATAATTATTATTCTAATGACTGATGTTTATTGAGTGTAGAGGATAAATCAGATACTTAAGATTATATTAATCTATTTAATACTCCCAAGCACCCTATAAATTAGTAGACCCTCTCCTACCCTACTTTACACATGAGGAACTTCAGACACAGAGAGGTGTAATTTGCCCAAAGTCACAGAGCAGAAGATGAGAAATGTAGGCAGCTCAAGCCATCTGCTTAATAAATCAAGAAGTAAAAATATAATGGCAACACTTCTGATTCTTGCAAGAATTAGGTACTTCTGGAAAAGACACGTTATCCCAAGCGTATTCCGCCTCAAATACACACACTGTTGGCCATGTGTGGCATCATTTAGGATATGAGGTTTTCCAAGAGTGACGTTACAAACAAGAAATATGCTTGTCAGTCATCTCCACGTCATGGATTTTCTTC
Source organism: Galemys pyrenaicus (assembly GCA_019455555.1). Classification (NCBI taxonomy): domain Eukaryota; kingdom Metazoa; phylum Chordata; class Mammalia; order Eulipotyphla; family Talpidae; genus Galemys; species Galemys pyrenaicus. The sequence continues at coordinate 4,927,222 of JAGFMF010011429.1, forward strand.
TTTTGAAACTTTTAACAGAGTTTTATTAAAATTTAGGGGAAAAAACAAGATAACAATTATTTTGAGGTTTGTCATTTATTATCTGCCAGGTGGTAGGTACTCTATGTATTTATCATGTTTAATCTTGAAGACAGCTCCAGGAAAATAAGGCATTATTCCCTCAAGGGGGCTTCCTTGCCCTCCCGCCTGTCTCCTTGATGGGCATGATCTCGCGGACCCTCAGGATGGGAGCTGGCCGGGCAGGGCTAGGCCGGAACAGAGAAAAGGCATCATGAAGCAGTTAGGGTTCGGGGCTAGGCAGGTCTGTGGCTGCATCCGCCTGAGCACCAGCTGTCTGGAGTGTTAAACGAAGCCCTGGCACATAATCGGAGCTCCGTAAGTGGTGGAAGTGCTAACCACCAACTCCACCACAGCAAAGACGGCTGGGCGGCCTTGGGCACCTGTCCGTCTTGGCCTCAGCTAGTTCATTGGCTCTCAGTGGGCGTCACGTTACCGCACAGGGGCCTGGGAAGCTGAGAGGAGATAATGGGTATGAGGAGTTCTGGGGAGGCCAGAGTGCTGGGCAGAGACAGGGCCTGTTATTAGGACAAGACTGAATCATCGAGCATTTTTAAGAAATGCATTTCCATTACTTCCAAGAACACTAGGCCCGCAGATGAGGCTGTGAGCAGGGAGGGTCTTCTGGGGTTTCTCTCCCCAAACCACACCATGGATTTGGTAATGAACACCCCCTGCCCCAGAACTACCCAGGACCCTCCACCTACTTCTCATGCTGGTTCCCTTCCTTTGTCCAGAGAGCTGCTGAGAAGCCCACCAGGGGAACAGTGGCCCCAACTGGACTGGTGACAACAACAAAACCAGCTCCCCCTGCCCACACCCAGATGCTCAGGCCGTCCTTCCCTCCGAGCCCAGGGAGAGCCAGGCAACACACAGGGCTGACGGACACGGGAAAGAGCAATGGGGACAGGGAATGCTTGCGCCTAAGGCTCTTCCCCTCACCTGGATAATGATGCTCTCCCACCTACCTCCAGAGCAGTGAGGGGAATAAACGAACTAATATTCGTATGCACTGGCACTCGCTCTGGGTTTAACATGTGGTAGAGGAGTACACAGGAGGCGCCAGAAGGGCTAGGGCGAACAAGGCCCTGCCTTTGGGGATGGGGGTATGTGGAAATAATCACACGCAAAGACGCATGCAGGAGGTGGAAGAACCTCTGGCCAGCAAGCACACTAGCTCCCAACCTGATTTGGCACTCTCATGTACCTAGTGGGCCCTAGGAACTGGGGCTGGGCCTCCGACACCTGGAGTATGGTGGATGAACTTACAGAACAGGCTCCCCAAGGCCCGAACAGCCCCTCCTGCTGCCCCCTCCCTGGGTTCAGGCTTCTCCTATCAGGAAACCTCACTCCCAACATGGCCTCTCCATGTCCTGTTTGTCAGCAGGAGGTCCTGGTTAACAGGCAGGGAGGCTAACAACACAGAGAGGGAAGAACCCTTGTGCCTGAGGAAGCTAAGGAACAAGGACACCCTGCTTGCGGCCTGGTCTCCCATGAAACTGGTTGATCAGTCATGGTGGCCTGTTCAATTCTACAGGCTGGAGAGCCACATGGGGACCTTGCCCAGGCCAGACCCCAGGAGACCTGCTCCCCCAAAGCATCCGCCATGCTTGCTTCTGCCCTTTCACCATAACAGAGAGCTTGTGATGAAAACAAGGTCCACTTACAGGGTGGGGGTGGGGGAGAGATGTTCAAACAACACCTGAAGGGGTTTCTGAAGAGGGAGGGTCACAAGAACTCTGGGGAAGGAGGGGACTGGGGCTGGTCTCAACCAGGATGGACGGGCACTGCTGAGGAAATCACAGCGGGTAATGACATCTGGGCTGGAACTTGAAGAGTGCTTAAGAGTTTGCCAGGTTACTAGGTGTGCAAGTGAGAACATTCAGGTGATGTGCATATGTATGAAATCATAGCTTAGAAATGCAGAGTGGACATTTCAAAATCTCTGTTTGACTCTTTCAGACCCCGGAATGGTGTTATTACCTGACTGCTACCCCAAACACACACGTGCACATGCACGCCTGCAGATGAGAAAAGAGAGGTGTAATAAGGCACACAGTGATTCCGAAGACAAACTTGACTGACTTCTGGGCAGAAGGAAGGTGCGGGATGCACACGGGCTCAGGCAGGCCTCTTCTCACGACGAAGGGGAGGGTGCTTCCATCAGCAGCCACCCCTCACTCCGGGCACTGCTGGTCGATGACCCGCCCTCCTAGCCCCAATGTACAAACACTCTCCGGCCTCACAGCAGAGCCCTCCGAGTGAGGGCAGCCGGCAGAGGGACGACGCAGTGTGGCCCCCCGGCCAGAAGGCAGACCATCCTCTGAGGCCCAGAGTGAGGTCCTGCCCCACCCTCCGCCGTCCTCGTCCTAGCTGATAACCTCGACCGCTCCCACTGTAAATCTCCTCTCTTGTCCTCTCTCCTCTTCTCTTACAGCGGCTGCCACCAGCCTCTCCCTCTCCTTCCTCCACTCCTCACCTCCCAGGGGAGCAGTGAGCTCAGCCTTTCCCATCAGCATCCCTGGGAATGATGGGAAATGCACGCAAGCCAGGAACTGACAGAGGCCTGCCCCAGCCAGGGGAGCTGAGGAGTTCCTGGGGGAGAGCCACTGGGTGCTCTGGGGGCAGAGCTTCACCCTGCTGTTCCCCAGGAATCCCAGGCTGGCTCGTCCACACCACACCCTCTAAACAAGGTGGCAGCTCACCGTGGAGCTGGGCGCCCCTCGTTTATGGAAGGGGACAGGCCCAGAGAGAGGAGGGTGAAAAGTGACTCCTGACTGCCATGTTGCAGGCGCCGTTCCAGCCTTTGACATTTCCCGTGGCATTTTTAATCCTTATGACCAGCCCGCGAGGCATGTGAGGTGGACTGAGCACCAGCTCCCCAAGATTCCTGTGTCATAATCCCCAAAACTGTGAGTATGTTACCTGGTAAAAGGGACTTTGCAGAGGGGGTTTAGTTAAGGACCTGCAGTTGGGGCGAGCACCCTGCATTGTCCGGGTGGGCCCAGTGTAATGGCAGGGTCCCCATAGAAGGGAAACGAAGGTCAGAGAAAGCAAAAGCAGAGTGGCCAAAACAGAGCACTGAGCTGGACTGAAGATGCTGTGCTGCTGGCTTTAAGGGGCTGGGCTTTCAGAAGAAAGGCAGGTAGTTTCTAGAAGTTAGAAAAGACAAAAGAAGGATTCTTTCCTAGAGCCTCCAGAGGAACACAGCCCTGCTGACCCATTCTAGACCCTCTGGCCTCCAGAACTGTAAGAGAGCAAATCTGTGCTGTTTTAGGGCACTGAATATGCAGCTCTTGGTTATAGGACAATAGAGTAGGTATTCCCACGCCCATTGCGCAGATGAGGAAACTGAGGCTCACGGATGTATGGTGACTTACTCGGGTCCTGCACACTTTTCTCCACATCACACTAGCTTCCAGGGCATCTCCCTGGGCTCTTAATGCCAGGATGCCTCCCAAGCCTCTCCCAGGAGTGCTCCAAGGCCCAGGAGTGGCCTGAGGAGGAAGCTGGATGCCCGCCACTACAAGACCTGGGGGTGGCAGAGCTCTGCTGCCGGGGCTGTGTTATGGCCTCTGGAAACAGGGGCTGGGTTCTGCCCTGCCCCAGCATGCAGCATGTAACACAGAGGAATGGCCCTTGAGCAGCTGGGCTCGGTGGGTGGGTATTTACAGTATTAATTCAGATTAGGTGAAATCCGCCCCCATAATCTCTCCTTAATCCCGATAACATCCCCGGACACCTCCTTATCCTTCTTCCTGCCTTCCTGCATTACTAGTGAGGAAAGGAGTCCTGGCGGCTAGCAACTGACCCAAGTTCTCGTGGCTAGTAAGAAGTACAAACTGGGCGTCCAGGATGATGGATACGAGGAGAAGCAACACACACCACGCCAGCGGCTGTAAAGGTCACGTGCCTGACTCTTCCACTGCCGTAAGCACGTTCTCAGTCACCCGAGTCCAAACCCGGTGAAGTCGCCCCCCTACCTAACTCACCTCCCAGGGCCCTTTGCAGTCTGGCACCTGAGGGTGAGGGGGTCCTCTTGCACTCACGCCCCTACCATACCCTCCAGTCCGGCTGACTGTGGTGACTTCCCTGGAGCCATCAGCTCCTTCCCATTTTGGAATATCCCACAGGCCCACCCCCACCAGCCCTGGGCCACCCTTCTCACAGTAGACAAAGCACATGTGCTGGCTGCTCCTGCTTCTCCCTGTGGGGAAAGGAGGGAGCATAGGGTCCAGGGGTAGCCCTGGATGACAGGGGTCCTGGGAGGTTGGCTGAGAGGCCCAGTGTACTGCAGGCTGGATGTGGGTCACGGTGAGTGGGGGGCACCGTTCTCCAGGAGACAGGCCCTCCTGGGAGGGCAGACCACAGGCGCAGGAGCTGAGGGGTCCCACCCTCAGGGCATGCGTTTGTGGTGACACTGCGGTCCAGAGAAAGGCAGGACTTCCCCAGGCCCCTGAGGTGGAGGCAGTGGTTAAGGTTTGGGAATCTGTCACCACTAGCTGGGTGACCGTGGGCAAGGGGCCAATGGCGCTGACCCTTGCCCCACAAGTGGGAATAATGACAGTGCCTTTGCCTTTTTTGATGAATGCACGGGAAGCACCAGTGCAGAGAAGCCTGCCTAAATGGACGTCCCTCACCACCGAGAGAGCTGGGCCTCCACTCAGGACGCAGGGGAGGGGAGGTGATTCCACCTCCCTGTGGTATCAGCAGTGGGTTACGTTAACCCCCAGCTGGACCCCGAGGATGAGGCTGCCCAGAGCCACTCTTTCTGGGCCCCCAAAGCTGACTAGTCCTTAACTACCGCTGATCATTTCCATGAAAGGGATCATCAGCCTCATTCTCCTCGCAGTGAAAGAAAGGATTGCCCCAAGGGGGTGCATCTGGCTGGAGAGGTTCTTGGCCCAACCCTGGGCTCCACATTGCCAGTGGATGCAGGGAAGACGGAGCAGGAAGATGGCGCACTTCCAGCTGGTGCTGCTGGGGCCTTCCTGCAATCATCTCACTAAAGCCCAGGGCTCACCCAGAGGGGACCTCGGGCCCATTTTGCTGAAGAAGGGGCCCCGGTTTCCCAGGGAAATATCTTGCCTGTGATACCCACTGGCAAAGTCCCATTCGCACACTGCTCCAGGAGTGCCGTTGTGAAACACTGGGGTCAAGGGCCTGCGAAAGAAGGAGCTCAGATAGACCGTGAGACCCGGGGCAGCTCCGAGGGCCACCTCCCTCTGGGTGCTCAGTCCCCTAGGCCCCGCAGAGATGTGTTGTGAGTAACCGAAATCTCACCTGAAGCACTCCACCTGCGTGGCCCCCCCACCCCCAGGCCTCCATATTCACTTGTCTGATTTTGTACTTCAAGCGCTTCCTCAGAGAGCCTCCTGTGACCCCTGCCTAGGGTGATCCCCCCATTAAATGCTCTCAGAGAACCTCTCACGGTGCACATCTTTGCTGACTCTCCCTGCTACAGACCATAAACCCCATTAAGCCAAGGACGGTGTCTGTTTGCTGCCATGGCTTTCCCAGAGGTGTGCCTGGAGCTGGCACGCGCCTCAGGAAGCCACTCTGCACTAGGCGGGCCTGGCCTCTGCTAACCGCTGAACCTGGGCGAGTACCCTAGGAGGAGGGGAATGATGGCGCCCAGGTACAGATGAGGACAGGAGAGAGACAGAGACACAGAGAGACTTCCCCAGGACAGGGTTAACTGGAACACAGCTAGGGTGAGGATCGGCCGCACTATTCAGGCCCAGGGCAAAATGAAAACGTGGAGCCCTTTGTTCAGATTTCAGACGAGACAGAAAAGCATTAAACTGGGGCCTCCCTGGTGGCGCAGTGGGTTAAGCAACGCACTATGAAGCAAACCGCAACCACTCCAGCACAAGTTCGATTCCTGCCTCCGGCCAGGGAGGGGACCCACATGGCATAGCAGACCTCACCTGCCTCGCCCCGCTGCTGCCCTCGGCAGTGTGCTTCCGTTGATCTGCCTGTTCTGCTCCCCGCTCTGTCTGGTGAATCCTCTCACCTCCCGCGACTCTGGCCTGTACCCCAGCTCTTGTATGTATAAATAAATAAATATTTAAAAAAAAAAAAAAAGAAAGAAAAGCATTAAACTAATTATGGACCTGAGTGACCGTCCTGGTCTCCTGCCCATGAGGCTGCCCTCCCCAGCCCTGAGCTCGGACGCCAGGACCCAAGCAAGTCTCCTCCCTCACTGAGACACTCTTGGGTGCTGGCTCCCAAGCAGCGGTTCTCACACTTGAGCAGAGAGCAGAAGCACCTGGGAGGCTTGTAAAGCCAAGCTGGCTAAGTGCCCCCATCACAGCTCCCACTCAGGAGATGGAGGCCTGGGAATTTGCACGACTAACTGCATTTCTCTTTTTTTAAAGGATTTATTATTTTATTCATACAAGAACAGGGGTACAGGCCAGACGTGCGGGGGGTGAGAGGATTCACCAGAGACAGAGTGGGGAGCAGAACAGGCAGATCTGACTGAAATACACTGCTGAGGGCAGCAGTGGGTGAGACAGGAGAGGCCTGCCACGCCACATGGGTCCCCTCCCTGGCCGGCAGCAGGGATCGAACTCGTGCTGCAGTGGCTGCAGTCTGCTTCACAGTGCGGTGCTTAGCCCACTGCGCCACCAGGGCGGGTCCTAACAGTGCCTTTCTAAAGTGCTTAAGCCGTGGGCCCCAGACACCGAGGACCCCTGCCTACGAATTCATTAAACAAGGGGATTCTGGCTTTAGGGTGTTGTGGGAAGGGAGATGGGCTGTCTTAGGCTGGGCTCTCGGGGCTAAGGCTGCCCAGCATCCTTCCAGCCTATTCAGGCCTCAGCCCAAAGGGCCGGCCCTGCTAAGAAGAAGAGGGACATTGCAGAGGACGTGGGGAAAGACGACAAAAGGAAAACTCTACATAAGGGGCCCTGTTTGACCTGTGTGATGACCTTGAGAGTAAATGCTCTTTCCCAGTTACAGAGGGACAACAGTGTCGTGCCAGTCACACACCCCGGGTCACAGCCAGAAAACCGTGGAGACCAGAACTGAGCCTGGTTCTATCCGATGTGTTGTCACAAAACCTGCCTCAACCACCTTAGGTCCCTGGCAGGCTCTAATCCCGTGACCTGCTCAGCCCAGGGACTGCAGCAGCAGGCTTGGAACGGCTTCCTGCAGCCCTCAGCCCTGGCAAGCTCCCTGGTACCCTCCTTCGTGCCTGCCTGGCCACCAGGACAGCAGCACAGAGAACAGGGACCCTGCTGAGGGGCTAAGTGCTGCCCCATTCCAGCAGGCCTCTCCCAGACAGGAGGCTCCACCCACATCCAGCACACACCACCTGTTTGCACCAGGGTCTGCACAGGCTGTTCCCCTGCCTGGAAAGTCCTTCCCACTGACTATCTGTCCGACCCGGACGTACACTGCGAAACTGGAAATCAGCTCTGCCTCCTCTGAGAAGTCCTCCCTCAGCGTCTTGTCCATCAACACGCTTCATCCAGCCACACTCTGCTTCCCTGGTTCCTCCCCCACCGTTTATTCTGCAAACCTATATGGAGGGTCTGTCTGCTCCAGGCTCTGTGCAGGGTGCTGAGGGGCTATGGCCCAGACTGAGCTCTGAGCCGCCACTGCAGGAAGGGCAGACACCAAGGGGGGGCTGATGGATCTCAGCTGGGGATTCGAAAAGGCAGGGAGGGTGGGGAGAAAGAAGTAGGGCACATTTTACATTCCAGGCCACTGCCAAGTTGAGGGGAGCGGCTCCCTAGTGCCCCCACGCCTGGAGTGAAGAGTTTTGACAAAGCAGCACAAAACTCCCACCAAGCGAACATAAGGCGCTGAGTGCCTCTGTGCCAAGGGCAGTGCTGGCCGTGGGCTCCCCAGGAAACCAAGGCCCAGAGCGGGAAGGGACGAGTCCACATTCCTGCCCAGAGCTGGACGCAGCTGGGAGCAAGCAGCTGACCGTCTCCTGGAGGAGAAGCTGGGTTAAACAGTGGAGCAGGGGGAGGCAGTGTGCCCCTGCCTTGAAGGGCATGCCCTGAGGACCCCTCCTCTGGGGTACGGCCTTACCCCTGGGGCACGCTGGGAGCCACAGCCCCAGCAGCTCCCGGAGGGGAGGATGGCTGCTGCTGGCAGCGGGAGGGAGAGGCTGGAGTGGAGCCAGGCTAGCAGAGGAAACATCTTGAGAGGCAAGCAGGAGGAAGGGAGGAGGAATGAGAAAGGAGGAAAGAGCCAGACACGCAAACACCTCCGCCTCCTCTTTCCAACCAAAACAGAATCCCCAGCAGACTGGGACCTGTGGGGAAGGAGAAGAGAAAAGAAGCTAGGGCCTCAGAGAGCTGCTGCCTGGGAGGGCGCCTGGCCGGGGCCTCTGGAGGCTTCAGGGCTAGAGTCCTGCAGGGTAGGGCGGGGGCGCAGTGTCAGGGCTGCCCAGCGCTGTGCCCAGGAAGGCAAGGCTCAGGGCAGCAGGGGCTGTGGGTCCCTTGAAGACGCACTCAGGTGCCAGGCCTTCGCGCGGCCCCAGACCCAAGTGCTGGGGAGTCAGCACAAACTCATCAATTCCATGAATCAGAAGTGATCTGATGGGGAAGCTCAGGCCTAGCCCTTACAAATCTGCAGTCTGATGGGAACCCCGAAGAATTCCAATAAGAGGGTGCAGGGACAGAGGTGGCTTTGGACTCCCAGATAACCAGAGACTGCACAAACTCCCGACCAGTCAACAGAGTCTGATGAAGGGTTTTCTTCTGGTGGCACTGGGAGCCGGGACAGGGAGACAGGACCGGCTGTGGAGTAAGGAGGGCAGATGCATCGTGTTTTGTTTGTGTTTAAGCCCCAGCCCACCTCCCCTTCCCTCCTCCCCCCAACGGACGTCACTGGGAGATGAGGGACTTCCAGGGACCTGGGCTCTGGTCCTGATCTTGTGACTCGAACAAAATCTTCAGTTCTCCCAGTTTTCTTCATTCTATGCCCTGTAAACAGGGCGCTCCTGTGCGTCTCCTCCCAGGCAGACACGAAAGGAAGAACGGGCCGCTGAGTAGGTAAGAACTGAGGCCAGGACTTCGCATGCGGGACAGAAGCCCCCACTGCCGCTGCCCACCCCGTCCCAGGAAGCACCCTTTCACCCACGGGCCACCCCTAAGTATGGCCCCCAGGGGGTCTGGAGACAAAGACTAACACAGGAAGAAGGGGCAGCCAGGCCCCACAAGGCAAAGAGAGGCCCCAAAACAAAGTTACTTCCTTATCAGGGGCCCTGTCCCTCCTTCCTCTCTCCCTGCTGGGGACACACATGTCCCCCACCGTTCCAGAGACTTCACAGTGCTGGCCAGTGTTTGGGCTTTTCCAGCTGCTGGAATTTAGGGTCCTTTTTCCCTTTACTTTTTTATCATAGTGAGCTGTCTGCCTTGGTTGAAACCTCCCCTCAATGGGGCATCAGCCAAGCCACTCCCCTCCCTCAGTTTCTATCTCAACCTATGGGGTTGTTCTGAGGATTGAATGAGTGTAGTTCTTGGCACTAGAAATACTTATCAGCTCTTATTATTAATAATACTATTCGACAAATACACATGTAGTGCACCCCGTGTGTCAGACGCTGCAGGCCACCAGAGACGCACAGTGACAGGGCAGATTCATACAATGGACCCTGTCTACACGGCGTTTCCCTTCGGGTGGGAACCACACACTTGCAGGGAGTGCCATGGCACCACCACCGCCCCAGGAGCATGCTCTGCAAGTGTGCAACACCTCAGCCCTGCAAGGCCAGCATCAAACAAACAAACAGCGCGGGTGCTCCGGGGGCAAGAGGGGACGACTGATCAGACTCAAGTTGCGAAGGCTCCCGAGAAGTGATCTGCACAGGAAGTAGGAGAAAGAGCTCTGCACAGGAAGTAGGAGAAAGAGCCAACTCTGAAAGGCATAAGGGGTGATTAGGATATTGCACCAAGGCAAAACAAAACAGGACTTGGGGGTGAGAAGCCTCTGGGGGAAGGAACTAGACTCACTGCAGATACTGAGAGATGTGGCCCCGGGGCCTTGGAGGCCTTGCTCAGGAGTTATCATGACACGATAATGCAGTCTCAGCAGGAAACAGACCCCGCAGAGCTATACTCTGGCCTGGGGTGGAGAATGAAAGGGTAGAGGTGCTAGGGGGGTGCAGGGGAACCTGTGGGAGGGCAGGCACAATAACTTGACTGCTCTGGGTTCACATGCAGATAGGACCTGCCATTCACTGACCGCAGGTCACAGCAGCAATTGCCTTGGGGCTGTTACGAGGATAAAACAAGCAACTTTCTGTATGTAGAGAACCTGGAGCAGCACCTGGCCCGAGGGGAGTGTTATGTGCTTAGCTGATATGATTCACCAAGTGAGAAAGGAAAGGAGAGGGAGGAAGAGGGAGAGGGGTGGCCAGATTCCAGGGATAATATCAACAGGTCCTGTGCCAAACACCCAGCCACTCCAGCCCCTGTGCCAGCTGCAACCACATGCAAGCCCCGAGCCAGAACTGCCCAGCAGAGCTCTGCCCACATTCTCCACCCACAGACACCAGGCGGGAAGAAGATGAATGTTGTTCAGAGCTAAGTCACTGCATGATTGGGTGTGTAGCAAAATATAAATGGAACAGCTCATACTGAGAGTTGCTGGAGGGAACCTCCTCTCCCCCAGGCAAGCAGCTGCTCCTTAGGGATAAGGAGGGACAGCAGATGCCCAAGAGGGGATGGACTGATGGACTGTGTGCAGGTGGGGAGGAAGCCAGACTGGGGCTCTAGTGACTTCCAGGATTCTGCCCTCAGGAAGTGATCAGACAGCCTCCAAGCTCAGTCATTCAGCGTTATTTACAGTAGCAACAACTGGAAATAATGTAAACACCAAATAAGAGGGTGGTTCAACAGGCATGGGGCATTTGCAAGACAAACTCTCCGGTGTTGTTAGCAAATATGACACCAGGCTGAGTTTATGGCGCCGGAACGCTAGAGGGGAAAAGCAGTGACCCAAACATCACGTGCAGTTTATGAAACACGATTGTGTTTGAATACACAAGCACATGCACACACACGTACACCTACAGATGAAGGATGGCAAACACCAAAAAAAGTTTAAATGCTGTATGTGGTGAGAGTAAAGGTGACTGCTGGCTGGTCCTTCTTCAAGTAAGACTCTTGTTTTTTTGGCTTTTTTAAATAATCATTGAAAGATAATGTCAGTTCGTGGTCCCCTCCGGACTTCGGTCAGACAGGGCAGCAGGATGTCGGCCCAGGGATGGGGGGACTCTGGCCTGCTTTGCCCTGGCTGGGCCCAGCACTGTAACGGAGGGAGACGGGCGCACAGCGGCACTGGGTGCTGAATGAAGGAAAGGCTGAGGGGTCGAATGGGGTCGATCACTGGGTCGCTCCGTGTGCACAGCAGCCCCTCGTCAGCGAGCAGGTGTGACCCCACTCGTCCCCAGGGTCAGCACAGAGCCTGGCACTGAGCAAAGGCTGTGGATGAACAAGCACTGAAGCAACGACTATTGCACCAAACTGAGCACCGGGATGACAGCGTGCTGAGTGTGTGTGTGTGTGTGTGTGCGCGTGTGTGGCCTGTGTCCGGGAGTGACTGAGTCAGGGATTTAAGAACCCAGATGGCTCTGGCCAGACTCTAGCTCTACCTTCCTCTCCCCCTGTTGCCCTGTTGGGTCAGCTGTGACTTGGCCCATTGGGTCCCTCCTTTCACGACTGGGAAGGACTTCTGGAAAGCCTGCCTCAAGCTACTTGAGATGCAGATTTGTTTTTAAAAGAAGAGAGAGAGGAAGCTTCTTCCTGGAATAACTAACTTTTCTGACTGCCCCCGTGGGGAGGGGAGGGTGAGCAGGAGTGGGCGACAAGGGCTGTGACAAGCATCTAGGAGGAAGGCCAGCAGGTGGCGAGGCGGGAACTGAGCTCTGGATGGGAGGAGGCCAGGCAGCTGTGTGGGGGGGGGGGGAGTGAGAGAGGGCACAAGGGGAGGGAGTTGGAGGTTTTGGAGAGAGGGGTTACAAGTGAGAATGAGTGAGCAGGAGTGGAAGTGACCAGGTATTTGTGTGTGTGTATGCACGCCCGCATGCACGCGCATGCCAGCGTGTGGGCTGGCTGGCTGTCACCGTGGGGGTGGGGCATGTGGCCATGCTGGACTGATGAACTGATGCTGCAGTGGGGGAGGTGCCAGCAGGGAGGGGTTGGCAGACAGGAATCCAGTTGCCGGAGTCCAGGAGAGCTACGGCGAGGACTGCTGGAGCGGTGGGGAGCCAACAGGAGCTGACTGTGCCAAAGGCAAGCAGAAGCCCAGTCTCCCAAGGCTTCTGTTTAGGAGGGGAATACCCCCACCCCCGCTGTTACACCAACTGTGGCTGCCCAGGATGATATCTCAAAAGATTATGCGACTTTTACAAATTCATTTCAATAGACGTGACACCTCAGGCTCACCCCAAACATAGGCCAGTGCACTATGCAGTTCAGAATTTCTGGAGGTCAGAGATGCTAAGAAGCCCGGAGTGTAGCCAGCCCTGCCTTTCCCAGGCAGGGAGGGACGCTAAGGCCCAGGGACTGCTAAGGTCCCTGCAAGCGAAAGGCTCAGTTTCCAAGCCCAGCACCTTTTCAAAGCCACTGGGGCTCAGGAGAGACTGTGCCCTCAAGCAGCCACGAGGAGCAGGAAGTGATGAACGATCTTCATTAGCAGCTGAAGCTGCTAGCGCAGCATGGGGAGACGGTGCCGTGGGGCTGCCTCCTGCACCAGGACAGCGGGCCTGTGTCACGCTCCCAGCTGCGTCCCCAGAAAGCAGCCCAGGGCCTCACTCTGCAGGGGCGCTCAGTAAATGAATGAATAAATAAAAATGCGAGTGAGTGGTAATAACATCAGGAGCTGACACTCATGCTCGGTGCCAAGCACGAATCTAAGCACTTCACAAACTCATTTGATGCTCATGAAAACATGATTTCATAATCAAGTGTTAATCTTACAGTAGATCTGCACAATAGGGCCACAATAAAAACTTTATTATTCCCATTTTCAGAGATGGGGAAATTGAAATCAAGAAGGGTTAAATAACCTGCCCCAGACTGCACGTTTGAACCCTGGCAGTCTTGCGCTAGAGCCCTCTGCCTTCACCCTGGAGCTACACTGCCTCCCGCTGGACACGCTTACCGTCTCCACCTCTCACCCCCACAGCCCCTCCTCCAGCCTCACCCCAGCACCCTGGTGTCATCTCCAGCATCCTTTCCTAACAGACACTGACTTCTTAAATTAGCAATTAAAAAGCTAATTCACTGAGATGAAATTTACATCACATAATATCACCATCTTAAAGTGATTGGCGTTTAGTATACTCACGGTGTTATACAAAACCACCACCACCGTCTTTTTCCAAAACATTCCTATCACCCCACAGTAAAATCCCTCATCCATAAGTTTCTTATGGAATCCATAGTTTCTTTTTTTTTAAGATTGATTTATTTATGCAGAGCTGGGGTACAGGCAAGAGGCATGGGGGCGGGGAAGGGTGAGAGGATTCACCAGGGACAGAGCAGGGAGCAGAACAGGAAGGTCAACTGAAACACACTGCTGAGGGGAGCAGCGGGTGAGACAGGAGAGGTCTGCTGTGCCACGTGGGTCCCCTCCCTGGCCGGGGATCGAACTTGTGCTGCAGTGGTTGTGGAAGCCCCACAGTGCGGTGCTCAACTCCTTGCGCCACCAGGGAGGCCCTGGAGCCCATAGTTTCTTTCCCCCAGTCCCTGACAGCCACCGATGTCACACACTGTACATTTCATATACATGATTCCACTTCATGCACTCGCACAGCACGTGACCTGTAAGACTTGATTCTTTCATTGAGCACAATATTTTCAAGGTTCACCCATGTTGAAACAAGCACTTCATTCTTTTTTATGACTGAATAGTACTTTGTTATGTATTATTATGTTATGTTATGGTCACGATTTGCTTACTCATTTATCCAGTCAGTCATTTGGGCCATTTGATTCCACCTTTGGTCCCACCAAACCAATTCACACCCTGCCTTGACCCTGTGAGTGAGGACCCCTGTACTGTCTCTTTTCCCAGAAGGTGACACTGAGTTCATCTGTAATAGAGATGGTGGCCTGAACTGGGAGGACTCTGCCTCCCAGACAGGCGTCCCTCCCAACATCTTTATGCCCCACCGCCTCACCCTGAGAGCCGTGCCTTCCCTGGGCACTGGTTACACACGCAAGACTCTGAGCTGGGTGCTGAGCCATGGAGTCAGTAGCTCAGTCTGAGCTCCAGTCTCCAGCCACTGGGGCTTAAAGCACAAGGATGGGCCCTTGCCTGGCCCAGGAATTCCAGATCCAGCTATGCCATATCCAAACTGGGTACAGAGGCAGAGTGTCCAGTTCCTTTTCCTCCTTGGGTCTCCATTTCCCTTCATGTAAAGAGGGAGGATGACCACCAGCAGAAGCGTCCATAGATCTGCACAATAGGGCCATTGAGTGGAGCAGAAGTGCTGGGCTGGAAGGGCCCTCCTTCAGAAAGCAAGGCCTTCAGCCTGGTCTGTCTGGGGAGAGGCATAGGACCAGTATTACAGGGCAGGGAGATGGGCACCCCAGAACCCCCAAATTGCCTGCTCTAAATAGGTTCTGCCATCCACTGCATCAAGACAAAACATAGAAGACCTTTAATGGAAAGGAACTTTAATACAATTAGTGAGCAATACAGAACAGACAAAGAATATAGTTATTAAATCAAGCACCAAAGTTACCCATCCCCTCATGGAGGACTGGCCCATAGCAAGGCCCAAAAGCCTGCCACGAGCCTAAAGTACCTTTCAGTGGAGACCCATAGTAAAGGGTCAGACAGAGTCAGACAAGTTTGGGGAGGAAAAGAGCAAAATCAAAATTGAGATAAAAGCTGTCATGGTTAACCTCCCCACAGGTCTCTCACCTACATCTGTTCCAACCAGTCCAGGACCAAGAAGCAAGTGCAGCTTCTTCACATGTCTCTCTGCTCTGTGTGCCTCTTCCAGGTCTCTTTCTTGCTCACCATCCTGCTTCCATCCTTCTCCAGTCTTTTCTCTAGCTTTTCCTCCTCCCTGCTCTGCTCCACCCTCCTTTAGGTGGGGCAGAGAACCTGGAACTCCCCCTTTTCCTGGGGACCACCCTGTTACACCAGAACAGTCAATGAGGTTCCCTCTGCCCTGCCAGGAGTCCCTACTAGGCTTCCCTGCTGTGAGTCAAGCCTTCTCTGATCCTTCTCTGTCCAAAAGGAACAGCCCAAGGGTCTAGAATTCTAGATTCTCAGGTAGAAGAGGTGACTGACTCAGAGGGCCCTTCCTGTTTGAAGACTTGAACAGTACAGGTTTGACCTGCATAAGTCTAATTTTCTTGAGTTTTTTAGGATTTTGTATTTATGGAACCACCCACAGATATCAATTGGGAAATCCTTGGATTTAAAACCCTCATGACAGACGACTGACTATAAGGACTGGCGCATCCATGACTTTGGTATTCTCAAGGGTTCCTGAAACCAACCTTCCCCCCGCCCCCAGAGATACCAAGGGACAACTGTTGTTAAGTTTTGGGGAGGGGTTAGAAGTTATATGTAGGTATTGTACCGTGGTGATGGGAACCGCCCCCGCCTCCCCCCCACCCCCATGAAAGGAAAGGAACTTAGGCACCATTTTCCCATGAACTGTACTTTCATGGCACCATCTTAGACTGCAAGTGCCATGAACTGGACTTCATGAATGGGGAGCAGCTGGAAGGAGCAGAGGGGATCTATAAATAGAGGATCTATAAATGAAGGGAAGATACACGTGGATCAGAGACACAGAGAGACACTTGAAGAAATTCTTGGGAGAGACACATGGGTGAGAGACTTGAGGGTCTGCGCAGCAGACCTCTTGAGGGAGGCGGTTCCTGGTCCTTGCCAAAGATAATGGCAGCCATTATCTTGATGTGGTCTATTGTGAATTTGGAGTCTCTCCTGTCCTAGCTCCCCATGACTAGCCTAACCCCTTTCTTGTGATTCTTTGCCAGAAAGTACCTTAGATTTGTGGCACGCTTTCAGGCCCTAGCAGCCCCTTTTCCGGCTAACCTTGTTTGGCTGGGTATTTGCCCATGAGAGGATGGGTATGTGGGGAATTTTACTGGGAAACTATTTGAAATCCTTGCTTCTCTTTTGTCCTGCACATAACTGTATTTAAAAATCTTTCACACTAAGAGTCTGCTTCCTTTGTTTTTGCAGATGGCAAATTCCCTTTCGAATCAGGCACTCCTTAATAGTTTGGGGTCCCTGGGTACCCCTCAGTCATGCCCTAACACTTCCTGGCCCTCCAGGAAACCACTGATGGGTCTACCCTGAGGAATCTTCCAACACTCACTGTGGGGGCAAACAGCCTCAGCCTGCACTAACAGTCACCACTGTCTCCTCAGGCTTCCTGCACACATGATACAGGCCTTACACATATGTGGTAAAGGGATGAACAAACCCTCAGTGATTTCCCAACTTCTAACCTCTCTGTTGTAGTCTTTTTATCTACACAGCTGCCAAGAGAACTTGAAATCCTGCTGCCCTGTAAACTGTGTGGCCTTGGGCAAATCGCCTAATTTAGGGGAGCCTCAATTTCCTCATCTGCAAACCAGGACTCTACTTTTGGGCTAATTAGGAACATGAAAAGAAGAGCATATGCACTGTGCCTCCTAAGGAGGAGTCTAGGAAAAACTGTTGAAGGAAAGGTTTTTCTGTCGAGCACCCCATCCCATCCTACCCCTCCCAGCCCTCATCTTCTAATCCCTGTCAGTTCCAAAGGCTGCAAGAAAGAGCTTAGCCCCTGGGCCAGCCCCTGGCTGGATGTAAATGTTTATGCCAAGCCCAGCCTCCCAGGGACAAGTTATTTGCTTTGCTTGTAATTAATTGCAGAAGGCCCGGCTGGGTAATAAACTCTGCAGGGAAACATAAACAGTTTGCACAGAGCTCCAAATCCATTGTGAGGCTAGTAGAGAGGGTCTGTGAGGAATGGAATTTTCTCCCCAGCCTCCTCCCAACCAAGGGCAGAGAGGTCACTGAAGGTCTGAACCAGAAGGACCTTTGGAGATCATTTGGAAAAAATAGCAGCTGACATTAGTGGATGCTTAGCTTGTTCCAGGCTGAACGCTGAATTTATCTGGGACAACTATTTCCCCCATTTTAAAGATGAGGAAGCTGAACCTGAAAGAGGCAGGGTGACTTGCCCCCGCTGTAACGTGGCTGGGCTGGGAGGTGCACCAGGCCTGACTTCAGAGAAGGGGGTGGAAAAAAGACAGCCATTCATTGAACAAAAATGCACACATGCCCCTGTGCCAGGCGCTGTCGTCTGGGGACACGACTCCTGTGGCCCTCGCATTCCAGTGGGGAGAGGCTGGTCTTAACCACTGACCAAGTAACGATTTGATTACAGGGGTGCTAAGTGCTTGGAAGAAAAGAAAACAAAACCACTGGTGCAGAGGCTCACAACAAGTCAGTTACAAGTGACCATTTGAGCACGACAGGGCAGAGACCACACAGTGGGCCTCTGGTGAGAGTGTGTAGGCTTCCAGTGAGTTTCCTGCTCAGACCTAGGACACTTTTCTTTGGGCCAGTGCAGCTTCCCACCAACCAGCTCAAAAAATTGTACCCAGAGAGCCCACAGCCCACCTGGAGGCACAGACGTGTGGGTGAAGGAACTGAGAGCAGCAAGGTCAACAAGGGCCATAGGGAAGGAGACAGGGGCAATCAGCATTTCTTGGGCACCTTCAGTGTGCCAGGCACTGTACTAGGGCCTATATCATTTCATGTAGGCCTTAGCACAACAGGGGAGGATATTATTACCCCCATTTTAAAGATGAGAAAATTGAGGTGCAGTAAGAGTATGTAATTATCTCAAGGTCATGGGCTTAACATGCAATTTGGGTGGAATCTGACACCAAACCCATGGGCTTTTCTCATAGCTGCCACTCCAATCTCCAACTCCCTCCCCTCAATGTAGGGCCCCTGAAGTTAGGGAAGGACTGGAAGTAACCCCCACAAGGCTATCCTTCCCCCACTCTGCAGGAGGAGGAAGCAGCACAACTTGCGGGAGGCCTGGTTTCCTTTCTGGGCAGGAAAGGTCAGCACAGTTGACCAGAGCAGCTTTTCTCAGGCTCAAAGCCAACACCAGGCAAGGTCCTGTGCCTTTCTAGAAGCAAGGAAGGTGAGTCCAGATGTTCACACTGCCCCTACCCCAGAGGGCCCACTCCATTTACAACAGCCCCTTCCCAGAGAGCTATGCCGCTCAGTTTACAAGCACTGTCACCCTCTTAGGTCATCTGACTACACCACCTACCCCAGCAGCCTGCACTCTCAGAACCCAACACCAGGCGCAGTCCAGTGCAGGTGAACCTGACGGCAGAACCGGCCCCGTCCCAAAGGAGGGGATGACTTCCCCTCGGTCATCTCCACCCAGCTTCCGCCAACATTTGCTGAGCCCCAACGAGCCCAGGCTGCAGCAGACAATTCCACTTAGTGCATTAGTTAAACCTTTGTCCAGGCTTTCCAGGTAGCTGTTATGTCCATTTTGCAGATCAGTAAGATTAAGGGCAGAGATGCCTTTCTCATCCCTTACACAAGTAGAGCTGAGAGCTTGGTCTGACCCAGAACTGGCTGCCCCAGATGCATTTCAGGTCCCAGTTCAGCAGGGAGAGCTCAAAATGATGGCCAGGTCTACCCTGTGGAATGATACCTCCCTGGAGACCAGCAGCTGATACGGCTCCAGCATCCCAGCCGAGGACCAACCATCCAGAGCAGCAGCAGATCCAGGCTTGTGGGCCTGAAGCTTATGTAGTTGGGAAGCCCTCTTTTAAAATAATCATAGTGAAAGAATCCAAAAACATCTTTTTCCACATTTCGCAAACCCATGAGCACACGATGCGTCACTTGGCCTTGGAAGGGGCCCTGAAGCATGAAGGGCTTGAAGCAGAGCTGCGGCAGCCTCGTGGCGAGTCCGCCTCTGGACTGGAGGAAGGGCCCAGAGGCGATCTGAGCACCACCCGCCTGCACAAAGGCCCTGCCTCCAGCCCAGCAGACAGAGGAGGCTCCGGACATTCCTTCTTCTCGGCACTGGCGCTTGTCCTGCCGCTCCTAAGGCTCGCCTGCAGCCGGTCCAGGTCTGTCTGTCTCTCTCGCTTTGGCTGCAGAAGAAGCAGCGCTCGTGTGAGTGCAGGGCCTGCCCCTGGGTATGCGTGCTTGCACCCACAGCGCAGCTGGACTTCTTTTTCGATCTTAGGGCATATTCCCGAGAGGCCAGAAGGGTCAGCCCCACCGGCACCCGGAACCCCGACTGCCGAGTGCAGTCCACCCCCATACTATTTGTACCCAGAACTCCATCCCCAAATATTTGCAGGGCACGACACAGCTTACTAGGGATCCCCACATCCCACATCCCACTTGGTCCATACCACAGCCCTGGGAGCAAGTTTCATCAACATGCACCCACCTTGTGCTAGACATGCAGAGGTGCCCCCCACAGATGACAGCCACAGACACTCTGGGAGGAAGGGCAGTGTCCCTACAGAACAGGTGGGGTAATGGAAACTCAGCCTGTGGCCTGGATCTGAGAACGGGGCTGCAGCCCTGCTCCCCCACCTCCCAGCCTAGGCCTCTACCCAGTCTCACCATAGTCATCACAGACTGACTGCCCAGTCTCATCAGAGTCCACATAGGTGTGGGCCGCACGCAAGACAGTGGGCAGGCACGTCAGACACAGTCAGGGGGAGGGTCAAGTAGCCTCCAACTTCCAAGGCGTAGAAGCAGCCAGAAGCGGCAGCATTCCAGCCTCACTGGAGAAAACGGAAATGGAGCATTGCCTTCCCTCTGGGTGTGGGGTCTTGGAAGCCTGAAACCTGCTTGAAAGCAACAGCTTTGCAGACGCAGGTCCCTGTGTCTTCCCGGACCTTACCAAGCAGTGCCAGTCCCTTGCCCAGCTCTCACTCTCCGCCCACAGGGCCTACCAGTCCCTTCACCGGGCACCTCTCACCCCACAAGTCAGCTGCCCGGAGCTTGCCCTTGCTTGCCCGAGTCCTTCCCTCGTGATTCATCCATCCTGAAGTAAAGGAGCTGCCACAAACCCTTATGGAGACTGTAGCACAGGACAGTTCCCACACATCCAGCACGGAGGGGTTTCCCAAGAGGTGGACTAAGATGGCACTGGGCAGGTGGGTCACCCAAAGGTGCCTGGTTTGGCCTGCACCAACTGCCACTGCCACTGCCCCGGGAAGCTTCCAGTCTGAGAGTGGCCCCCACTCAAGGAGGAACCACTGTCAAGGCACCTGTTCAGCACCTCACACGCTTCATCAACTACAGCGCCACGAGGAGGGTATTAGCACACCCGTGGCACACCCACGAAAGTCAAGGCTGGGAGAGGCAAGGTGGGCCTGCCCAGAGACAGAGCTGCAAGTGACATGCTGACACCGAACTCTGAATGAGACAGAGAAAAGAAAGGGCAGGTTCTAGCATGAACTATAAGAAGGCGGAATGATATTAAGACCTATTTATTTAATCAATTTTTATAGCCCCTGAGTCTGGCATGGTCAGAAATACGTGCAGAGAGCGAGGTGGGGAGAGAGGGAGGAAAATAATCATCTCCACTATGGACATCACAACACCCAGGTCAAAACAGACATTTCCCTTTTCAGAGACCGTCTCAGCTGTTTTCTTTCACATCGGGTCAGGAAGGAAGTGAGGAGAAGGAAAGGGTACTTCCCCTTTGGGTTAGCAGCTCAGGGTTCACTTCCTCCAGGGGCTCTTCCCTGACTTATGCTGAACCCAATTCTGGTCCTACATATTTAAGGACAACCATGGGGTGGAGTGGGCTGTGGGCGGGATGCTCGTACTCCTGCTACCGTGCATTTCTGCAAGCCTGGGTGTCTCCCCTTCAGTGCTCGGGGCTCAAGAAGCACCAGACACAAGCCTGCCCTCTAGCACAGGAAGGTGACATAGCAGCTACAACAAGATGCCTGGCCACACAGAAGCCTGCAAGGTGCTGGGGAGGAGCACTGAGGAGCACCGAGTGCTGGCCAGGGACCTGGAGGTCAAGGGACACCTCCCCGCACAGGCGCATGGCAGGCCCCCTAAGGCAATGTATTCAACTGACCTGCGCTGAGGTTGGGTTCAACCTCACGCTCTAAAGGAGATTTCACCTGTCAGAGGAGAACTGCTTCCAGACAAAGAGACTGGCTTAAACAAAAAGGCAGAGAGGTATGAAAATGCACGAAAAAGTGTGGCCAGAATGTTGGCTGTGGTGAGTGGGGAAAGGAAGGTGGGCAGGAAGTGTGGGGGCAGACCAGTGGGCCTCCAGTGCCAAGTGAGGAATGTGGCCTGTGCTATAGAAACAGGCAGCAACTGATGGACTTCTAAGCTGGGGCAGAACAGGGTCGGGCATAAATTCCAGGATGAGAGGAGGGCTTGGGGGACCTCGACTGAGCAAAGGGTCAGCAGCCTGAAGACTGCAACAGTCCAGGCCAGAGCTGGGCTTGAATTAAGCTTGGTGACAGTGGAAGGTGGAGCAGAAAAGCACGTCTCCATCACCCTCCGGCTGGGCGCCCTAAGAGTTAGGGTTAGGGTTTCTCTTATCCACCTAGCTCCGGCCCCCTCCCACCCCAGCTCTACCCATCAGTGGAAGCTAGTTAGTGCAAGCCAGGTCAGTCTGTGGTGGGGGGTCAGGGGTTATTTGTTTGAAAGTTCTTTTTTTTTTTTTTTGGTCTTTTTCGTTTGCAAACTTCACGGCAAGATGGTGAAGCTCAGGGGCGTGCACTGCTCACTGCTGCTGAGGAGTCAGCACTCTAAATGAGCTGAGAAATGAATATGTGCATATTAACCAGTCGATTATGCCGTGTGATCACCTCTGTCATTTTTAGGTATAAAAAAAAATCTGTTAAAAAAGAGTTCTTTTTTAAGTTTAAAAATGCTTCCGGTTTCTTCGACTGCCCTGGGCCACACAGACCCACAGGGCAATCACGCATCCTCTGAGCCCCGCGGGCACTTCCATCAGCGCAGATACCACAGAGGAAGGAGGAACCTATTCCCCAGGCCGCCTGTAGAGGGGAAGTGAGAACCCTCCTCCTTTCCCTCTCAACCATGGCCCATGCACCGAGAGCAGCCAACCACCCCTCTCCCCTGCCACCCCCTCCTCCCCACCCAACACACACAACCCTCAAGCCGAAGACATGTCGCTGCTCAGCTGCTCATCGAGTACGCTCACCAGACCGGTGGTCCCCTGAGCAGGAGAGAAGCCTTCGCTCCCCTTGCCTCTCCACCAGAAGGCCCTGGTTTCCAGGGGCTTTTCCTGAGCCCCATTTCCTCTGTCCGGGTCCAAGCACTCGCTGCGATGCTGAGCGCAGCTCACTCTTCACCGAGATGCTGCTCCCTGAGCAGTCTCAGTTCCCGGGCCCCATGCTGACGCGCAGGGTGGGTTCTCAGGCCTCTGTTGACAGAAGTCTGTCCGAGCTGAGAACGTCCATCATAGATGTGGCCAAGATAAGCACCCCTGTGACTTACCTCAATCCCACCTGTGGAAGCCTGGTCCAGCGCACTCCTTCCCAGCAGCCACCCCTAACCACCAGGCTGGCTTTGGCCCCAGCATAAACAAAGCCCCAGCGGCCCCTTCCTCTGGCGTGTTGTGACCTATTGTTTTTGCCCCGAAGGTCCAACCAGCCCAAGGGCCTGTCTGTTTCCCCTTCCTACCTCAGGCACCCAGCACGGGACCTGCGTGGACCTGCGTGGCAGTTCGTCGCAAAGTACTTGTTCACAGGAACTGCTTCAAGAGGGCAGGGGCGGCTGAACCCAAGCACAAAGCCGCTCTGGCAAGGCCGGGTCCAGAGGCTCAGGGGTATTCCTGGTCTTTCCTGATCCCTGCCACTCCAGCACCCAGCCTATAAGCAAGGGCACCACCTCAGGTGGAAGGCAGGAGCAGAGCAGCGGCTTAGCTGGCTTCTGACGCCCCTTAGGCGAGAGATGGCCACCCACAGGCTGAGCCACAGAGCTTCAGATTGCTCCTTGCTCCTCGGGGGAGGTCTGGGCCTGTTCCCCAGCAAGCGCTTGAGAAATGTTTGTGGAATTGAATGGAACACACTGGGAAAGGTTGGTTATTTGTTCCTCTGGCTGCAGAGAGGCCAGCCCCCCTCTGAGGGCACTTTGCAGGCAAATTATCTCAGGACATGGCCTGTTTCCTCTAATGAGCTTCTCCCCTTTGCAGCTCTGCCCCCAGAAGCGGCAGGGAGGGGGCAAGCGGGCAGCCGCAGAGCCAGCCCAGCGGTCAGGCTGCGCACACAGCTCCTCTCCCGAAATGGGGTAGGTAGCCGGACCACCCCCCGGGCAGGGGCATGGTCTCAGTGACCTCTCCAGCCCAGGGACCCTGAGCAGAGCAGGCCTCCTCCTCCTGGCCCTCTGGGGAGAGATGGAAGAAGGAAGCAGGGAGTCGTGCGAGTTATGTAACCAGCTTCCTTGGAGTCAGAGGCCCTGGCGCGTCACAGCCCAGCGCTGCTGGAAGGGGTGGGGGGAGGGGAAGCAGCTCTCTGCCTCCTTTGCTGCCTCGGCTCTAGCCCTCCAGACCTCTGCAGCAGGCAGGCAGGCAGGCGCCGCTTTCCAAGGCCCCAGCTCCACGCAGGCACCTCCTGCCAGGACTGGGGACCAGGAAGGGCGGTTGTTTTCTCAGTGTGTGAAACAGTGGCCTGCTGACTTCCCTGGCGAAAAAACAGGTTCTGGGTTCCACATGGGCACCTGGGGGCTGGGGCTAAAGGACCGAGGCCTGAGCCCCCTGGCTTCCTGTCCCCCAAGTTCTCTTCACTTCCTCCCCAAGAATGGCCATGCGTAAGGGGCAAAAGGGAAGGGGCCCAGGCTGCGCCAGCACAGCACTGGACACTGCTCAGCCCTCTGTGCTGGGGCGATCTCACTTCCCTTTCCGGTCATCCTCTGAGCTTCTCTCTGGTGCAACACAGTCCCTCACCCCACACAGTCCTGGGCAGGTCAGAAGAGAAAGGGGGTGCAAGTGAAAGGGGGCAGCGGCAGAAAAACAGAAATCCACTCTTGGGCCGAGAAACTGATGTTCTGTGCCCTCGGCAACCACGCACAGTCAGTGACGTCCCGCTGCCTGTTTCACAAGCGAGAAAAGGGACGTCCAGCGAGTTGAACGGGGTCGTGGAGTCAGCGGGCAAGACTGCCGGACGGCGAAGCCGAGTCTGCCGCAGACAGACTTCCCAAACACTCGGGAAACTCCTAGGCTGATGGCAGACAGGGCTCAGCACTAGGGACTGTGGTGACGATTCACCTGTGATGCGGCAATGGGAGATTTACCCGGACAAGACATGAGAGGAGAAATCAAGTATCATACCAAAATAAACGCCAGTGTAAGAAAATTTAAAAAATAAAAAAAGACAGGGCCCGAGCTTAAAGAGTCCTCGCCGAGGACACGGGTGTGGGAGCCATAGGGCAGCGGTGAGGATAGGACAGGGATGGGGCATGACCGACACCGATGCCCCTACAGCTCAACCTCAGGCTGAATCCAGTAGGCACAAGGTCTGCCCCTTCCCGAAGGCGGCACTGCCAGAGCAAAGCTATGAGGCACAGAACAAGCCTGCTGTTTAGACCCTTGGCCCTCCCTGCTTGGAGAAACTTAGGCCCAAGGAAGAAAAACAACTTGTCCATAGTATTACAGGGACAGCGAACAAGTAGAGTCCCTGCCTCCAGGCTACAGCCTCTGCCGTTGACCCATGTCCTTGGATATAGCCCCTGAGATCACTCTCTTTCATCTGTCTGTCTCTTTCTCTCCCTGCCCTCCTTCCTCTCCCCCCACTTCCTGCTTCCCTCCAACCATCTCTGCACACAGGCCCTGGGTCTAAACTCTCCCTGCATAATTTCCCTCTCCTTCTCACTTCTCCTCTGAGCCTTACCACCCCACCTCCTTCCCTCCACTGTCTGGGCCATGGAGCAATTCTTGGGTGGTTTAATTAGCTGATTAGGACCGCAGCCTGCTAGAGCCAGTGCCCAGAACTCTGTCCCCAGTAATTAGGTGGGTTCTGAGTATTTGCCCAGGAGGAAGCCATTGGGGAGTTCTGTGCTCTGCAGCCAGAGAATTGCTTAAAGAGCTCCTTGATCACTGGTGGGTCATCACAAGCCATGGTCCCATCTCACCAGGTCAAACCACTCTGGATTTGCTGTAGCCAGATCTTATAGGGTCTCAGTGCTGGCCCGCCATAACCCAGAAAGGGCTCCGTAAATGTCTAAATGGAGACCAGGAAGGGACCGCTCCATAGCAAGGGCACTTAGGAAGCAGGATTTAAACAAATCGAGGGGCCCTCCCTGGTGGCGCAGTGGGTTAAGCAACACACTATGAAGCAAACTGCAGCCACTGCAGCACGAGTTCGATCCCTGCTGCCGGCTGGGGAGGTGACCCACATGGTGCAGCAGACCTCTCCTGCCTGGCCCGCTGCTCCCCTCAGCACTGTGTTTCAGTCCATCTGCCTGTTCTGCCCCCTGCTCTGTCTGGTGGATTCTCTCACCTCCCTGCACCTCTGGCCTGTACCCCAGTGCTTGTATGCATAAATAAAAAACAGTCGAGAGATGAGACAGGAAGGTGGCATGCTAGATGGGCAGCAGAGGAGTAAAGACACTGGAATGAGCCACTGATCCCTTGTCAAGTAGAGCTAGTTATCAGAAGACACGATCTCCTCGCAAGGCAGAGCCAGTCACCTGTGACCTCTGCCCTTTTGGTCACAAGGAATAATTTAATGCCTGTGGCTCTGGACCACTGTTAGGTATGTTAAATATTTCAGAATCAGCAATGATGTCCCATTGTTCTCACCAGTCACACTCTCCACCCACTAAGTATATCTTTCCCAATGAAACACGTACATTCAGTCTCTGTCGCTGAACAAATATTTATGGATCTTAATGCCATGCCAGGGCTGCACAGGTGCTCAAGACGACAGGCCCAGGCCAGGTGCCCTTGGTCTCACACAGAAACATCTCAAGGGTGCTTAGAGCCAGAATCCAACCAGAGAGGGAAGGATGAGTGGAGAAAACAGTGGGGAGGAAGAATATGGAAAATAGAAAGGTCACAGGCAGTACTTGGAGGTCACTGGCGGCTTCTTAGAGGAAAAGGCTAACAATACAACTTGAGCTTGAGCTCAGCCTGCTGGGGCCTCCAAAGTTAACCACACAGGGGAGTTCACAGTCCAGTGAGGGATGCAGATGCAGCTAGATGTCATCTAAGAGCTAACCGCACATCACACTGCCCTTGTCTCCTGGACTCATTTCTGAACTTCACCATAACTCATTTCAGCCTAGAGACAACCGCGGGTGCAGGAAGGACACTATTACTACCCCATTTTACAGATGAGAGAGCTGCAGTAGAGAAAGGGTTAAACTACTGGGCCATCATCCAGCTGGTAAGTGGCAGAGCTGGCATTTGAAACCAGGAAATCTGGTTCCACCTAGAGCCTAACCACTATGCTAATCAGTCTCCAATCTATGCTAATCAGATCCCACAGGGGACTCTGGGCACCCAGAGGAGAATGTCTGTGAGGAGCAACAGCCTGGGCAGAGTTGGGCGAAACCATCAAGCACCTGCCTTACTGCAGGTACTCTGGGAGTGCAAGGCTGCTGAGGCCAGGATGGGATCCCATGGAAGAGAGCACCACCCAGGCCCAGCTCCTCAGCAAGCCCAGTCCCATGGTCTGTAGCAGAGGCCTAAGTTGTCCCACCCTCCACTTCCAAGCCCCAGATGAGCGGTGCACTCTTAAACCTGCTAGCAGAACACAGGAAAGGGGTGTCTCAGGAGAAGAGCTGCCGACTGATTTGACTTCCGTTTAACCTCTCTGGACACCAAGTTCCAGAGAGGGTGAATGCCGTGTCCAAGGTCACAAAGTGAGTAAGCTGAGGGCACACCTCTTGGACCTTCCTGTGATGATGCAGCCTAACAGTCCACTTGCTGCCTCTCCCCCGGTTCTTGGCCAAAAGGCATCCATGCCTGCTGATTGCACAGGCTGGGTTAAGGGGGAGAGATGCAGAAGGAAAGTCAATATGGAAGACAGCTCTTGTCTCATCTAGGCCCACACCTGCTGCATGCCTGGGACTTGAGATGCACCCTGGGGCGATAGGCTGCACCCTGCATAGCCACCGAGTGGCTCTGACCTTGAGTGAGGAGTCCTGCCTCTTGCCCGACATTGACCACAGCATCCCACCTTGCTCCCTGCTCTTTGGACCAACACACACCTCTCTCTCCGCTACTGAGGGACCCCATGAACCCCCTCTGTGGTCTCAGGCAGACGCAGCCAGTCTTAGGCAGAGGAAAAGCTGCTCAGTTGCCATAGTAACTTCAGTCATACAGAACTCCAGGGACCTCTCTGGTAGGGTCCCTGGGGCCTGGCCTCCTAGGGACCTTGTCTGGCATCTGGTCTCCTGAGAAGGAACAAGCAGTTCCTCTGAAGTGGGACTAAAGATGGGGCCAGACCCAGGAAGGAGGAGGCTGTCTCCAGAGAGATGACCCTGCTGGGGGCCTCTCAGGGAGGGAAGAAGGGGTTGGACAAGAGTCCTTTGTTCCTCTCTCAAAACAACTACCCAGTTCTGCTCCACCCCCTGTCCTACACCCTCCTCCACCCCAGTAGAATTTCAGTCACCACTGGGACAGAACCCATTCTACTCATAGGATGGAGGAAGGGTGCCAGGATATTATGTGGGGATAATATCTGTCCTAGTTCCAGGGTTCAGACTGAAGACATGCCCCACTCATGGGCGTCAGATGGGGGAGGCATCCTTCCCTCAGAAACCTCAAAGCTGATGTAGGAAACTGCCCGCAGAAGTCTGACTGGACAGAAACAGTCTTCACTCGCAGGGACACTGTTCTAGTTGGGGTTGTACATCCCCCCTCCTGATGGAGGAGACCCTGGACAGTCTTATGTGGGAAACATGGTTTCCATCCTTCAGAGTCCCTAATGCGGACGACCTAATTTCAGCACTCAAGGGCCCCCTGAGCTGAGAGCAGATGCAAGAAGGGAGGGAATTCAGCCCATTCAACAAACCTCAGTCAGGCATCCTCCATGAAGCAGACTGAGGTGGATAATGGACCAGCACACAAGAAACAGAAATTGCCCCAAACCACAAGGAGCTCACCAAGTGGGCAGCAAAGACACCTGGGATATGAATAAACGAATGAGAAAGTGCCCTGAAACTGACCCACCCTAGCACCCAAGGCCTGCTCACCATGATGCCATCTCCCTCAACAGCCTCACCCCTCACACTCCCACGCCTGCACCCATAGCTGCACCTCCACACCGGCTCTTCCTTCTGTCTCGGACATCTAAGCCATCCTCAGGCTTCAGGACGCAACTCAGGGGCCCCTCCGCGAAGAAGCCTTTTCTACTGATCCCTCTTTTCAGGAATCAGCAGACACACCTGTCTGTGACCAACTCACCCTCCCAGAATTCCCTCCTACCTCTCAACCTGCCCCCACGTCCTCACACCACAGCCCCGACTGTCCCCAGCTCAGGGCCTCACACCCCCTTCCTAGAGGGTCATCCAGCCCAAGCATGAAGGAAAACACATCCTCCCCCTCTGCTCTCTCCCCTCCGTAGCCTGGCTTTGACCTCACCATCCCCAGGTCCCACACCACGTCACCAGCCTCTGCTTTCCAGCTAAATCCCAGGATTCTCTCTCTGTTGGTTTGCCCTGTTTCTTGGCCTCCTAGAACCCGGCCCCCTCTCAGGGTCCTCCCTCATCTCTCTGCCCTCAGGTGTCAGAACTCTGGCCCCAGAGGTCCCTAACCATCCTCTCCTCACCTTTCAGACCTCTCTGTGCCATGCCAGCCCCACACCCCCGCCAACTCGAATGCTAAGACTTTTGAACCCTGCCTCTCACCTCCATCCCTGCCCTGAGATCTTGACCCACCTCTGTGGAAGCCTCTCTACCTCTTCCTCAACTTCTAGTCTAGACTGACTGTGCCAGCCCCCTGCCAAGCTGCTCCGAATACAAGCCTCCATGACGTGTCAACCTGGTCACTTTGGCCTCAGAGGATGGCCTGGATGAGACCAAGAGGTCACTCGAGGATGCTGACACTATTCCATTGCTCCAGGCCCAAGGTATGGCAAGCCCACAATGCAGGACCTCTGAGCTCATGCCGATGGAAGGCTCCAGTCCTTGGCAGGGAGGCCCAAACTTGGAAGAAAGAGTCATGGAGGAATCTGAAGACCAGAGCTTGACCTAGAATTAGCAATCAGAGCAGTGGAACAGGCCACACACTTCTGCGCTCAGCAGCCCACAAGTGGTCCCAACAGAGCCACTGGACTTCCCCGTGCTCCATCCAAGATGGGTCGCACAGAGACTAACCACCCATAGAGACACTGGGGAGCTGGTGATTAGGTGTCCCCATCACACCCGCCTGCCTGTCCTGCCAAAAAGGGAAGAGTTCAAAAACATCTGTAGGGAAGGAAATTCCAGTCCATTCATTTCCTTTCAGAAAGTCCCTCTTGTTAGTTTTGGACCTTCACGTTGTCTGTCCACTGAGTTAGAGGGAACAGCAAGAACAAGAAGGATGCACAACTTGAGGATGGGGCCACCAGGGCAATGAGGACGCTTCTGGGAGCCAAACACAGTGCCTGTCCCTGCTCCACACTTTCACCCAGAGGGAGGGGCTGTATGGGCAGGCTGGCCCGCGGGCGGAATGGCGGTGGACAAATCACTTAATCTCTCCCGGTCTGTTTCCTCATCTGTAAAATGGGAAGGACACCTCTATATAAATAGGGTCATTGGGAGAAGCAAATGAGATCATGCATGTAAATCTCCTGACACAAAGCAGACGACGGAGCCGTAAGCTAATGGACTCTGTCTCCCTGGCCATAGTCCCCATCCTGTTGTCACTACAACCGTACTTCAGAGCTGGCTCCTCCCAGCCTCCTCACTGGTCTCTCTGCTCCCAGTCCTGCTCTTCCCATCCTTGCCTCTCCCTAAAAGAAAAATCTGCTCCCATCGTACCCCTCCTCACACTCTTCTCTGAATCACCACCGTCTTTGACTTGGACTTCAGGAGAAAACCCTCACTCCCCTGCTTGGCACCCCAGGTCTGGCTGTCTGGCCTGTGCTTACCCCTCAGGCCCACCATCATTCTCAGCCCAAGCGGCAGGCGGCACGTGTTGCTTCATGCCTCCCAGCCTTGCACGCTCTGCACCCTTGGCCAAGAATGACGTCCCCACCCCACCCCCTGGGCTCCTTGGCCTTCCAGATGAAGCTGAGCAGTTCCAAGGCCACCTTGTTCCAGGAAAGCTGCTTTTACTATGCCCCCTGCCACCCCCCGTCCCCAGCTGGGTCTGGGCTGGGGTTTCCTCCTTAGCCCTCCCCAGCACATGCCAAACTGCATCACAATCACCTGCTCTGCTCTGGATCCTCTGGGGATATAGACTGGAGCCATTTCTCTCTGAACTCCCAGCCCTGGCGCTCGCCTGAGTCTTTGAATGGAGGTGAGATTGCTCCAAGCACCTTGGAGGAGCAACGCTCATGCTACAGGCCCTGCAGTCAGCGCCATTCAAGTATTTGCCTCATCCCGCTGCCCCCTGGGCCCTGAGAGTCTCCCTAGAGCAGTGACAGTTTCTGATTAATTCTCATCGCCACTCATGTGGGGGTGCAAATCCAGGCAGAGGGACGGATGTGATAGCTCCTGACCCTTAGAGTATCAGACATTTGCAGTTTCCTCTTACAAGTCAGAGATAAAGTAGAATCCCACGGCTTACAGAACAAGACACGGCACAACCCACTATTGATTTTGCCCTTCTCTTCTAAATTACTCAGGCAACCCTGTCTGGAAGGGAGAGGGAACCTCCTGGGGTGACCGGGAGACTGAAAGGGAGCGTAGGCTACAACTGGGGGAGGGCTGGTTCTGGGCTTTAGGGGTTACTTCAGCCCTTGCCCAGTGACTTCAATAAACACAGGAGAGCCCTGAAAAATTCGAGTCTTGAGAGCTCCAACTTACAGAAGGGAAAACTAAGGTCCAGAAAGGCCTAGCATCCCCCAGTGACTTAGAGGCAGAGCGGGGGCAGTCAGGAAAAAGACCTGGCCCAAAAAATAGGGTCTCCAACAGTGCCCAGCTACTGTTCCCATCCTGATGCTCACCCATGTTAGAGGGGACCAATGACACTTCTCCCCAAGTGGCAGAGAAACAAATCATGGTCTAAGAGGGGCTGAGTCACTCTGATGGTGGAGTAGCACAGGAGGAAGGAGCAGAGCAGTGGCTCCTGACGCCCTGAAGGGAGGAAAATCGGACTCAGTGGTCAGGAGGGTCTTGGACTTGGAGAACACGGACTTGGTGGAGGAGGGCTTCACACATCCTCCTGCTGAGGACAGAGACTTGGGTCACAGTGCTGGTCAGCCGGCTGCAATGAGGACTAGCCATCGAGGTGAATGCAGATGCCTCATGACCATCTGTAGCCTCCCCCTCAGCCTTGGCTTCCACGCACAAAGCAGGCACCTCACCCAGACCTCAGATCCAAAGCCCTTCAGGGGCTCGGCAGTCTACAAGGGCAAGCATAGGGAAATGGACCACATAGACTCCAAGCTGCCTGGCCTCTGACTTAACCAAGTCAGGTAACCTCCTTAGTGCTCTGGTTCCTCTTCCATAAAACAGGAAGAGGAAAATTAACCTCCTTGAAGAGCTGTCAGGAGGATGGCTGGGAAGCAGCCTTAAGAACACAAATTATCTGTGAGCCTCAATTTCTTCTTCTAGAAAATGAATATAATCTCTGGAGGACCCTTCTCATGCTGTTGTGAGTGTCAGACGGCTGTGGGTGTGAAATTGCCTTGTCAGTGGCCCCAAAACATGATCACCACTGGGGTCCTTTCTCCCTAGTGTCTTAGCTCCTTCAGAGAAGGAACGTGTCTTGTACGTCTTTGATCTCCACACCACCCAGTACACAGCAGGCACTCAATAAGTAACAATAGGAAGCAAGGACAGAGAGAGGGAGGATGGAGAAAGGGCAGAGAGGAGGGAGAAGTGGGACCTGAGGATAGAAGAAGGTAAAAAGAAAAAAATGGAAAGGAGATTTACAGAAGAGGTAGGAGGAGAGAAGGGAGAAGCTTGCATCAAAACTTAAAGGAATGGAAGGGCGACGGGGCTGGAAGTAGGGGATGAGGCTGAGCGCCTAACTGGGGCTTATCTTGAACCCCAGCCCTCTCTTCCTTTTGGTTGGGTTTCCCATTTCAGAGGCACCATCTCCCCTTCTCTGAGTCAGGCAGACTCCCAAGAAGATAGGGTCCTCAAGCCCCAGCTCAAAACAGATCCTAGCCAGTCACTGCAGGCCTCGGGAGGTCAGGGGGCAGAAGCTGAGTGAACGTCCTGCGTTTTTCCCAGGCTCCAGGGAAGCCCTCCCCCAGCGTGTGCGTGTGCGTGTGTGCATGTGTGTGCGTGTGCGTGTGTGCTGTGCGCGTGTGTTCGTGTGCGCGTGTGCGTTTCAACTTCTTGCCTTGTGAGGACCGGAGTGAGTTTGCCAGAGTCCCAGGCCTCTCAGCTTGAGACCACGGGTGCCCGTCTCCGGGGCATCGTCTGCTGCGGTGGGGCGGGTGTCGGTGTGGTCTGGCGAGCCCCGTGTTGCCGAGCTGTGTGCCGGCACAGGCGCTCACGTCAGTCAGGCTGACCTGTATGCCAGGGAGCGTTTGCTCCCTGAGTGCCTTGACAGTGTGTGTTTACCCCCGTAGGCCAGCATGTTTGTGAGCATGAGAGTGTGTTAGAGTTGATGTGTGCGTGTCAACACGACTAACAACAACGTGCTGACGAGTGGAGAGCAGCTGAGTGTGTGAAAGTGTGTCACTGACAGGAACGAGTGGATGGCAGGGCATGTCAGCGTGTGTGCCAGCACCAGTGTGCCCACGGGTGAGTGTTCCTTGTGTGTCCACATGAGCCTATGTGTCAACCTGCCCCCGGCTTCTCTGCGTCTACTGGCCAGCGCTGGGTGGGTGCCAGGGGGCGAGTGTGTGTGTGTGTGTGTGTGTGTGTGTCTGGCTAGCGGGGCCTGTGAGCCAGGTGGGGCGACCAGGTCATCGCCTCTAGGTACCCAGCCCGCCGCCGCCAGCGACCACAGACCTCGGGCAGAGGCGATCTGAGCGCCCTGCGCCCGGTGTCCGCGATCCTGGTCTGGCCGCAAACGCGGAGCCGGGACTGGGTACCCGCCGCGCCCTCACCCCAGTCGCCCTCACGCGCGCCGGGCCAGGCCGCCGCCCGCACTCACCGTGTCCCTTTGTCGCCCATGGTCCGCGGCGGCCGCAGGGAGATCCGCGGCGTCAGCGCCCAGGCTGGAAAATCCCCGGCCGGCAGGAGGAGCGCGGGCCAGCCGGCTCCCGGCTCCCTGCTCCGCCTCCTCCGCTCTCCAGGCCGCCGCCGCCGCCGCCGCCCCCGCCCGGGTCCCCGCCCGCCCGCCGCGCCGCCGCGCCGCCGCGCCGCACCGCGCCCGGGCCGCGGCCAGGGGCGTGGAGCCGCGCGGTGGGTGAGCGTGTGCGCGCGGGTGTGCGCCAGCGCGTGTCTGTGTGCGCGCGCCGCCCAGCCACCCGCGAGGGCAGGGCGCAGGACACGGCAGGGCCTGAGGTTGTTGGCGTTTAGGGGTCCACGGGGTGTGTGACCAGGTGTGTGTGTGCGCGCGCGAGTGCGGGGTGTACGTGAGAGAGCACGCTGGGGCGGATAACCGTGCGCGTGAGTATGGCGATGCGGGTGCGTGCGCAAGGCTGTGTGCTCCCGCCGATTAGGGAGTGTATTTGCGTGAATGTCTTTGTGCAGTTGTGCATACAGACGGCCTGGCTCGCCCCCACGGCCCAGGCAGCCTTTGTGTAGAGGGAGAGTGGAAGATGAAGGTTGGCCCCACCCAGGGCCCGGCTCCTGGACACCCCTGGTGGAGCTGGGACAGGGATGAATGGACCCTCGAGGTGCCTCCCAAGGCCTACCGCCCTATGTTTCACCCTCCCCCACTCCAACTCTTAGCCCTTCTGGAGAGACAACACCCAACAACCCAACAGGGACAGGAAGAAGAACAGAGGGTGCCAGAGAGAGACGTTAATGCAGGGGAACTCATGCTGGGGAGGCCACCAGAGGTTAGCATGGGTGTGGCACCAGGGTGGCTGGGGAAGAGGAAGCAGTGAGACTCAGTGATAAGGAAGGAGACATACTAGAGTTGACATGCTGGAGTCAAGGACTCTGCCCTGGCCGGATAGCATGATGGAAAGCATCCTGTCCAGCGCCAGTCTGCTGTGGATGACCCTGGATCCTGCCTCTCAGAACCAGTCTCCAAGCAGGAAAGTGGGATACTAACACCACCTGCAGAATTGTTTGCTGGCCTCCTCGCAGTGTCTGACACACAGATACTACAGGCTTCTTGGTGTCCTGTGAAATCCTGACTAGGACCCTGCCTTGTTTGAAGTTCAAACCTGCTTTGACCTCCTGACCCTGCTTTGCACGCAGTGGGAGAGGGTGAGGTCTGTCCCATCCACTCTCTGCTGGGATTTGGCTAATTGGCCTTAATAGATCCCTAATATTGGCATATTAATGGGAGGAACGGAAGTTATCATTTACTCTGATGCAATTGTGGGTCTATAAACATGCCCTGTAATTATGCTCAGAAGCAGTTACCTGTGCTGGTTAATATATTTGGGTAAAGATATCCCAGTATAATTACTGTAATTATTTCCAGGTGGGGGTTTAGTTGAGGGTGGGTTACTGATGGGCAGGCAGGGTGGTCCAGGGTCCGGATACTCATCTTAGGAGTGAGGAGAGTGTGGGTTAGGGCCAGACCCTTCATCTGACCTTGGCCTCTGGGCTTCACCCTCATTCCTACAGGACAAGGAGAGGAGACCACCAGCTATGTGTCCTGAGGTCAGAGATCTGGAGAAGACACGTTAGAGTCCTGCTTAATGACAGAAGGTTCCCAGAATGAGCCAGAGAGGACCCTAACCAGGATAGAAAAGCTGGTCTTGCCATTCTCAGCATCAGTTTCCTCATGTGAAAACACAGGTTCTGTTAGGGGGAAAGGTGGTTTTAAATGGATTATGGGTGTGTGGACTCCAACCCCCACTTTAGACCATCAGTGTTTCAAAATCACAAATCCAATAAGATGATTATTGAAAAGTGAATTACTGGGACCTGAGGGTGGAGTTAAGCAGCCAGGCTGGCTATGAAGCCGAGGGGAGCCTGGGAAAAACTTTTTTTTACGGAGGAGCCAGATTCCCTTTTTTTGGAGCTATTTATTTGATTTGGAGCTAGTTTTTAACACGCCATTGCTTAAATTTAATAAAGTATTTGTACATTTGTATCCCTTTTTTTCCCTTTGGTGTTATTATTATTTTATTCCCCTTTCTTTTATAAAATAAAACGTGCTAATAACTTTTGCCACGTGTACCTAAAGTTGGGACTTTTAAGTCTTCTGAGCGCGCGGGTGGAGAACCCAGTATGGGAAACCCATTTTATATTAGGGTTGCCCTGTAACAGTCCACTAAACTAAAGGCTGTTTCTCCAGTGGTTCTCTCCATGATGATGCCTAGAGCACTTGGATTGAAAAAACCAGGCGACTTCTTCATTCTACTCAATAATGTTTGTGTTGAGTTTACTATAAAACATGTAAATTACTTTCAAGTAAAACAGTTGGGGAAGATGCATCAGATGGTTTCAGGTAACCCCTGCCCCCACTTGGCTCTTCCCAGTCAGTTTGGGAAGTGTGGCTAGAGCATTCTAGGTTTTCTGAACAGATTGGTAGACTGTGGAGTCAATGTGCAGAATTTCAAATGCATCCCCACTAGCCTGTAAACTTCATGAGGGGGTGTGTAATGTGCTTGGCACTACTTGATGCTCACAATGCTATGAAATAAATAATCATTTCCTTTTTTATGAACAAGCAAACTGATACTCCAAGAAGTTAATTCACTTGCCCACTTCCATAGCCTCCTCTGGACCTTGATTTCAGAACTCTCATTCTCCAGGCCTCCCCAAAAGGGAAATTCCTGTGTAGTAGAGCCAGAACTTGACCCTTGATGCACTTTTTATTCAATAACAGCTGAATGTGTCACGAATGACTCCAAGAACTTACAAATCAGTGATCAGTAGGACAAATGGGGGAGAGGGGCTAGGAGCACTTTTGATTTACCTGTCGGGGTCTATGGTGAAAGCAGTTATATATTCTTAGTGAATTAATAAGGTATGAAAATAATATTAAGGAGGCTTCTAAGTAATTTCACTGTAAGTTCTTTACAAGCGTTTTCATCTCATAAATACTTTGCCATAGGCAATTTTGTCATAAAAGATAAAATAATAGTTTGACAGTTTGGTTGCAAGTTTTTTACAGTATGCAGTGTTATTGAGGGCTTGATCGGGCTGACAGATGACAATGATTTGCCCCAAGAGTTTATTTCTTATTTTGAAACACCCTGCATTGGAGGAAAAAGAAGTCAAGGGCTTCGAAGTCACAGTGGAACTCCATAAAAGTGTAGAACATCTATCAACTGACATGTGACACTATACCAAGAATAAACAATGGTATAGAAGGCTTTTGAAATACAATACAAATCTCAGTTACAGATATACATTTGCAAAGTATATACTCATCATGAATCTTGTAACCATTTCTTTTGGGGGTACATAGGAGAAGCTTGATTCTTCTTTACCATCAGAGGACAAACTTTTATCTAAATTAGCTAAAGAATTGAAAATTAATCAAAGCATTATTAAAATTTATATGGAACTACAAAAGACCCTGAATAGCCAAAACTATCTTGACAAAGAAGAGGATGAATGGAAGAAACATTCTCCCAGACCTCAAACGATACTACAAGGGTACTGTGATCAAACAGTATGGTATTGGCATAAAAATAGACACACAGACAAACAGAGTAGAATTGAGATCTCCAAAATAAACCCATATTCATATGGGCAGTTAATCTACAACAAAAGAGCCAAGAGTATACAATGGAAAAAGGAGTCTCTTCAACTAATAGTATTGGAAAAATTGTATAACCACACGCAGAAGTGAAAGTAGACCACTCTCTTACACCATAAATTAACTCAAAATGAATTACAGCCTTGGCTGTAAGACTAGAAACATGAAATACATAGAAGATAACATAGCAAAACATACAACATTGACTTGAGGAATGTCTATGAGGACTCAGCTCCAATAACAAGGAAAACAAAAGCAAAAATAAACAAATGGGACTACATTAAGTTTTAAAGCTTGATATACAATTAAAGAAACTATGAAGACAAAATACCCCATACTGAATGGGAGAAAATATTTGTACATCTGTAAGGGGCTAATGTCCAAGATCTACAAAGAACTCACACAGCTCAGCAAGAAGAAACAAAGCAAAGGCGTCCTAGTACACGCTGGTGGACTGGAATCTGTTCCAGTCCCTAAACAGTATGGAAGTCCCTCTAAGTGTTAATAATGGATCTACCATATGCTCCAGCAACTCCTAGGCATCTACCTAAAGAACACAAAGTCACTAATTCGAAGGGACGTATGTACTCCTAGGTTAGTACTATTTACAAGAGGCAAGTTAGGGAAAAATCGTAAGTGCCTATCAACAGAGCAGTGAATTAAGAAGATGTGCTATATACACATGATGAAATATTACTCAGTTATTAAAAAAAGAGATGGACTCTTGACATCCATGACAACATGAATGGAACTGGAGGGGATTATGCTAAGTGAAATACATCAGAAGGGAAAAGACAAATAGAGCCGGATTTCACTCGTGCGGAATATAGAGAAACAAAACTAAGGAGCTGACAAGACAAACCCTAGAGATATGACCACCAAACTGAGTCTACAGAGGGAGGGATGGTGGGGAGGGTAGGAGCAGAGGGGGTGGGCTCTGGCCGAGGGTAAAGGACTAAGGGTGCTTTGATGGTGGGGGTGGTGTGGTAGGGTACATCTGAGGAGCTGTGAACCTGTTCCCCTAAATCACTGTAAAGCAGTGATACCTCAATAAAGTAAAAAAAGAAAAGAAAAGGTATGCTCTCAAAGACCGTTGTGAATTACCAGCTGCCTCTTTCATTTTTGCCCTTGCTTGGTTTTGATGGGTGGGAGGGCTGACTTTACTCGCCGGAGGCCTAAATGTTACATCAGTTGAAACCAACTTCAAGCCAAACTGTCAAACAGTTTTTTTATCTTTTATGGCAAAATGGCCTTAGGACCAATCCATTACTCAGCCAAAATTTTTGCAGCGAAGATCTTATGTTGAAACTATGGGACACGGTTGAGAAAACCTCTATAAATATAAACAATCTAATTTTAGACTGTAATAAGTGTTATGAAGGAAATACAATACTGATGAAACAGAGCAGCGGGGGCGAAGATACCGAGGAGAAGGCTCTTGGAGACGACCTCTGGGTAGAGACCTGCACATCAGCATCCAGCAGAATCCCCGGCGCCAGGAGCTGTGCGGCAGCACTGCCCCGCTGGAGCGAGCAAGCTCAGGCCCTTCCTGAAGCATAGGAGCCAGGCCAGAGCGCCAGGGCCGCAATGGTGTAATGAGGCAGGCGGGTCGGATCACACAGGGCTTGTTGTTGGGACTGAGAAGTTGGGGTCCAGCGGAGGAACCAGGAATGAGGAACTGTACCTGCTTGACATTTTTAAAGGTCGCTCTGACCACTGGGTGGTGTCTTGGCACAAAGAGCAGAGGCAAGGCATTCCGTTCTCACAGCAGGCAAGGGAGCGGCAGGGGTGGCTGGCTCCAGGGTGGCAGTAGAAGAAATGAAGAGATCGGGTTCAGCTCTATCTGGGGAGAGTGCCCACAGCGCCTGCTGTGGGACCAGCTGTGGGCAGTGGAGGAGCAAGGAGGACGCTGAGATTTGGGGTCTAATTGCTCCCCCCTCATGCTGCCGCCTCCCCACACATTTGTCCAAGGACAGTGTCAGTAGGCAGCCTGGGGGCTCCTTCTTCCTATCAGAAGCCATTGTTGTACTGCCTACACCTGAAAGCCTGAGGCATCTTTTTCAAAAAAGCAAAGCGATTCTACTGTTGAGACTCAGAGGAAGGTCATGTGTATGTTGCAACATCAACCAGTTACACACCTGAAATGTATCACTCACAATAATAATTCCGAGAAAAAAGATTATTCCTGCTTTATCGACGAGAACACAAAGGCGCTAAGGAGTGTGCTCAAGTCAAGGACATGGAAAATAAAAAGAAGCCACAGCTCAGTTCCAAAGCCTCTGCTTAGCTGCTCAGGTAACTGGACGTCAGGAGCAAGTGGGTGGGTGGATGAGTTTTCGCACATTGTTTGACAGAGGCGTTGAGGCTGCCTATTGCACTTCTCTGAGGCGCGAAAGGTTATAGACCAAGGAGCTACCTAGCACCAGCCAGAACTCTCGGTGTCAGCCTTGACTCCTTTGTTCCCCTCCATCTGTATCAACCCAGTCCCAGGCTTGTCTCCCAATAAAGCTAGAGAGGTTGGCAGATGCCTAGATGGTGACATAGAGGAATTTGATCTTTATCCAAAGACCAAAGAAGTTTTGAAAGATTTATCAAGAGCAGTGGCATGCTCAGACATGTGTCTTGAGAAGATGGTTCTGCCTATGGTGTGAAGAACGGATAGGACATGGGCCAGAGGGGACGTAGAGGAGAAGACCAATTTGGAGGTAGCGCCGGCAGCTTAGAGAAGAATGATGACTACATTCCAGGGAGCAGATATTCAACAGCTGCAAAGCTGGGGGGAGAAAGGGAACACACTTTGGAAGCAATCGCATAGATCTGTGGCCAGAGCACAGAGAGGCGAGGGGAGGGGCTAAAAAGGCAGATAAGGGCCATCTACTGGGTTCACAGATGGGTCAGCTCCCCCCAAAATGCTGGAGCTGTTTGAAGCTAACAAGATCTCCAGTTTGTCTAACAAGATTTCTTTCTGGTAGGATTACTGGGATTGAACTACTACAACATGGACAACTCAAGGTTCTCATCTGAAATCAACAAAACCAATTTAGGAAGAATTAAACCTTCAAAAACCTTACTGGTAAGAGATTCAGGTAGCTGCTACTGCTGATGGACACTATCGCTCAATGCCTCTCCATCACCAGCAGGATCCAGAAACTCACTATGGGCACTGCCATCTCTGTCACACAGTGAGCTCTTTGCTGGCTCTACACCTTTGAGTCAAAACCCTGTGTCTGAGTAGCGCCCTTAGCCTGCGTCATGTGACTCTGCCCTTCCTGCAAGGACACTGAGAACCTGTGTTATTGCCTTTTGTGATTTCCTATCGGGGAGCAGGCTTTAACCTGCTTCAAGACTCATGGGGCGGAGGGTGCCCCAATCATAAGAGAGTTCAGAGGCTTTGTAGCCGAAAAATATAATTGGTCACTTTCCTGTGAAATGCAGTCAAGGGAGTTACAATAACATCTCAGACCCAGGAGATGACAGGAAGGGGCAGACCCCGTGCCATTGAGACCTGTGCAGACTGCCTTACATGGTTAGCTGTCTAGGGAAAAAAAGGAAAAGGCAGTTATTCTGATTCCAGTAATGGAGTGTCTTGTCCCAGACTGACCCTCTGGCAGCTAGCAATATAAGCTTTGTGCAAAATATAAATACAAGGATTTGAAGGCAATAAAGAGCAAACAAAAACAGTCTCAGACTGGAGAATATTGAAAGGCGGGATCTGCACTGGGTAAAATCTCCTTTTACTTGCTTTTCCCCTGCAGGGGAGCTAGAACTCAAGCAGAAACCACGAGGAGTAGAAAGTTATTTGAGGTGTCAGATGGCTAGAAACTGGAAGGGCAACTGTGAAAAGCAGGGAGCCACAGCGACCCTCTAGGGGACCCTCCAGATCAGCATACAGTCTTCAGCTGACCCTTTCCATGCACAGGGGTGACCGACACAACCCAGGGGAAAGCAATAGCTAGAAATCTGAAAGAAGGGAATGGAGATTTTAGACCTTTCCTTTCTACCACAGGGGAGATGAGTTTGAGACTCTCCAAGTTCTTTCTGCTGAAACCTCCAAAGCACCATGCCTTCATCATAAAGACTGTGTCCCAAGATGAAGGATTCAGGTCCAAGATTAAAAGCAAAATAAAAAAGATCCAATAGCCATCTAAATGCCCGCCAATATGAATGGGTAAATGGATAGACAAAATGCTGTGTGTATACAAAGGAGTGCTATTCAACAATAGAAAGAAAGAAAATGCTCACAGTTTTATGACATAGATGATAGTCAAAAACATTAAACTATGTGGGGAAAAAAAGCCAGGCACAAAGAGCGTATGTCGTATGATTCTATTTACATGATATGTCAAGAAAAAGGCAAATATATAGAAACTAGATTGATAGCTTCCTGGTGCAGGAGTGAGAAGTGGGGAAATGCATATTAACAGTAAATAGTCACGAGGGCTCTTATTGGGGTTCAGGAAATGTTCTAAAATCTGTAAATTTACTTAAAAATTATAAAATATGGATTATATGATATAGCTTATATGTAACAGATGTCTTGATAGTGATATTTTTAAAAACTAAGTGCAAAACCAATAAAAGCTATGTAGACATCAAGCAGTGAATTGTAACAACTTTTTTTAGATCATTCCCAAAAAGATAATTAATTAAGAGAAAGAAATTTCAAACAGAAGTGATGAATGAGCTCTTAGAATGCTTGACAATTACTAAATAGAAGTTATTCAATTCCTACTAATGGATAAGGGAAATTCAAATAATGAACAATTTGAATAGTCAAATTAACACTTTGAACACTGTTTTTGAATTTTTTCCTGATTGACATAAAATACTGACATTGATTATAAATGATAAACTAAAGACTAAAAAAGTCTTTGAGATTAGTCACCACATACAAGAAACAATGAAAGACCTGAAATCTTCTCATATATGAAAGAGACTTATGAATGTTTTGTATTAAATGTGACTGTAAAACAGATGGAATTAAAGAAGAAAACAAATGGGAAAATGTTAGACTTAACTCCTATCATATTAAGAAAACACACTAAATATAAATGAAATAAACATTTCAATTAAAAGAATAAAAAAGTGGGGCCTCCCTGGTGGCGCAGTGGGTTAAGCAACGCACTATGAAGCAAACCGCAGTCACTGCAGCGGCCGTCCAGGGGGGGACCCACATGGTGCGGCAGACCTCTCCTGCTGTGCCCGCTGCTCCCCTCAGCAGTGTACTTCTGTTGATCTGCCTGTTCTTCTCCCCGCTCTCTGTGGTGAATCCTCTCACCCCCTACACCTCTGGCCTGTACCCCAGTGCTTGTATGCATAAATAAATAAATCTTTAAAAAAAAAATAAAAAAGTTAAGACCTTCTAGAGATGTACTTTAAAAATGAAGACACTGAGATATGAAGCTGTACCTCTGAGTCATACACAATATTGTAAACTATTACCTCAAAAAATGCAATAAAAACATATATGTACATATAAAGACAGATGGATAAAAAATAAAAATAAGGACAGGAAAAGCTACATCATGAAAAGCATGAGCATGAGAAAGCTCATTTAGTTATTTTAATGTCAGGGAACTTAAGCTTCAAGACAAGACTATTATTTGAGATATAGAGGATAATGATAAAAGGATCGATACATCAGAAAGACATATCAAGGATAAATGGGTATGCACTTAATAAAAGAGATTTAAAATACATGAGGGGAATCTGACAGAACTAAAGAGAAAAATTGACAAGCCCACAATTGCGCTTAAATGTTAACATCCCTCTCTCAGTAAGAACATCTAGATAAGCATAAAAAAAAATTGAAAAGATTGAAGATTTGAACAACACTGTTAACCTTCACAACACTTGTACAATCATACAACCAACAATTGCAGAATATAAATTCTTTCTAAATGCACAAAGAATATTCACTAAGATAAACTGTTATGCTGAGCTACTAAAAAATAAACTAAATAAATTTTAAAAGGTTGAAATCCTACCAATCATATTTTCCAAACATTACAGAATTAAATTAGAAATAATAAAGTTAAGATATTTAGGGTTTTCCCATATCTAGCAATTAAATAACAGATTTCAAAACAGTCCATGAGTCAGAGAAGAAATAACAAAGAAAATCAAAAGTTATTTTGAACTGAATAGTAAAGAAAATTCAGCATATAAATATTGTAGGATTCAGTTAAAGCAGTGCTGGTGGGAAATGGATAGTTTAATATGCTTATCGTAGAAAGGAAGAAAAGTAGAAAGGTTTAAAATCGATCATCTAAATTTCTATCTTAATCAATAAAACAAAGAGAGATTAAACCCTGAGTAAATGGAAGAAAGGAAAATAAACATGAGAATATAAATCAATATGATGTTTTAAAATAGAGTAAATTAACAAAGCCAAAAGTTTAGCACCGTAAAAAACCTAAACTAATAAGATTTGTAGAATCCTGGTAATATTGACTTTTAAAAAAAGACCACACAAATAAATGACCAATGTAAAAACTAAAAATGAAATATCATGCAGATATGCACTATCATATGAGTAAGAAAGGAAATTACAAACAACTCTATGCCAATAAATTAATCAATTTAGAGAAAATTCTCTGTAAGCCACAAATTACCAAAACTGATTTAAAAAAATCTAAATTCATAATCAAATTTGAGCTCATTACCAAAAACCTTGTCATAAAGAAATTCCAAGTCTGGAAGATTTCAAT
Organism: Galemys pyrenaicus; assembly: GCA_019455555.1. Lineage (NCBI taxonomy): Eukaryota > Metazoa > Chordata > Mammalia > Eulipotyphla > Talpidae > Galemys > Galemys pyrenaicus. Next base: position 4,970,881 of record JAGFMF010011429.1, read on the forward strand.
GGTGAATTACAAAAAGCATTGAAGGAAGAAGTAACACTAAAGTTATGTAAACTTTTTCAGAAAATAAAGGAAGGAACACTTCCTAACTTATTTTATATGGCCAGAATAATCCTGATAACAAAACCTAAACAAGACATCACAAGGAAGCAAAAACTGCAAATATTCCACATGAACCCAGATGGAAAAATTCCTAAACAAAGTAAATACTAGCAAATTGAATCCAACCAGAGATGAAAAAGATAATGCGCCATGACCAAGTGGGCTTTTTTCTCAGGCTATAAGACTGTCTTAACCAATGCAACTTATTGCATTTATAGATCAAAGAAAAACCAAGACAATCTTAATAGACACAGAAAAAACATTTGACAAAATTTATGATAAAAACTCACTCAGCAAATAAGCAATAGACGAGAACATCTTCAACTTAACAAGGGAAACCATGAAAAGTGTATAGCTTAAATCACGTTTCCACTTAAAAGTGAAATACTGGGTGCCTTTCCTGTAAGATCAAGAATAAATCAAGGATCTTAGTTCTTGCCACTTCTATTTAATGTGATACCAGAGCCACTGCAATAAAAATGTAAGAAGTCACAAAGATTGGGGGGAATGAAATAGTCAGCTGTCATTATTAGCAGGTGACATGATTGTAAACATCGAAAATACTCAGGAATGTACAAGCGACTACCAGAATTAATAAGGGAAGCCAATATACAAAAATGAATTGTGATACAACATATTAGCAGGGAAGAACTGAAAATGGAATTTAAAAATCTATTTTCAGGGGCATCAAAACCTATAAGGAAATTAATTTGACAAAAGATATGTAAAACTACCCTTGTACTGAAAACTGTTGAGCATTTGGAGAAATCAAGGGCGCTTTACATCGATGAAGAAATAAACCCAGTTCATGGTTTGGAAGACCCAATAATAGACTGTTGTTTTTCACAAAGTTGACTTATAAATTCAGTGCATGCAAAATCAAAATCCCAATACACCATTTTTTCCCTGCAGATATTTATATGGAAAAATTTGTATAGAAATAGCCAAGTCAATCTTGGCGGGGGGGGGGGGGGGGGAAGAAAGAAAAAGACAAAGTTGGAGGACCCGTACTACCTGATCTCAAAACTTAATGTCCAAATACCATCATAAAGGTAGAATGATACTCGTCTAAAGATAGGCAAGTAGGTTGATAGAAGGGAAATAAACCCACAGATCAAATCATGTCCCTTCTGGATGGTAAACTCTATATTTGTATCTAAATCTGTCTAATTCCTTGCTGCATCCCCAGAGTCTTAAACAGGATTAAATTAATGAATCAATATGATGTAATTTAATGATCAGAGCATTATACCTAGTAGGCACTCAATAAATATTTATTAATTAACTGCATTTTGAGGGATGGAATGGGCATAACACGGTCCACCCACAGTCAAACCGTGCACTTACCCAGACATGCAATTTCTGGAAGCAGAAAAACCACTCTACCTTAATTTACCCCACCCCAGTCTGCTTCCTGAGTCCTCCTTTCTCTTCACCTTAGCTACCCAGAAATCAGTATCATCAGCTCCCTAACTTGTGACCTTTCCCACACTATCACGGCACACCATCCAACATTCAGAATACAGATCATGCCAGCTGCTCTAGAGGTGAGTCCTCAAAAGTCATGGGCTCCTGGCTCTCCTCCAGCAGAACAAAAACCAAGGAGGAGAGAGAGGCTGGGCGAGAATTGCCCCTTTGGAAAAGATGAACAAGTGCCCAAGGTCGCTCAGGGCAGAGGAATTTCCTGAGACACAGAACTTTCCATTTTAAAATCAAGACAGTCTTGGGCAAGCCTGGATGGTTGGTCACCCGTTGCTTGTAACTCCTTCTCCAATCTCCTTCATCCTGAAAAGGAAAACCATGTGGACCATACCTTTCCCCTGGGGGACAGTGGGGCGTGCTAGCTCTTGGGTGAGCAGTCTGATTTAAGGGCCTTCGGAGGTGGTTAAGTACCACACTGTGAAGCCTACACAGCCACTGCAGTTCGATCCCCGGCAGGGGGTGTGGTGGGGGTGGCGACCTATGTGAAGTAGCAGACCTCTCCTTCCTCTACCGCCCGCTGCTCCCCTCAGCAGTGTGAATCTTCCTGTTCTGCTTCCCACTCTGTCTCTAGTGAATCTCTCATCCCACACACACCTCTGACCTGTACCCCAGTTCTTGTATGCGTAAGTAAATAAATTTTGGGGAAGAAAAAAAAAAGAACTGGTTTAGCTATTAAGAGAAAAGATGGTCCCATGTTCTCAGACCAAAACAGGGTCTGAGACTTGGCAAGTGCCAGGTTAGTTGCTGGATGAATGGACATGCAGAAGGAGCAGGGGGAAGGGGCCCTCTCTCTTAGGACACCCCTACCAAAATGGTCTGTCGGGGCAGCCACATCTCCAACACACTGCTCCTTTCACCGCAAGTGTGATTCATACGCACGTACCTCCATTTCTTGATTTAGCGACTAAATTAATAAGTATTGGCTCCCCCTGTGAGAAAAGGAAGAAATCTGCTCACTTATACCCCTTCTACAGTGTGTTGATTGCAGGGTTAGTTTAATGATCTATTGGTTATTTCTTCAAGCTCAATAATTGTTTTGAGCCTCTATTTGGGATCCTTGTTTTTTAGCTACATCGCGTGATTTCTACTGTATAAAGGGGAGAAACCAAACACCTAGCTCCATTTCACTCACTTCTCCTCCTCCCCAACCTTCTGAGTCTGGCAGTTCTACTCTAACTTTCATTGACTAAAGTTATAATTTTCACATATATTCTGAAATCATGACCAAGTCTCTCATGCTTTATCTTGAGAGTGATTCTGATCATTTAAACCCAATAAAAAGCATTACAACGTTATGATTAGAAATAAATTTTGAGATTTGATCACAACCATAAAACAAGAGGGGGTTACTAGTAAAAGGAACCAATCAGAAAACATGAATCCTGAGAAGGGAAAAATATGATTGTCAAATAAAAAATAGACTTCAAAGTCTAGAAACTAGTGCCAGAAAATAAGGCGGTATTTAAATATGTCAGCACAGTGCCTGGGAGCCCCCATGAAAGAGCTCCCAATGGCCAAAGCTTGGACAATTTAAGCCACAATATAAATAGTGTAGAATTGGACTATGACAACCTAAAGTATAAAATAAATACACGTGAGCCCAAGCTGATCTAAATAAATAAATACATGGGGGAGAAGGGCAAGTTTCCCTTACAGAAAAATTCAGAATAGCACATGCAGCTCCTCTCCCCTCCAGATGGAGTTTAAGTGGCTCTCTCCCCTTGCATGTGTGCTGGACTTTGTGACTCATTTCCAGAGAATAGAATATGAAAAGGAAAAAATAGTAACTTTGCAGCAAAGAAATCTGACAGCACTGTTTCAGCAAGTGATCAAGTTGCCGGTATCAGCTGACATCACATTACCTGACCTCTGCGGTCTTCTCCCCCCAAGCCTCACCCAGTTCCTCCTCCTAAGAAAGAATCCAAATTGAGGGATGTTCTACAAAATGCCTGATGCAGGCTCTTCAAAACCTCCAGTAATTAAAACAAAAGGCAGTAAAAAGCCAAGACTGAGAAACCATCACAGAGGAGACTCGGGAGACACGATGACTAATTGCTATTCTGGACGGAGTTCTGGAGCAGAAGCAGGGTATTCACAGAAAACTGGAAATCTGAATAAAATCTGGAGTTCAGGCACTAGTAATGTGTGAAAGTGAAGTTCTTAGTTTTGATGTCCTATGGGAAGATCTACCGCTGGAGAAAACTGGATAAATGGGTTATGCAAATGCTCTGTTTTATCTTTGCAATTTCCATATACATCTAAAATTATTCCAGAATTTTAAAACATATTTTAAATTTTTCCAGTGCATTTTATTTTCTTACATCGCTGTTAGAAAAATAGTTTGAAAATGTTTAGAAGTAAAAGAGAAGTATTTGATTTAAACATTTCAGATATTCTGGGTTTTGGCTTTATTTTATTTTATTTTTAGTATGGAAAATTCAAACATATACAGAGGTAGGAGGAATTGCTAAATAAGCCCAATTACCCATCACACAGCTTCCACAGATACTAAAATCTGTTCAATCTCAAATAGCTAGTCAGTTTTCAAATTTTCCTAAATGTTTCCTGTTCTTCCCTTCTCCCCCATGTATTTATTTATCCTTTTTTATAGTTGGTTGGTTTGAATCAGGATCCACCTATTCAAACAGATGTATATATTGCCTTGGCCGCGATGGTGCCAGCTTCCTCCAGCTCTCCCAGGCCGCAGAGGCTCCCCTTTGGACAGCACCAGTGTAGGGACTTAAAATGACATTTCCTTCTCCACAGACCCCACAGCCACCATCTAAAATCAGCAGGGATTGTTTTATTCCTGCTTAAAGACTAGACCCTTGTCTAATCACTATCATCATCTGAAATAACCACAGGGTCATCTTCAAGTTCAAATTGCTTTAAGCGCTCCCAATTTTTGGTTTCTCTAGAACCAAAGAATCTCTGGTTTCTCTCTATTTTAAAGGACCTCGGTGGTCCAGTCCACATAGAAATGAGGTAACCCCTACCTCGCTTCAGCATAAGCCCACAGGCAGGTGTCTAGAAACTGCAGGACTTTTCTATTTGCTGAAGTTTAGTAAGAGCTCCCCTGGTTACACAAGTTGTGGGTACTTGAATGTTAGATGGAATTAAAGATATCCGGAACAATGCTCTAATTTATACCTGGATTTCTCAGAGAATCCAGGGAGATCAGATTAGGAGCCAAAGAGTGTTGGGAGCTGCGCCACAAAAGGCCCTCAAGAATAACCTGAAGCCATGGGCCCCACGTTTTGTGATGAACAGCATGGGGTCCATATGCACCTGACCTTGAAGAGAAAGGAGGTGACCTGACCTCAGGCAACAGACCTCAGGATCCTGCACCTCCAGGCCAGCCTGAGTCAGGTTCTGGAATTTCCCCTCTGCTCCTCCTTTTCAGGCTGGCTGGTGATAGATGCTTCAGGAATATCTGAACACAGGGTGCGGGGGGCTCTGACCTTCGCTGCCCCAGATCTCCCAGCTGCTCAACTGTCATAGTCTGAAAGCATTTCAGTCTGGTTCCCTATTTTATTCCTCCTCTTCCCACACCCTAGGGAACTGAGAGTCAATGGGAGAAGTCCCAAAGCAAGCTGGGTGCTCCCCCAAGGACCAGGAATCAAATTCAAATAAAAAATGTTCAAATTGCCTTCGGTTAAACAGTTGACTCAGACAAATAGCGAAAGACACCCAGAAACATTAAACCAAGAGTCAACCAACTAAATAACAATAATAACAACAAAAAATATGTTCCTTTTGACAGATGGAGGAAAATCAGAGAATTTTTCAAATCAACCTCTTCTCCCTTGCTCTAGAGATTTGGGAGACTCAAACACTAACCAGCTAATTTTGGTTTCTGTGAGTGTGTGTTTGTGTGTGTGTTGAATATGCCAGACCCTAAGTCCCTGCCCTCGGGGAAAGTTCCTGGGTATTCTCTCCCTGCAAATGGGGAACTCCTGATGTGTGACGATTGTCATTTATTGTCATCCCAGTTGTTATTGCCACAGACTCAGGCATAAAGTAAACCCTCACTCTATGACTGATTTCATTGTCTGAAAAGTAGTTCATTCTCTCTGCTGCCTGATAAATCTTCAAACATTTAATGATTTTCAGTGGAATACTACTCAGCGATTAAAAAGATGAACTCATGCCATTTATGGCAACATGGATGGAGCTGGAAGGGATTATGTTAAGTGAAATAAGTCAGAAGGAAAAAAAATTTTCAGACGGTTTCACTCATATGTGGAATATAGAGAAGCTGAAGAAGAGGTTAAACAAAGACGAAACTTGCAAGTTGATTATAGATCTGAGGCCCGCAGCAGGGGCCGGAGAAGGAGAGGGGTCAAAACAGGGAGGGACGAGCACAGAGGACTGTGTGATGCATCAGAGCCGCTATGGTGGTAGGAGAACATCTGAGGGGAGAAATCAAATACTGTGCAAAAATTAACAGTGCTCTAAGAAAATAAATTAAAGAAAAATATTTAGTGGTTTTATATATTATTAGAAAAGAGAAAATTGCATTCAGGGAAAATAATTTAAAAGTGGAAAGATGCCTACTGCTTAACAGAGATAGTTTATAAATCCCTTTCTGGGTAGAACGAAGGAAGTAGAGGTCAATCAGCCTTAGAAGAACATCCTTGTACCTGCTAAGGAAAAAGGCTTCGGACTCCTGGAGGTGGTATGCCAGCGGGGAAGAGGCACTATGCTGAAGGATGTGTAAGGATCCATTGTCCTGAGATGGGCAAGGATCTCTGGGACGGATGTCAGGACTGTACATTCAGACTTCCAGGGATGGGTTCGTTCACTCATTAACCTGTATTTATTGAGATCCTACCAGGCACCAAACTTTGTTTGAAGCACTGTGGATACTGCAGTGAATAAATTTAGAAATTCCTGTCCTTCCATGAAGCTTACATTCTAGTCAGGAGATCAAGAAGAAAGTTAATAAGCAAGACAAAAGATAAATGCTATAACCCCTTGACACAGCAAATCCACTTCTCTGACTTTGACCTAGAACTTATCTGCACAGTAAAAAATGCTTTGGGTACAGGGTTATTCACTGCTGTATACTTGTAAAAGTAAAAGACTTGGCACAATTTTGAACCTTGAACCAAATGAACATATTAGCCATTCAAAGCAAAAGAAACAAAAATATTTAAGAAAGATTTTATCAGCTGGTGATAAACATGTTTTGGAAAAAAAAAACAGAGTAAGGAAAGGAACTAGGTAATGCTGGAATGAGTGTTGGTATTTTCTTTATATTGAAGTAACATTGTTTTCTAATTAACTAAACCAAGTTAACATGGTGTTTTTTCCAGTTGCTATATATATAGCCTTACAAATCAGCAGCTGTAAATACTGCATATATTCACTATCAGAATTCTAGTTTCCATTCATCCCTTTTCCCTGACTTACCCAACCCCTGAACCCCTCCCACTATGGTAACCACTATTTTGTTCTTATAGTCTAAAAGTTTGTTTTTTCTGTCATTTGTTCTGTTTCTTTTTCTCCCACAAATAAATGAAATCACAAGGTGTTTCTTTCCCTGTCTAACCTGTTCACGAGCATAATATTCTCTCATTCCATTTATATTGCTGCAAATGGCAGGATTTCAGCTTTTTTTTTAAGAACTACATAGTAGTCCATTGTGTATATATACCACATCTTCTTTATCCATTTATCTGTCCATGGAGACCCAGGATGTTTATAACTCTTGGCATTTGTGAGTAATGCCGGAATGAACAAGGTGGTGCATATCTCCTTGAACTAGTGGTTTCCATAGCCTTTGGACAAATACTCAAAAGTGGGACAAGTGGATCATAATGGATTTCTACTCTTAGATTTTGTGTGGAATCTCCATACTGTTTTACGTAATGACTGCGGATGACGGTTTCCATCCATGAACATGGGATATTTTTCCATCTCCTTATGTTTTGTGTTCTATGCCTCTTAACAATGTCTTATTGTTTTCATTGTATAGAAACTTCACCTCTTATGAAATTTATACCCACATTTTATTCATTTTGATGCCATTTTAAATGCAATTGTTTTCCTGATTTATTTTTCTTCTTGTTATTTGCATACGGAAAAGCAACATATTTTTGTGTGTTAATTTTATAACTTCCCACTGTCCTCCCTCTCCTCTCTCTTTTACGAGCTCTGACATCCCACCTCCTCCCCAGGCTTCTGACACCATTTATCTCCTCTGTCTTCTCCTTTCTGTTGGGCCCCTTAGGACAGAGCTTCTCATCACAGAGTGAACCCTCAACCTCCACCTCTCAGATGACGGATAAAACCAGCCAATTCAGTTAAATCGGAGTTTCAGATTAACAGAGATTTTTCAGTGTACGTATATCTTCTACCTAGTATGCTCTTGGGTATACTTATACTTAACAATTATTTTTCACTTATCTCACATTCAAATTTAACCGGAGTGTCTTTTTATTAGCTGAATCTGGCAGCCTTATCCCCAGGTGACACTTGGCAATGTCTGGAGACATTGTGGATTGTCACAGCCATGGGGAGGAGGGCCATGTGGGCACTCAGTAGGCAGAGACTGGGGATGGTCATTGGACACAGGACAGGCCCCTCACAGCTAAGTATTATCCAGACCCAGTCAGTCAATGCCTAGGTGGAGAACTTCATCCTGAGGGTGCCCAGAGCACCTAGCACGCCTCACCCCCAGCCCCACTTCCATCTCTTACCCAGTCATCCACCTACCTGTACTTTCTGAGGTCATTAATGGATGCAGAGACTGACTCAGGGACCAGTCACTGATGTTACCCAATGTCAGGTTATGAAGTTAACATATGTGTGCTCAAACATTGCCCAGGAGCTAACTATGCATAAAAAATACATGGGAGGGCCTCCCTGGTGGTGCAGGAGTTAAAATCTTAACAATATCAAGCTACAGTCAGTCACTGAGGCAGGAGTTTGATCCCTAGCCTGGGAGCAGCAGGGGTCTGCTAACCCAAGTGGCACAGCAGACCACTCCTGTCTGCTGTTCCCCTCAGCAGTGTATTTCAGTGTATCTGCCTGTTCTGCTCCTGCTGTTCCCCTCAGCAGTGTATTTCAGTGTATCTGCCTGTTCTGCTCCCCACTCTGTCTCTGGTGAATCTTCTCACCCCCTGTATCTCTGACTTATACTCCAGTTCTTGTGTGCATAAATAAATAAATCTTTAAAAAAAAATACATGGGAGGAAAGTGACTAAAATAGTACCTTAGGCCATAGAATTTTTTTCCTCTGTCATTTTTTTCTTTTCCCAAGAATGATGTTTGTAAAATAGAATTAGCAATTAAAGCAGAAATCATTGTTAGTTTTAAATATTTAATTATACAAGCAACACATAAGCACACACTCCTTGTATTAAGAAAATAAATGGAGGGGCCTCCCTGGTGGCACAGGGTCTCAGTGCTGTCAGGCTATCACCAGCCACTGTGACCTGAGACTGATCCCTGACCCAGGAGCTGACCCACATGGCACAGCAGACCTTTCCTGTCTCATCCGCTGCTCCCCTCAGCAGTGTATTTCGATCAACCTGCCTGTTCTGCTCCCCACTCTGTCTCTGGTGGATCCTCTCACCCCACACACACCTCTTACGTGCACCCCAGTTCTTATATGCATAATAAATAAAAATATTTTTAAAAAGAAAGAAAATAAATGGAAACAGTAGAACAAGGCCAGTGTCCTTTGACCAGTGCCCCCCAGCAGTGCCCCAGACCGCTGCTTCAGGTCTGATGTTGAATTAGGGTGGAAACACAGCTCTACGCTTTGAACTGACACTAGAAATGGGATCTCATGGTCTCAGAGTCCAATAAAGTACTCAACTAGATACTTCCAAGTCGTTTTACAGTTGTTACCTGCCAATGCCCAGGTATGACACACAGCATGAGCCAACACTCGACACCAGACTTGAAAAAGCTACAGATCTGATGGGTAAAACGTATTTAGTTTGCATTTCCTTTATTACCACTGAGATATTTTTTTCTTTTACTGAGATTACAATTCTGTAAGTTTAAGATATTCACTGTGATGATTTGGTGTATGTATCTATTGCAAAATATTTACCGCAATAAGATTAGTGAACACATCATCACCTCCCATTAATATTTTGGGTGTGATGTTGAGAACTTTTAAGATCTACTCTTAACAACTTTGAAGTATAGACAACAGTGTTGCTCGCTGCAGTCACCGTGCCCGACATGAGAGCTCCAGCACTTATTCATCTTATGACTGAAAGTTTACTCTTCGACCATCTTCGCCTGCCCCGGCCTGCGGGGCGACAACGGGGGCGCGCGGGAACCACCTAAGGAGAATGAATACACAAACAGGGAACGCAGGGCAGGAAGGCAAGTCAAGGATTCTGATCAAGCC
>JAGFMF010011429.1:4994514-5084482 GCA_019455555.1 Galemys pyrenaicus
GGTGAATCCTCTCACCCCCCACACCTCTGGCCTGTACCCCAGTGCTTGTATGCATAAATAAATAAATCTTTAAAAAAAAAAAAAAGAATTCTAAGTGCAAGAGCCACAGCTTTGTAACTTCTGTTACAAGTTGTAACAGACCTAGAGATGAGTGAGTTAATAATATGTATTTTATTTGTTTTTTGATTTGTTGATTTTGTGGGGGGTTTTTGGTGTTAATAATATAAAGAATATAGAACAGGACCTATAATATTTAATAAATATTAGCTATTATTTGAAAAAGGAATTGGATAAAGACTGGAAGAGCAACTAAATGAATTTCATTGAGGGACTTTCTTCTTATTTTCAGAGAGTGTAGGGACCAGGTTTCCACGCTGTTCTGAGACCTTTTTACGTGTCATTTCCATCTCGGCGTCCCACGCGCCTCATTTTTAAACGAATGACATTGGATTCTAAATTCCCGTGAGCTTTGCCACTATAAGAAGGTCTTTACTTTTCCCTTTCCCCTAAGGCCGGCTTAATATTAAAAAAAAAAAAAACTACATTTCCCAGGAGAACCCTTCGGTGTCGGCGTCGCGCAGGTTATTGTCGTAGCTCCGCGCCCTTTATACCCACTTCCGCCCACGAGCTACTTCCTTTCCTTTCGGCGGCGCGCGGCGGCAAGATGGCGGTGCAGATTTCCAAGAAGAGGAAGGTGAGGCCGTGGGGCTTGCATCTGGGGATCTGCGGCGCATCTCGCATCAGTGGCGTGTCAGGGTGCCCTAGTAAGGCCAGCGGTCCTGTGCGCTGCCTCCGGGAGTGATTTACGCTTCGTGGTATTCCCGCGGGCCGGGGATGGCGGTGGATTGAGTGTGGGGCCCGAACTGAGCAGTCGTAATGTGGCTGGCGAAGGGAGGACAGCGCCGAGATGAGCCCCGAGCGCCCTTACTTCCCGGGGAAAGGCGCTTATGAGCATTTCGTGGTCGACAAATAAAATTAGTAAACGTGCGTTACATTGACAGCCTGAGCCGTTCCCGGCAGTCCCTACCATGGCTTTGGCCTTCTGGGTAGTTCTCTCTGGGGCAACCTTCCGACCTCCTAGGACGACTATTGGAAAAGCTACTGACTTTTCTTTTTTTGCTCCATTTGCTCCCATCTGGGGAAAGGCATGTGCTTACATAGGGGATGGGACCTTGGGAGAACCTTCCTGGGATTTAACTTTAAACCTTTCATGGGAGGACCGTAAAGTCGATTTATTTTAGAAGTAGGTAATTTACCATTTTTTGTGTGCGTACATCCATGCTAAAATTCAATCCACACACTCGGGAGTTAGGGTTGGTCCTATGTCCTGTAAGACATGGGTACCTAAAGGAAAGCAAGCTAATATGATTGGTTCCAAATTGTGTTCACAAACGAGACTGCTTAACTTAGTCATTACCTGTTTTCCCTATTACAAGTGTAGCGTTCCTGCTGAGCTGAATGAATGGGTTGCAAATGTGCCACTTTAGAGCATTTTTTTGTTCAGCATATGTATATATGATGGCCTTAGAAACCCTTCGGTGAAGAGAAGATGACGAGTCTGACTGGAGGTGTGACCTTTGTTCAGGTGGCCCCTCTCTGTGCTGCGTTCTGTGGCAGTTTCCAGGGTCCCTGGATCAAAGAACTTCCAAAAGAGGACATAGAGGCATTTGTCTGAGAAGGGTTAATGCCATGCTTGTTGAAGCCAAGAGTACTATAGACTGAAAACATGTCACTTGCTGGAAGTGTTAGATTTTGATGAGGGTTGCTTGAGCTGAAAAACTAGGCAGGAAAAAGTAAGCCTGTGCCATGTTGTAATTTTGAATTTTACTTTTTGCTAGTTTGTCGCTGATGGCATCTTCAAAGCTGAACTGAACGAGTTTCTCACTCGGGAGCTGGCTGAAGATGGCTACTCTGGAGTTGAAGTTCGAGTTACACCAACCAGGACAGAAATTATCATCTTAGCCACCAGGTAAAACTTAATTTTCCTGAGTACCACCTGTAACTGTTTTGTATACTATTCTGGAAACTTAAGGGGACAGTGAATCTGGCTTTAGAAAATGTAGTTTGCTGGGTTCACCCACCCCCTTAAATCTAACTCTAGCTTGTATATAAATTTATACTTGTGTCAGAATGAAATTTTATTATGTATGTGCAGAATACAAAGTTAAACCTGAAATTTGTGAGAGCCACACAGTGTTCCTTTTTAATTTTCTCCAGGACACAGAATGTTCTTGGTGAGAAAGGCCGGCGGATTCGGGAATTGACCGCTGTGGTTCAGAAGAGGTTTGGCTTCCCTGAGGGCAGTGTAGAGGTGAGTGATCCACCTCGGGCTACAGATTATTGTGGGGTTTGGGTGATACTTTTAAAAATCTTTACCATCACCCAGAAGACCGTTAATCTTGGGTAGAGCAATGATATGTGATGGGTTGTCAGGCTCCATCTTCAGTGTAGCTATAGGGCAGGAGTTAAGAGTGGGAAGAACGAGTTAGGTACATGGCTAGGTGTGGGTAGTAAAAGTGCCTTGGTGCTTGAGGGATACAGTGGTACCTGTTTTTTATGCTGCTTTTTAATTGAAAACAAAGATAACAGGTCTAACGATGTGTCCTGTTTTCCTTCTTAAAGCTTTATGCTGAAAAGGTGGCTACAAGAGGTCTGTGTGCCATTGCCCAGGCAGAGTCTCTGCGTTACAAACTCCTAGGAGGCCTTGCTGTGAGGAGGTAAGTGTCCTGAGACTTAATGGTTGTGCCTTTTTGTGGGCCAGGATGTGATGTGTCTGCCATTTTGTTAACTCAACAAACGCACTCTTTCTGCGTGGTCGCCTGTTAGTCTCTGGTTTCAGCAGTGAGGTCATGCTGATTTACGTCCTCACTGACCCGGCAGTGGCAAGAAAGAATGATAAAGAAGCACGTTTTAAAATAAGTAGTCCTGTAGCAAACTGTTTTAGTGCTTTGGGGGTAGAACAAAAATAGAACTCCAGGAAGGGAAGGTTAAGATTGTTGAAGTTACTAGGCTTCATTGTGTGTTAACTCTGTTGGGATTATAGAGAAAAGATACAGTCCTTACGGGGGAAAGCTTAAAACTGGTTATTTAGGTTGTATGTAGATAGTAACATGAGCAGTGACGGGCTGACTAAGGGAGGTGCCATGGTCCTGGAGTTGGGCCTACTGATGAAATTTTACAGCAGGCAGTTTTTGGTGGTTTTAAATCTGGAATGCCATGTTGGGGTGTTTGGAATTTAGTGGGTACTTATTGCCAAACCCTGCAGGGTTTTTCAGCAGAGAAAGGACATTGAGAAGTGTGCTGTAGACGGGTTGATGTGTGAGGGTGGTGGTAGAAAAGCTGCCCACTGGGTTTGAAGGATAGCTCTACCACTGTCGGTGGTTTTCTTCAAGAGTTTGGTCCCTGGGCCAACATCACTGATAATCTTTAGGAATTTTTAGAAATAAAAATTCTCAGCCTTCACCCCAGACCCACTGAATCGGAAAGTGGGGGTTTAGCCTGGTCTTAATTCCTCCTGATAAATTTTTGCACACTACAGTTTGACTTGGAATTACCGAGACTTGGGTAACTATCTCTAAATGTGATCTCTTTTTTGGAGAAGATTTGATGAAATGGCATGAATGGGCGTGGCATGGTATGGTAGGTCTTACTCCTTTACTTCTCCTGTTAAAAGTGGTGGCTGGTCCACCAATTATCTCCTGGGGTGTGAATAAATAAAATTGAGCGATAGTTTAGCAAACCATAAAGGAGGGCTCTGATTGGGGTACTTCTGCGTTCTACCGGCTGCTTGATTTAGAAACCCTGAGGCAGTTATTACGCACTTCTGTAAGCTGAGACGGGACTAGAAGAACTCGCTCCGCAGTTGGCGGGGTTGTCACCTGATGGCTTACTGGTGTGTGTCTTGATTTTGGCTGCACAGTAGAACTGCCTGGAGAGTGGTTTAAACATGTGGTCTCAACTTTACTTTAGCGATAAGAGCCAGAACTCTCCCTCCCCAGACTGCAAATGTGCTTGGCCTTGCCTTAGGGCCTGGGCTTTAGGGATTTTGTTCTTGTGTTTCAGCCTTTTGGGAATGGCATAAGAGCAGCAGAGGTTAGGAAGCACTTAATGAGATGGAATTTCTTGACTTAGCCTAAGATTAAATGTGCTAGGTGTGGACTAGAACATCTTTCTCTTGGGCCAGGTTCTGATCAAATTTGTACATCATTAAGGAAACTTTGGAAATAGTGGAGTATAGTATAGTCATGGGGTTTGGTCCCTTTTTTCCCTTTCATGTGGGGTGGGGTTGAGCAATCCTGGCTCTGGTGATCATACAAGTGCTGTCTCTTGCTCTCCCAAAGGGCCTGCTATGGTGTGCTGCGGTTCATCATGGAGAGTGGGGCCAAAGGCTGTGAGGTCGTGGTGTCCGGCAAACTCCGAGGACAGAGGGCTAAATCCATGAAGTTTGTGGATGGTCTGATGATCCACAGTGGGGACCCTGTTAACTACTACGTTGACACTGCCGTGCGCCATGTGCTGCTGAGACAGGGTGAGCAGCCGGGCGTGCTTGGGGCCAGGGGTCTGAACAGACAAGTGTGCCTTGCTGTGCACACCTCGGTGTTTGGGGGATTTGTCTCAGATGTAGTGGAGCCTGCTTGTACTCCCTGGGTTTAGCGGTTAGCTTCACATCAGCGTCGAGCTGTCCTCCCAGCCACTGTGTACCCTTCAGTGATGATACGATGACGAGTCAGAAAGGTCACATCCTGCACTTGGATCTTGTCAGTGCCACGTTCTGTGGTGCTGTGCATGACTTCCTTTTGCAAAGGTGTCCTGTTTACTGATTGATTAGAGGCATTTGTCTGAGAAGGGGCCAGAACCAGAGGTGCTTGAGTAACCTACTGCCCTATCCTTTTGTATAGCGGGGGCCAGTGAAACCCTGGCTATGTCTCCTAACCTGTGACATCTTCTAGGTGTACTGGGCATCAAAGTAAAGATTATGCTTCCTTGGGACCCGAGTGGTAAGATCGGCCCTAAGAAGCCCCTCCCTGACCACGTGAGCATCGTGGAGCCTAAAGATGAGATACTACCTACCACTCCCATCTCGGAACAGAAGGGTGGGAAGCCAGAGCCACCAGCCATGCCCCAGCCAGTGCCTACAGCGTAACAGGTATGTCTGAAGAGTTTCTTGGGGTGGACTGGAACCCTATTCCTTTGTCTCCCCATTAATACTTGGGTATCCCAAACTGTGGTAAGCACTTGGTGAATAAAAACCTGGATTATACTTGCTTTAAATGGGAGAACACAGGAACCCATTAGTCTAGAATTTTGTTATTCCTGTAGTCTCAAATTTCCACATTTACTATTATGTTTGAAATAGGAAATTTTCTTTATTGTCCTCCCTTATCTGCTCAAAAATTTTCAAGGGCTCTTGTAACTAGTTACCTGTCCTTGAGTCTCCTTGAAATAGTAATGCCAAGCTTCTCCAAGACCCCGTTCTGTGTATTTATTAATCTTGATAACAAACACTAAATGGCCTCCCTGTGGCACAGGGAAAAGTGATCACCAGCCACTGCACTATCATCAATTCAATCCCCGGCCAGGGAAGTGAGCCACATGGTGCAGCAGAACTCTTCCGTCTCACTTGTGCTCCCCACTGGTTGTCTCTGATGAATCCTCTCACCCCAATCCTCTATACCTCTGGCCTGGACCCCAGTTCTTGTGAGCATAAATAAATGAAAATCTGGGGCCTCCCTGGTGGCGCAGTGGGTTAAGCAACACTACGAAGTGAGCCGCAGCCACTGCAGCACAAGTTCGATCCTTGCTGCCGGCCTGGGAGGGGACCCACATGGCGTAGTGGACTTGTCCTGCCTCACCCACTGCTGCCCTCCACAGTGTGTTTCAGTCAGTCTGCCTGTTCTGCTCCCCACTCTGTCTGGTGAATCCTCTCACCTCCTGCGACTCTGGCCTGTACCCCAGCTCTTGTGTGCATAAATAAATAAATCTCTAAAAATAAGTAATCTTTTTTTAAAAAAAACTAACTGGGAGTGTAGACCGTTTCTGGGAAATGAAAGACTCAGTAGTAAGGCTTAAGTTTCCGTTCTTATTGTTGTGCTTTGTTTGGTTTCAGGGGCATCTTGGCAACTGGATCTGGAGTCTGCATGTTGATCTGTAAGGACCTCTAATAAAATCTTTTTAAAAAGACACATGGCCTGACCAGATGGTGATTGTATGTCTGGTGTCCAGACTGAGGGTAATGTTGCCCCTTGGCAGCGTCCTAGCTTGATTCTTAGAGCTGCCAGGCTCAGTGTTCCTCCGGGCTGGAGTGCTTTCCCTGCCATCCTGTGGTTTCAGCTGTACTTGGGAGGTAAGGGCCAGAACAGGAGAACCCGTGCAAAAACACACTGAGGGAGAGGTGCAGCCTGACCGCTAACAGGGCCGCACTTTTAGAACCTGTAGTTCAGGGTTTAGGTTTAAAGGCTATATTTAAGATCATTTTTCTGGTGCATAAGAAAATGTGTATTGCATAAAGAAAATAAAGATGACAGTTATATTTTGAGTCGTACCGTGCTCCAGGTGTTAATGCTTCGTGTGTTAATGCTTCGTATACATTCTGAGAAGGGACTGGCCTTTGTGACACCTCATGGGCTGGGGAGTCAAGTCAGGTAACCTCTTTATCCTGGTGGTGATAAGACCTGACTGGTGATAGGTAGCCTGGCTCCACAGGCGGCAGGGCCTCTGACAGTTGTCTTCTCAGCAAGACTAAGCTGCGGAAGACCTGTGTTCTACTGCTTGGTGTGCAGGAAGGCACAGATTATTACGGGAGCACACTGACAAATGTGCACTCTCCCCCCTCTGAGATTTTGATGTTTGTAAAGAACGGTCTTCACGGTGATAGCTCACTGTGACATCTTTCGAGGGGAGATACTAGGAATTGTCTAATCATTGGCACAGTTCCTTGTTGATGGCCACTTCATGGTAATTTCAGGGAGTGGGTTCATGTATTGGGTAGTATGTCATGGCTAGGACCTACAGCCTGTGTACACATGGTTATTCATTCCCCGCTTTCCAGACCAGCCCCTTTCTAAGCAAACACCATTGTTCTGGGAGGTTCTGAAATGAGGAGGCTTAGAACAGACTGGCTAATGTTAACAAATGTGTGTAAAGTGAGATTTGGTTCTGTTCACCCCCAAATAGATAGGCAGCTGTTGTGTTGGGGTACCACGGAGACAGGATAATTGGTAAGATTGATTTCTCCTTTGTGGGTAAAGCTGTTGTCATTTTGCAGTTCTACTGAAAAGTTGGTGTTTGAACAGAGCTTAAATTGTTTTAGTTCTGTATTTTTGGACCTCTCTGTCCAGTAGTGAGGATAAGTAGATGTATTGAAGGTGCATCCAGCTCTGCCTGGGTGTTGAAAACAATGAAAGCTGTTGTGTGGGAACTTAGCAGCTAGTAGGGGCATAGTACTAGGTGTCCATTTGATTAGGTGGCTTGAATTCCTTGTTTTCCTGGTGTCTTCTCCCCTGCACTTCTCTAATAAGAATTAAGTTTGGGGATGAGGTAGTTGAGTGATTTATTGTTCCTGAGGAAGTATATCTGATTTTCTTATCCTCCAAAAGCTAATCTCTTAAAAAATGGATAACTTTTTACTAGTAAACTTTGGTGACATTTCATTTTTTCTATGTAGTGTTAGTAATGCACTACATATTATAGTTACCTATACACAGTGTAAGACTTAACAAGTTGAAAAAGCTGTCTAAAACGCAACAGCTTTTATAGTAAATGTACATATATAAATAAAAACAGGCCAAAAAAAGAATTAGTCTGTGGGATTCAGTAGTGCTGGGGCTCACTTCCACCAGGTGGTGCTGTAATCAAAAGAACGAAAGCAGCAGCTTAGTGAAGTGTAACATGTATAAAAAAAAGCAAGTTATTAATACGTAATTATTTCAGAAAACCACACAAGGTAATTGTAGATAGAGCTCAGGTGAGCAGTCAGTACCACAGCCCATCCAGAAATACAGGTCACCCCAGAGGATATCATCACCATCTGGCCCAGGTGCCGGAAGTGGAGAGGAAGCCAGCATTGTTACAGGGTACAGGAGAGGGGGCACCCCAAAACCTCCAAACCTGCTTTTTTTAAATGGGTTCTGCCATTTGCTGTATTAAGATAAACATAGAAGGCTTTTAATGGAAAGGAACTTTAATATAATTAGGGAATAATACAGAAAGGGTATGAATATAGTTACTAAGTTAAGCATTCAAAGTTACCCATCTCCTTGAGGGTAAAATTTCAGCTAAATAGGGTTGGCTTAAAGCAAGGCCCAAAAGCCTGCCACAAGTTAAAAGGATCTTTTAGTGGAGACTTATAGGAAAGGGTTAAACAAATCTGGAAGGAAAAGAGCAAATCAATATGAAAGCTGCCATTGTTAACCTTCCCATGGGCCTCTCACCCACATCTGTTTTAACTAGTTCAAGACCAAGAAACAAGCGCAGTTTTTTCACATCTCTCTGCTCTATGTGCCTCCTTCAGGTCTCCTTGCTGCTTTTCATCCTGCTTCCTTCTTTCTCTCTTCTGTCCTATCATCTCTCTCTAGCAGCTTCTTACCCCTGCTCAGCTCCACCCTACCCAGGGTGGAACTGGGATTCTGGAACCTCCTCTTTTCCTGGAGACCACCCTGTTAGAGCACGGCCCCTTTGGCTTCCAACTTGAAAGTGGCCCAACTGCTACAACCCTCCCTGTGGTAAGCAAAGTATGGTGCAGGCAGTAAAAATTTGGTAATGCCCTTAGAGCCCTCCAGATTGTTACGTTCTGGTTATTAGGGCTCCTAGCAGCTGGTGACAGGGGCCTCAAACGAGCTGAGAGCTAACCAGCTTTCCCATCAGGCAAGGGAAGGACACCTGAAATGTGAGGACTTGGGAATAGACCCAGCGGGCAGTGGAGTACCAGGCAGAGAAGACCGAAACTGGTTGGGATGGTCATACTAATGGTGGAAGGGTTTCTTGCAAGGGAATTATATGCTCCCAGACTCTGAGTTTACTGGATACTACAGCAGAGTGATCATATGCGCAGCCTGCTCCCGCTCCCCCTGCTGTGAACGTCAAGGAGGGGGGAGGTTCAATATAGACCTCAGTTCACCTGTCAGTCAGCCCTCCCTGTTCCCAGTTGGAAAAGTAGGCAGGCTGTCAAAGATGGGGTGTGGGCTACTTTTCTCTGCGGGGCCCTTTACAAAGAAGGCTGAGAAGTGATGGGAGAGACTGGGCCCTGCAGCCAGAGACTTGGGTTCAAATCCTGGTAACAGCACAAGGGCGACTTTGTACCTTTCTGGTCCTCAAGTTATGTCACGGGGCTGTTGTGGAAGTTAAAGTATATATCTGCCAATATGTTTGTCTTTAGCATTTATCATCTAGCATGTTATCTTGAGATACAACTGTTAAGAGCCCAGGCTTACAACCCAAACTATCTGAATGAAAACCCAGTCCACAGGGCACAACAGTTAAATCTCTGTGCCTCCCTGCTTGTCTGTGTGGAATTCTTAGCACAGTGCCTGACTGTGCTCCTTCAGGACTTACTAACAGCTACTTCACAGTAATGGACTCTGTCCATCCTCTGTAAGGCCCTGACCACATTGGCTAGACCTTTCACTGCTAGCGGGAAGCAGTGAGATCACTGTTAAATGCCCTGCGCCTGCTGTAATCCTACCATTTAATAACCTGCCCAGCGGCCCTGGAGGGGCTGGTTCCATTGCGATCTCATTTTATAGCGACTTAACTCTGCAATAAATTTGAGGAGATGCGTAGTTTCTCTGAGGCTTTAAAAACTAAAGAATACCTTAAGATCTCCACTTCTGATCTGAGAACACATGAGACCGTAGGTTGGGAACAGCTTAACTTGATCCCAAGCCCTCATTTTCATAAGACAAGCCCCCCATTTGATCTGAAATTCAAATGCAACCGCATTTGTGCTGCTTGGTCCTGTCAGCTAACAGCTGGTCAGGTGCAGCTGGGCCTTTGTCTGCGGGGTGGGGAGGACCACTCACGGATTTGGCCTGCCTCCATTACTACCCCATAGCCAGCCTGCGCTGGGCAGCCCTTTGTGTGGTATGCCCAGAGGAGCTGGAGCCTTGGAGTCCTCTGGTCTTTGGGAATATTTTTGCTTTATAGACAAGGGCAAGGGAGAGCACAGGCACAGCGGTGGTGCTGCTTTCCCATTGAGGGAGGGGGTCAGAAGAGATGGACCTTTTGCTCACTAGTTTGACACCCGATATGCCAGGGGAAATAACCATTACCATTCACTGGTACAAGAAAACTGCCTTTTAAATCATTCTACGAAGAATTTACAGAAGAATAAAGGGCGATGTAAAAGACTTTTATTATTTTAGTAGCTATTAATAGCACAACTTTGAGTCTACTAAAAACCACTTCATTTGCATTTCATGTAGGTGGGTATTTTGGTACATGAATTCTAGCGCTAAAATCAATCATATGAAAACACATTGTGTCCACATAGATGAGTTAAGACAGCAGTCAGTGTCCTATTTTCTTGGTCTTTAAGGCACATAGACCCAAAATGAGCACTGTG
Source organism: Galemys pyrenaicus (assembly GCA_019455555.1). Lineage (NCBI taxonomy): Eukaryota > Metazoa > Chordata > Mammalia > Eulipotyphla > Talpidae > Galemys > Galemys pyrenaicus. The sequence goes on from JAGFMF010011429.1 coordinate 5,005,073, forward strand.
CCTGGAGTGCAGTGAGACTTAGTCACTGCCAGGGTGAAGCTGGGGTGTCATAACTGCTGATTTCAGTTCATCTCTAGAACACGTTAGCTTATCATGCTCCTGGGGGTTGTTTTGTTCTGTATGTGCATTGTTAATGAGCAATACTTTAATAAAACTTTTTCATGGCTCATAATTTTGTTGAAGGCCAGCCATTTTCTTGCTCCATAATTTTAAAACATTTTTTATTTAGAGACCGAAAGATCAGCTTGACCAAGCCAATGCATTTCAGTATTTTTACAACATGTTTCCCTCCAGTCTCTTTGCACACAACTTCATTCAACATGTACCCATTTATGAACTATAACAAATTATCAAGTAAATTTTGGGGCATAAGTATCTTAACAGATGAAAGAATACTAGGGTTTTGTCATAATTGTGTGACAAAATCCTTCCCATTGCATGACTTAGTTAAAAATGCAATATAACCTTTCTGTTTTTAGAAACATTGGTCACCAATCTTTTTTTTTTTTAGATAGATTTATTTATGATACAAGAACTGGAGTACATACCAGAGAGGATTCATCAGAGATAGAGTGGGGAACAGAGCAGGCATACAGACTGAAACACACTGCTGAGGGGAGCAGTGGGCAAGGCAGGAGAGGTCTGCTATGCCATGTGGGTCCCCTCCCCAGCAGGCAGCAGGGATCGAACTAGTGCTGCAGCGGCTGCGGTTTGCTTCATAGTGGGTTGCTTAACCCACTGCGCCACCAGGGAGGCCCTTGCTCACCAATTCTTAAGTTTGAGAAAGATTTTGCTTATGTGACCAACTGACCCGTCCTCTGGAGTGTGTGTGCATAAATTTTCTGATTTTTCTAATACATGTGACTGTACTGTCAGTGTTTTGTTGTTGCTGTTATGGATGGAATGTGAAAATTTTGAATTTGAGAATTTTTTTTGCCCAGATTACTTTAAGTTTCCCTTCACAACCATCCCTTATATTCCCTCCTTCCTCCCTCTTAGCCTAAGAACACTTTGTGGTTTTTATTAGTATCCACTAGTTTTTATAAGTAGTTTACTCTGTCAGATCATCCATTATGTAAGTGTCCAGGATTTGTTTGATGACTTGCTTCATATATTGTTCCCTTGAACTTCCTCCATTTTGCTATAAATGGATGTAATTCATTCTTGTGGCTGAACAGAATTCCATTGTGTGGATATTCCCCATCTTCTTGACCTGGTCATCTATGGATGACCATTTGGGCTGCTCGAGCTGTTGGAAATAGTGCTACAGTAAACACTGAAGAGCATGTCATTTTTTTTGCATCAAGGGTTTCACGTTCTTTGGATAGATGCCCAGGAGTGCGATTGCTGGATTAGATGGTATTTCCATTTTCAGTCTTTTAAGATGAATCCAGATGGATTTTCACAAAGGCTTTACCAGTTTCCATTCCTGCCAGCAGTGTAATCTAGACTTGCTTTTTCTCTGCATCCTCTCCAACACTTGGATCATCCTCAGAGGTGTGAGGTGGTATCACATTGTGGTCTTGTTGATGTTATATGACCCCTCATTAATTATATGTTGTATGAATAGTTCTCAGAGGAGTCTTGACTTACATATTTTTCCTGTTCTGTAAAAGTTTGGTTTTTGAGGATTTATTTGTACATACAAGAACTGAGGAACAGGTTAGAGGTGTAGGGGATGAAAGGATTCACCAGAGACAGAGTGGGGAGCAGAATAGGCAGATCGACTGAAATACACTGCTGAGGGGAGCAGTGGGTGAGACAGGAGAGGTCTGCGGTGCCATGTAGGTCAGCTCCCTGGCCCAGGTTCGAACTCCTGCTACAGTGGCTGCCCATAGCTTCATAGTGCTGAGAATTAACCACCTGTGCCACCAGAAGACCCCCTCTGTGAAAATTTTAACTTGGAAGTAATCCCAACTGTTTGCTGTTGCTTTTATTTCCCTTTCCATAGGGGTTGAGTCTCCAAAAACATTTTTATTGTTAATGTCCTGGAATCCTGAATTCTTAACGTGTATCTCTACATTTCCACCTTGAAAGATGATACACAGTGCTTTGTGAAATGCAACATGGAAACATATCTCTGTTACCCCTCTTCTAGGCAATATCATCATCCTTCCGTTTTCTTACCATCTTCATTTTGTTACACATAATCGGGACGCACAGATTAGTAACAGGAAATAATTTTTAGAATGGTGAAATAGTAAAGTTTTTCAAGATACAGGGAAAAGTAAAGTCATCAAAATGTCAATGTATTTTAAATTTATAAAAGAATCTGATGAATCCATATGCTAGTGATGAGATAAAATGAGCTTTATTCTTTTTTTTTTAATTGGTAAGTTTCTTCATTGTTCTTTGAAAGTTCATGAAGAATAAGTCATAAAATATTAATCTTTACAAATGGAACTCAAGAAAAAAAAAACCTGAGAGACTAAATTTGGGCCCACCGGCTATCAGTGGTAGACCAAGAGTTAAGCCTTTTCTGCGGAGGAAGAGGATGAACCTGCACGAGAGGTCAGTGCTCAGGACTTGTGGTTTGGTGGCGGGAGACCTATGTATGGTCTCTCAGTCTAACTAGGTGTCCGGTAAATTAGGACATACGACTGCCCCCCTTTATGCTGTGAGCCTCACTTATCAGGAGCATCATCATGTCACCCCCCCATCCAATTGGAAGCCCCTAAGGGCAGGAGCCATATCCGTCGGGCTGGGATAGGCATGGAAGTGACAGCTCTCCTACTTCTGAGCAACAGTGGTGCTCTGCTGCACCCAACGCTGGTTTGCTGATGCGCGGCCTCTGGCCACGTGGCGAGAGGAGGCTTCGGCAATAGCTGGATCCAGGCTTGCTCAGCCACTTTCACCAGCCCAGTGGCCTCAGTGACCAAGTAGCTTCATGAGTCAGACTGTAGAGGGGTGAGAAGGGAGGGGTGATGTTCCCTCACAGGGAAGAGAGAAAACCAGGAGCTTTGATTTAGTGTCCATGGGAGGCCTCCCTCTAGGCACAGGAGGGGGCACACACACACAAATGAACTCAACACTTCCTGCCTCAAAGGGCACCCTACAGATAAGTGAGATAAGTGGGAGTCTGGAGTCTAGAGGTATCACACATAAAGGCCTGGCCACATGCCAGATGGAGAAGAGGAGCAGAGAAGGGAGGGACACAAGAGAGGGTGGTCAAAACGGGAAAAGGCATCAGCATTTGACAGAAGAGCGCTGGGGACATGAACAGCATTATGGGAAAAATGGGAACCCTTGCTCTGGATTGGCCTTACCTTTACCCCTTGGGCTTCCATCAGGTAGGCAAGGCATTCGGCGCCTTTGTTTTGGCCTGGGTGATATCCCCAGGATGGGGCAGGCAGGCTTCCCTTCCCCCTCTGTCATTATCAGCTGTGTCCAGATGGTCACAGAATCCCTAATCGGGGTAATCGGAGGGTCGGAGCTCAGCTGGGACCCAGGCCTTTGTGCTGGGCTGTGATGGACCAGCCCAGCTGGAGAGACCCTGCAGACAGAGCCCTGGGGCTTTGCAAGATGGGGAGGGCTTTGGGGCCAACTGCATCCCCTGCTGCACCTCAGGAGCAGATGAAGACTCTTCAAAAGGCAATCAGTGCAAATAAGGGGGGACTCCAGATGGGGCCTGGAGAGCCGCAGGGCCTCAGGATCTATGGCTGATTTTTGAGCTTGCTCCTCCCTAACCAGCAGCATTGTGTTGCTGCTTCTAGACCCCCAGGCCAATCCAGGTGCTCATAGTAGCGTCGGGGGTTTGTCCTTGCGGATACTGGGTCTCACAGGTCCAGGTGCAGAGCCAGCCTGGCCTCCCGCCGTGGAGTGTGCTGAGAGCCTGGACTCCGCAGCCGCTCAGGGCTCCACCACTGTTTTGTTCTGCCTTTTTTTAGCTGCTCCTGTGTTCCAGCAGTGAGCCTGGTTTCTTCAGGCCTTTTTAAGACACTTGCAGCCTGAACCCCAGACCTTGAGCTTCTGTCTTCCACACGGCTTTACAACTCTTGTTTCTGGTCCTTGGACGTGTTTGCTTACTTGCAAGCCAATTAAGGCCTCTCTTTTTAGATGTTTGGTTTTTAATTTTATTTATCCCAGCTAGGTGTTTGACTTGGATGAGTCTCATCTTTTTTTTTTTTTTTAAAGATTTATTTATTAATGCATACAAGAGCTGGGGTACAGGCCAGAGTTCAGGGCAGTGAGAGGATTCACCAGAGACAGTGGGGAGCAGAACAGGCAGGTTAACTGAAATGCACTGCTGAGGGGAGCAGTGGGCGAGGCAGGAGAGGTCTGCCATGCCATGTGGGTCCCCTCCCCGGCCGATGGCAGGAATCGAACTCGTGCTGCAGTGGCTGTGGTTTGCTTCATAGTGCGTTGTTTAACCCACTGCACCACCGGGGAGGCCCAAGTCTCATCTTTTTAATGCCGTTTCTTCTCTCTAAAATACATATAATACCTAGCGCACACCAAAAAAGTGCAAGTTATGGACAGTGATTACCTCTGCGAGGACTGAGAAGGAGGATAGGTTTGGGAATAAACACAGACATCTGTAAAAAATCTTTTCTTAAACTAGAGTGAGAACACATTGTTAAACTATATAAAACATAACATTTTATGCATGAAATATTTAATAATTTTTAGAAAGTGTCCACACTGTTGTGAAAGGGAATGAAATAATGAAGATGCTTTGCAAAGAATCAAAACAAGAAAGCAGGTATTGGGCATTGCTTGTCCAGGCAGGGCAGGCTTGGGCTGGAATACAGACCCAACCTTTATGTGGCTTTACTTTAGGCAAGGGGGGCAGTAAGTTAAGGGGCTATTTACATGGCAGTGCCATGAAAGGGGCTGGGCGGGCATCCTGATAAGCCTGTGCAGGTGCGCGCTCTGCTTCAGGCTCGCCAAGTCTGAGCCACCTGCTCAGGCTCTGAATGATGGTGACACAGCCGTGGGAGCTGGTGCAGCGCTGCAGGGACAGCTGGGCCTCCACCAGCCCGCTGCTGGGGTCAAAGGTGAAGACTCCGTCGGTGCTCTCCCCGCGCTCATCCCGCCCGCCAGAGATGTGCACCTTCCCGTCACACACAGTCACACCACAGCTCTCCTGAGTGGACAAACAGACAAGTCAGCCATGCAGCTTAGCCCGCGGCTCTACCCACACCTGGTTGACCAGGTCAGACAGTCAAACCTCGATCCGCGGAAAGCGAGCAGGCAGTTTGGATGAAGAGGCAGGAATGGGATGGACTGGAGTTCAAGCTCTGACTGGACCCTCACTACATGAATGACCTTAGATGATCACTCAACCTCTGGGCCCTTCCTTTTATTACCTGAAAGGTGAGAATGTTACTTCTTCATAAGAGCCTCTTAAAATGTTAGTAGGTTTCAGCATGTAGAGCATTTGACAGTGTCTGGAATGTAGTGAGCAATAATTTCTACCACCGTCTTACGGTCTCAGACTCAGAAGCCAGAAATCTCAGGCTCTTAGGATGCTGAAGCTTAAAACTGGGAGGGCCCACCAGTGCAGCCACACCCCACCTAGTCTCTGAAGTTTCAGGAAAAGGAGGAGAGGCAAGGGCCAGAATCTCCCTTCTCTGAGGGAGAGTCTGATATCACTGAGGCAAGGGGATCTTCCCTTCTGTGCCCCCACCCTTCACCACAGACCACCTGGGGGTCTTCTGGGCAGGAGAGAGGGCAGACCACACCCCTCACCCCAGGCTACCGCACTTGGGACTGGGGTTCCAGGCCCTGCCTTACAAGGCTTGAATGGCGGCCCTGCACTGGGCTGCAGCCTCTCTATGGTGGTGTCCCAGCTGTGAATTGCAAAGCTAAGGATCACTGTGAGAACAAAGCTGGGGAACGATGTAACAGTGCCCAGTAGGGAGTCAGTCTGGCGTGACTCGCCACCTGCAAGAAGCAGATCCTTCGAGTAGGTTTTCATGCTCACCAGAACTAGTGCCGGGACGCACGGTCAGGACCCTCTACTTACCACAGGGCTCGGCAGGACGGCCACCTCCCCCCACACATCCGGGCCAGGCCGGTAGGCAAAGACTTTGCTCATGAGGCCTCCCACCACGTAGATGGTGTCGTCGATGGAGACCGCCTCCAGACAGCGCTGCGCGAAGGGTGCTGGGGGCCGCAGGCTCCACTGGTCCTCCCTGGGGTCGAAGCACTGCACCTGAGGGGCAGGAGCAACAGCACTGAAGCCCCTGCCCCTGCTGCCCATCCCTCCTGCCTCTGCAGCGGGGTCAGAGGGACTCATTCAGCATTCTTGCCGTGTCCCGCAGCCAGTGTTGGGGGACAGAAGAGCCATGGCCCCTGCCTGAGGGTGCTCAGAAGAGTGCTACGTGCTCGCTCCTGCTCCTGGACTCCCTGACAAGAGCCTCCTGTATCTCAGGGCCCACTGAGGGAGGAGTCTGCGTACCAGGAGGTGGAGTCCTCTGCATCTGCTAGGCAGGGTCCCACGCAGGTGCCAGGGAGATGCCTTCCTGGCTGCAGACACTTCCCAGGGCTCTGAGGTCACCACCAGGTTCCAGCGGAGGCCTCTGGCAGCCCCCTCTCCTCCGGCTGCCTGCAGGCCTCCCACGCCTGCGGCTACTCCCAACACCTTTCCGTTTCTTTGGGCTCCACCGTACCTGCTCACCTCCCTGAGCTGTTGCCCTGGCCTCCAGCCACTGCCCAACCGGCAGGCACCCAGCCAACTCCTTAGGGAAGGAGTCGGGGGTAAGGGATCCTAGCGAGGAGAAGGTCCTGGTCCCAGGACCACAGGCCTGTGAGGCCATCAGGGGAGGGAGGGGGCTGCCATGATGCAGATTAGTTTTTGTCAGCCTGATTATGTCCAGCAAAACTAAGTCAGTGGGGTACGGTTCGTCCACCCGCCGACTGTTACCCCGAAACGATGGCTGTGCAAAGGGCTGGTACTTGGAAGAAGAGAATGGAAAGAAAGCAAAGCTTACTGACACTGAGACACAGAACTCAAATAAAAGCAGGTCAGTTCAGAGGCAGCCTGTAAGGCACTCGCTAAATAAAATAATGATAGTTACTCATTATATAACTATCACAGTTTGTTTCTTCTATTTCTGTTTTCAAAATATTCAGTATTTTTTTGAATGGATGAGAAGCATTTTAAATAATACCACGCTTGCCCTTAATTTTTGAAGTCCATAAAACCCATGTCGCCAGCCCAAACATTTGGGTCCAGCTGTGCCGATGACTGGCTGTGGGACCTTGGGGTCACCTCTCTAACTTCAGTCCCGGGCCTGAAACCTGGGGTGACGCCTCGGGCTGTTGAAGGGCTCCAACCGTAAACGCAAGGGCACGGAAGCCCCGGCTCCGCACTAACACAGCAGAGCTGCCCTGCCCACCTGGTTGGTGCTGACGCCGTCCTGCCCGGCGCCCCCGATCACGTAGAGTCGGCCGGCGCAGGGCACCACCGCCGCAGAACTGACCGCCTCGGGGAGGGGCGCCGCGGCCGCCCACGTGTTGGAGAAGGGGTCGTAGCGCTCCACACTGCGCAGGCGCCGCAGGCCGTCGAAGCCGCCCACGGCGAACAGCTGCACGGAGGGCAGGGCGCAGAGTCAGGCCTTTCGGGGCTCTGCCCACCGCCTGGCTGGCGCAGGGAAACGAGGCCACGCCAGAGCACGGCCCCAGCCAGGGCTCGCCCCCGCGCTGTCACCCACAGGTACTGCCCCTCCCTCAGCAGGTTTCCCCCTTAGCCCATCTTGTGCAGAAAGGACCCTGAACCCAGTGGGGCCGTGAAGTGCCTGCCAGCGGCCGGCGCGGCTGGACATGAAGGGCTTACCGCCTCACCTCTGTGATTCTAAAGGGCACTTTTATTGGCATTTCTGAATCTGGGATGCAGGTCACAAAGACGATTGTCGTTTTGGAGTGGGAGTCTTTAAACAGCAGAGTCAAGATTGAAACCTAGGCTTTTCGGCCCCTGAGTTCACACCCTTGCCCAGCAGGTGCCCTATACAGCGATCACTACTCCGGGCATTATTATGTGACCTTGGGCAAATCCCTTTGGGGGCCTCAGATTCCTTCTTAGAGGGAGAGCGTAGAGGGCCTTCCCCCTGGATGTCTGTAGATCTGTACCTGGGCCCCTAGACTGTACCAGGGCAGGCCCTACCTGCCCCTGCACCACCGCCATCTTGTGCCTCCACCTGCCCTTGTGCAGCGAGGCCACCTTGATCCAGGTGTGCAGACGGGAGCTAAACATCCACACATCGCGGCTACTGGTGTGGCCTCCTAGGGAGAGAGAAGCAGCTGCTGTCCCAGGTCCTGTCGCTATCCCCAGGACCCGCCCGGCCCCCAAGAACTAGAAACAAAGGTCCCAGACCCAAAGGAAGGGTTAAGGGACTTCCTCCCCGGCTGGTGTGAGACTCTGGGCCTCTTCCCCAGACAGTGTACTCTGAGGGAGTGTTGTAAGGTCTGAGTTAGCATAAAGGTGGGGAGTCTTGAGGGAAGAGTCCTGAGATACTCAGGGAGCAGCTGGCGTTCACTGCGTGGCTGACTTGCCTTGTGGGATGACACGTTCTGTGCTGAAGGAAAGGGCACTCCCCATGACAAGCATGGGGAATACGCTGGAGACAGAGGGACCTGGAGGAGTAGAGGGTGACCCAATAAGCCTGTCTCACTTCTGTCACCTTCATGATTTCATGTCCTCATTCCCTATGAGGTGTTGGGATTTTTGTATCCAGTTTACAGACAGGAAACTCCAAATAAGCCAGAGAGACCAGAAATGACCTGCTGCAGCCCACAAGGCCTTTCACTGCCAAAGCTATGACCAGACAGAGCTTCCAGTGCCCACGCTCAGCATTGGTATGTGCTATGGGCTCTCCCTGCCCACGCCTGCTGCCCTAGCATTCTTGAGGAAGTCACCTCTTAGGAGCAGAGACAGCCCAGACCTAAGCCCCGGACCTAAGCCACGCCTGGTTTGTGGCCCTTGTCTGTATTCCCAAGGGCACGTAGCAGAGGCCCCACATGTTGCTCAGAAGACATCAGTGACCTTGGATAAACTGTCCAGTACTAACGTGTGGCCTGGGTGCTCCCTAAAGCCTTCCCGACTCATTCTTCTCAAGTACTCAGAGCTTTCTACAATCAAGTGCGATCTACCTAGGCCTCCTGTGAAAGACTCCAGGCGCCAGGCTCCCTTTCCTGCCTCATCTACGATAGCGTCCCCTCCTCTCCTGGACACACTCAACCTGCACTTTGGAGTCCTGAGGGTTCTTTTCTGCACACCCCTGACTCTGTGCCTTTGCGTATGTGGTTCCCTCCAATTTGTAAGGCCCAGCTGAAAATCTATTCCTTCCATGAAGCTAGGCCAGATATCCTGAGTGCGATTTCCTGGAGACGCTAAGAACTCCCGTCCTATTCTGCTTGGTGATCAAGTCCCTCTCCAGGGTACTCCAGAGGAGCAAGGCCTACTTTATTCTCTGAGTGTTGGGGTCTAAGTTTCAAGGAGAGCACAATCTGTTGGTATCAAAAAATCTGTTTTACCTAATATTGCCATTTTTTGAGACAACCAAGAAATTCTTCATGTCTCTGAACTGGTTTTCTCACCTATGCAATGGAGTTTCAGGGACAATTAAATGATAACTAGGCTGCTTATCATAATGTCCTACACACAGTAGACTAATTAAATATGTGATTAACTGTATGAATGAGGGCCTCCCTGGTGGTGCAAGGGGTTAAGCACAGCACTGTGAAGCATCCACAGCCACTGCGGCATGAGTTCGATCCCTGGCCTGAGAGCTGACCCACATGGTGCAGCAGACCTCTCCTGCCTCGCCCGCTGCTCCCCTCAGCAGGGTACTTCAGTCTATCTGACTGTTCTGCTCCCCAGTCTGTCTGGTGAGTCCTCTCATCACTCCCCCACCTTTGGCTTTTATCCAGTTCTTGCATGCATAAATAAATCTTAAAAACATTACTGTATGAATGGAAGCTGACTTTTCTTAATAAAAGCAGTCATGCCAGTGTTTGACGCTGCAGGACTAGATACCACGTCAGCCAATAACTAAAGATCAGCAGGGAAAAACCCACCCACTGCCAGGTTGGAGGGAAAATCAAAAGGGGTGGGTACAATGGAGGCAACCAGGCTTGTGGGGCTTCCCCACTTGAGTGAGCCCTCACCAGATACGTAGATATCATTGCGGAGAGCACAGGCCGCGAACTCCGAGCGTGTGTAGCCAGGCAGGCTGGGCAGTGGGGTCCAGCGCTGGCTCTCTGGGTGGTAGGCGTCGGCGAAGGGCAGCTTCAGAAGCCCCTTGCGGTCGCAACCACCGATGACCACGATCACTTCGGCTAGGTCCATGAATCTAGGTGAGGATGAGCCCAATGCCCGTTTCTCCACACCCCAGTTGCGGCCGACCCGCCCCCGAGGGGACCACCTTGTACGGTGGTATTGCACTTCCGGCCTCTCTGGATACGAACCAGGTCACTAAACCTTACCCCACTCCACCGACCTCTAAGTTGCAGGAAAGGAATCTTTTCAGAGCCCTTACCCTTGCCTAGCAAAATCACCTCAAGCAGTACTTACCAGCCGTCTACTAGGGCTTGCAACTCTCTTACAGGGCCTGAAACGAAGGCTTCCAGGCCTGGGGAGGTCAGAGCTGCAGTTCGAGCCGACTTAGTCTGATGTTGGCTCATGCTCTTCACCACCCTTTTCTGACCTCTCCACTGCCTGACTGCCCTGCCCGTGTCCTCCTATAACCATCTCCTAACCCTCCTCTAATCGCGGATTCCACTGAACCAGGCTGCACTCCCTGGCAGCCAGGCACTCTCCTCTTCTACTGGTTTCTGACTCACCAGAATTTCCAGACCGTTAGCCACTGGTTTCCTACCTAATTCCTTTGACAGAAATTGTACCAGGTCCAGTCCTTGGTGCTGGAGGTACAGGGATAGGACAGAGGCGCCCTGTCTTCTATCCCTGGGAAGGCGACGTAAGTCTTGGACTACTCCGTCCCAAGTCTCCAGGTCTAGTGTTCGGGCGTCGGAAGCGGCAGTAGTAAGCCACTCTACTCTCCTTTGTTCCCAGACCCTGCCTGTTTATCTCCCTTACTAATCTGAGCCCGAGGGTTAAGGGTGTTTCTCAACCACCGCGAGTTCCAGGCACCTGCCTGCGCAGAGGGAGCGCTCAGAACTGCGGTAGGTGGGCAGAGATGTGTGCCCGATGCCTGCTTCTCCCGCCTGGGACTGTTAACTGTTCAAGGGCAGACTGCCCGGCACCCAGCCTGTGAAAGGATTTCTGCGTGACCGACGGAGTCTCACTGAGGGGCACGATTAAATGACCGAATGAAAAGACGAAGGCGGCATGGGCGAGGGCCGGAGGGCGCGGGGACGGGCGTACCTCCGCGGCCGGGCGCGCAGGGAGCCGGCTTCGCGGCCCAGGATGAAGCAGGCGCGGGCCTCCTGCAGCAGCGGGCGGCACTCGCCGCAGCCCCGCAGCAGCTCGTCGGCCTCCACCTTCTCCAGGAAGTAGGCGGGCGCCAGCAGGGGCAGGCGCACGTGCTCCAGCAGGCGGCGCAGCTGCCCGCGGCGGGCCGGCGCGTCGTGGCGCACCCAGCGCATGGCCGCCTCGAACACGGCCTCCTCGCGCGCCACGCCCAGCGCCGGGTCGGCCAGCAGCGCCACCACCTCGTCGGGCGCCAGCTCCAGGAAGTCGGCGTGGCGCGCCACCTCGGCGAAGGCCTGGCGCAGCACGCGGCCGCAGCGCTCGGCCAGCGAGGCGAGCGAGAAGGCGGCGGCCACGCGGCGCAGCGCCAAGCTGTTGGCCGCGCGCAGGCGGCCCTCGAGGAAGCGCGCGCAGGCCTCGCGCAGCCCCGCCACGCCCAGCCGCTCGGCCAGCGCCAGCACCGCGGCCGCCTCGTCCTCCGCGCGCAGCCGCACGCCCGCGCCGTACACGTAGTCGAGCACCACGGCCAGCGCCGCCGCCGCGGGGGCCTCGGGCGCCACGGGCACCACGGCCAGGCCGCGCTCCGGCCGCCCTGCCGCGAACAGGCTGCAGAAGTAGGCGCTGCCCGCGCTGAGCGCCGCGCGGTGGCACGGGAAGTCGCGGCCCCCGGCGCGCAGCACCACGTCCGTGAGGGTGCCGCTTCGTCGGTAGGCGTTGAGCGTCTGCAGGACTCGCTGCGCGTGGCAGGAACCCGCACAGGGCGTCTCGGAGCCCGGCTCCGTCTTCTCTGGCATGGGGCCCTCCAGCATCCTGCCAGAGAGGGAACACGGTGTGGGGACAGCCACCTGACCGGGGCCCAGCCCCTCAGTCGTTCAAGCATTCCACCATTCACTGGTGTACTCAGGCGCGTGCCTGTGCATTCAGCTGTCCTTCCATCCATCCACTCACCCAGATGCCCAACTGGCTACAGGAATCCACCCCTCGTTATCTAAAGGGCGAGGCCCTGCCTTGCTGTACCGCCTTCCCCCTTGCTTACCCACTTCAACCGTGTTGCCCTTTCTGTTCCTCAAACCGGCTAACCGTCTTCCTATCAGTGCGCCAGGGTCCAGCACACTGGCTGCCGGAGGTGTGCACAGGTGGAGCAGCCCACAAGTCTGAAGGTGGGGCTGGACAGCGCGGGGCCTAGACCAGACAGCACTGGAGGCAACAGCACCGGGAGGCAGTACAAGGCCATCAGAAGCAGTGGACGCTTCTCAAAGGTGCCCGGACTCCGAGTGGACCTCTGTGAAGCCATCCTGCCGCCTCCCGCTGCGGGGCAGCAGCTCTGCGCAGAGCGCGGGGAGGTCCCCACTGCGGTGGCTCCGGTCCGAGTGGCTAGCTCCAGGGAAGGAGCTGTCCTTAAGAGGCAGGGAGGAAGAATTCCTGCCACTGACACCGCTTTTCATAGCAGCGTGCACCGCCTCCACTGCACATGCAGGCGCGGCAGGGTGGGAAACCTCCGCTGTCGCTCAGCTTCCAGGCACCTGCAGCTGCTGCAAAGTCAGGCTGAGGCTTGTGCCTGGGGATCCGTTTCAATATGGCGACCTCTCAAGCGGGGCTATTTACTTATTCTTGCGATGTTTGCTTTCTTTTCTAGGTGTAGTCCCCGTGGAGCTTCCACCGCCATTTCACCTGTGCGCCATCACCATAGTTCCCTGTGCTCTTCCCATCTCTGCCTTGACCCTAGTCCCTCCGTCTCCCTGCAGACTGCCTCTGATTTGTAGCCGTCTATTTTTGTTCTGTTGCAGTTTTTTGTTGTTGTTCCCCCACCCCCTACCCCCTATATTCCTCCTATAAGTGAGACCATCCAGCATTTTTCTTTTTCCTTCTGACTTATTTCACTGACCCATCAAGCTCCATCCATGTTTCTGCAAATGGCATTAAAAATTTATCCTTTTTGATTGTAGAATAGTATTCCATTGTGTATATATACCACATCTTCTTGATCCAATCATCTATTTTTGGGCATTTGGATTGATTCCAAGTCTTACCAACAAATATGCATGTATTCTTTTGAATTAAGGTGTTTGTGTCCTTTGGGTAAATCCCTAGGATTGGGATTGCTGGTCATATGGTAGCTCCATCAAATGGGGCTAATTTGAGGAAAGTCAACTAAAGGGACACTTTATAAAAGTGCAGGCAGGTTTGTGGTTCCAACAAGAAATAGAGCAGTGTCACCTGGCTGCCTACAGCAGGGAGACTTTCCCTCTCCAGGGTCTGAGGGGGGAGGGCTGGGAATTCGCTTGAACTTCTACAAGATCTATAGCTTTTGGTCAAGGGGTTCAGGCCTCTCTCACAGACTCAGTGTGTGAGGTCCGTAACCCTCCCTCCCTCTCCTCACCCCGTCCTGTCTCCTACTGGTCTTCTGTAGGTGCTTCCCATTGACCAAAACTGAGTAAATCCATTATAATCTGCTCTTCCCCCAATAGGATCTGGCCCATAGTAGTTGCTCAGTTAATCCCCGTTCAAGGTCAAGTGCTCAAGTATAAGGAGGTATTTACTGAGAGCGTATTATGTGCTAGAGAGCAAGGCAGCATAGCCCCTGCTCTCCTGGAGCTCACAGCTTGCAGGGGGCTCATGGGGAAATAAACAGTGTTCAGGGAGTTCACAGAAAGTACAATCAGGGACAGTGATCTTTCTCAGTCTGAGAAGGATGGATAGAATTGGCCAGGGGGAGGGAAGGAGTGGAGGGAGGATTTCTCCATCCTGTGCATAGATCTTGAAGGAAGGAGAGCAAGAGGTGAGAGCCCAGGCCGAGAATGAGAAAGGGCTCTAGAGCCCTTTCTCTAGAGCTCCTGAGCCCTCAGCGAGCGCAGCTCTGAGGCCTGCCCTGGTCCTCATCCTGTACCCCCACCCAATTGTGGTGTGGCTCCCTTCAGTTTCCTCGTGAAACGGAGGGCAGTGCTCGCCTGCCAGGGTGGTCATGACTTCGTGATCATTAAATGGCATGTGTGAAAGTGTTCAGGACACAGCCACACTCAGTCTTCCCTTACATGTTTTCACTCAAGAAAATGGATGGAGGCCTCCCTGGTGGCTCAGCGGGTTGAGCGCTGCACTGTGAAGCATCTGTGGTACAGCAGCGTGAGTGGCCAGGGAGGGGACCCACACGGCCTGGCAGACCTCTCCTGCCTCGCCCGCTGCTCCCCTCAGCAGTGTATTTCAATCAATCTGCCTATTCTGTTCCCCACTGTGTCTCTGGTGAATCCTTTCACCTCCTGCGACTCTGGCCTGTACCCCAGCTCTTGTGTGCATAAATTAATAAATCTTAAAAAAATGGATTGTGCCAAATGTACTAGATGCTTCTAAGGACTGAATTTCATTTGACCCTCACAACCCTGAGAAGTTTCTTTAGGCCCTCCCCCTTTTAAAAACTTGTTATAAGGAAACTGCCCCCCACCCCCCCCCCCCCTGTGAAGAGGGGGTCCATGAAAGCACTGCAGATGGAGGACCAGCCCCTGCTGGTTTCGTGAGCCCTCGTGAACAGCAGGTCTCTGCTCACACACCCCCAGCCACAGGGTGCTCACTGCCTCATGGGGCCACTTACTCTTGGGAAGCCCAGCTCTGCGGCTCGCCCCTCCCGCCATCCTCCTGCCCCCAGCTGCTCTGCCTCCTTGGAGACCTCTCTGCCCTGGAGGCCAGATGTGACCCAGTGTCAGCTCTTCGTGCTCACTGCTCCCGCCTGTCACCTGGGTGGTGGATCCCCTGCCTCAGCCTGATAGAGACGTTAACTACTTTGCCCAGGTAAAGGGACTGGAACCACTTGGCTCCAGGCTCTGCCAGCCCACACGTTCAGCCAGTGTTCTGAAAGGGGGTGAGGGGGCGAGGAGCAGCCAGGACCAGCAGAGGGGGTGAGAGGAGTCATTGAATCTTCTTCCTCTATTCTCAGTCAGCTGGGGAAGCAACGGCACAGAGCTGAGATCCTAGGTGGCAGGTCTCGGAAGGCTGGGCTTCTTCTTGCAGAAAGTCTGAGGCCCAGGGGACTGTCTGGGGGCAGGGCGCGTGGGGGAAAGGGAATCCCCTCCTGGGAAGCAGCCAGCACTTTTTCATGCTTCTCGCCGATGTACACGGCCCTGCATGTGGACACACAGGAACTCCCAGCCGGGGGCTGAAGAACACCAGTTGGAACATGGAAACAGGATTCCCAGTCGTGTGTGAGCTGTCCTCGCACCCCAGCTAGGAGTCCAGGCACATCAGCCCAGAGGTGCTAATGCGGCTGGTGGGCCCAGCCCCAGAGGCTGCCATGCCACCATCCCTGTCTCCTTCTGACCCACACCCACTCATGCAAATACACTCGGACGTGCAGACACCACACGGTTGGGGCAGCCCTGGGTCTTAGTCCTGCCCCGCACGCACCTGGCACTTACCTGGCCACGCCCTCTCCTGGGTGCGCTGCTGCAGCTCTCGGGCCACTGCCGGGCCACTGTGTCTGTCCTGCCTCCCGCACCCCTGGCAGCCTGGGCCCTAAAGTCCCTGCGGTCTGCCCAGAATCCTGCTCTGGCTCAGCTGCAGGAGGACAAAGGGGCTGGACGCCGGGGGAGGGAGGGGAGAGCAGAGGGGGAGGGGAGGAAGGACGCTGGGCTTTTGTTCCACTCCGGACCAGCCTGAGCGGGAGAAGGGAAGAGGGAGAAGGCAGAATAAGTATGGGACGGACAGTGTGCCTGGGCTGGGGTGACTTGCTGCTGCCGGGGCCCCTGGAAGATCTCCAGGTGTGAAGGGGTGTGTGTGCAAGTGCCTGCCCGGGATGGGGTGTAATTGGGTGGCTGTGCATGGGCCAGTGTTGCCGGGGACCTGTGTGGAAGCACGTGGGACACAGTGACCCCTGGGGTGGCCGTGTGACCATGCAGCTGCAGGGGTGCACAGCTGGGACTCGCTGCTGCCTCTTGGGCTGCTTTTCTGCTTGACAGTGACATGTCATTGTGCACTTCGTGTGTCTGCTTATATATCTTGTGTCCCTGTCTCTGTGTGTGTCTGTGAGCATTCACACCTGTGTGTGACAAGGTTGTGTGCGTGTGCAGTGTGCTATCCTGCGTCTGGTATGGCATCGAGATGGCTTTCACTCAACGATGTGCAGCCTTGGAGCAAAGAGTGGGGGTTTGGGGGCAGCCTGGTTGGTGGAGGGGGAGAGACAAGGCAGTGTCTTGTCTTCTCAAGTCAGAAGGAGGCACCTCTGCGGGCTGCTGGTGCTGGCTCTCTGCTGCCTCTCAGAGGGTCGTGGGGCCTGGAGTCTGTGGGCAGGTGAGGGACTCTGCCTGGAACAAAGCAGCAACTTGGGGAGATGCTGCCTTGCTAAGAGACTGGATAGACCCTGGCCCCAATCTTCATCTCCAGCTCTGCCAGAGACTTTGGCGAGGGAGGGTCTGCGCGAAAGCCCGTGCCAGGGCCTTTCTTCCTCACTGAGGCTGGGGCTGGAGGGCCAGGCTGGCAGGTCAGGTGGAAGCAGCTGTGCTGGGAGGGACCAAGATGTGGCCAAGCAGTGTCTGCAGGCCCGAGGGAGTCGGTTCTGCATCCCTGCTCCCGGCCTGGGGGAGCCCCCTCCCCCCCCAGAAAGGATGGCACGTATTGCTGTGTCCAAGGACATCAGCTCTCAGGAACTTTGGTCTCTGTACGTGGGAGGCGGGGCTGTGGGTCCATGGAGGGTCCTGAGGGAGCAGAGGGTGGGCTCACCTGATGGCGTGAGGAAGGGGATTCTGCAGAGGACTGCGGGAAGCAGAAGGGCCTGGCCTCTTTTTGCCTGTGAATGTGCTGTCAGCCTACTGGGGGGAGGCCATACAGGGAAGGCATCAGGAAGGTGGGGTTCTCAGTAACCCCAGGTATCGACCATGGCTTAGCGGAGGATGGAGACAAGCCCGGCCATCTGCCCAGCTGGGGGTCAGCTCTAGCGTCACTCCATTGTCTGCGGGAGGCAGGGGGGTGGCTGCGTTGGGGGCTACTGTCTTGACTTTGGTGAGTGGGGTCCTGACGGGCTGTGCACTCAGAACCCTCAAACCGCTGCACCCCTTCCTGAAGACTCCGGGGTGTCTCAAGTCCCCACAGTGGCTGGGACGCCCCCACGAGGGCTGACTGGACGGGAAGCGGCCGGCAAGGAAGGTCAAGTCCGCTTTGCTTGGTGCACTGCCGGAGGCTGGGGCAGAGGCTTCTGGGGCGTCTGTGCTAGGGCCGACACGCTCCTCACCTGTCTCAGCCTTTCAGGTTTCTCCTGCTCCTTCGTGCCAAGGGAGAGGCAGAGCGGACCTCTGTCCCAGAAGGGGAGGCACTTGCCGGTGCTCAGTGGGGTTGGGAGAGGGAGGGTAGTCCTAGAGATTAATTTGGGGAGCCCCTGTCTGGGGAAAGATTCCCTTTCCTTTAAGGTGCCAGGTCCTAGGAATTCTACTCAGGAGACTGTTTGGAGAAGAGCCACACCCTTGGCCCCCCGGAAGTACCATGTTCATGTAATGCAGGCCAGAGTTGGGGTGTGGCCGCCCCCTGTCCCTTAGGACACCACGGAGGTCGCACAGACCCTCGGGACCAGTCTGGGGTCACAGGCCTGACCTGTCCCAGGGGCTGACGTGGCCGCCGGCCCGGGTCTGCACTGTGGGCCTCCTTCCTCAGGTCAGTGCCCGGGGGTCAGTCAGACCCTGCTGCAGCGAGGGCACCCTGGCGAGGGCTCAGGGGACCTCTGTGTCCACGTGAGGATCTGCGCGCCCCACTGCCCGCGCTGCCTGGGCCCTCGCCTGCTGCTGCCCCTGCCTGCTCTGAGCTGCGTGGCCTGGGGTGTCACCGCCTGTCCCGGGCCAGCTACGCCTCCACAGCACGGGGACAGCAGCCCCACCCTCGGGCTGTTCAGGAGCCCCAGGCCTGTGGTGCCTCAGCCTCCCTGCCACTCTCCATTCGCTTCTAAGGATGGTCCCGCAAAGCCAGCCCGGGTTTATCTCAAACCAGAATCCCAACGCAGCAAGCTGTCCCCAGCCTCCTGCTGACAGCTCAGGGACGACACACGTCAAGATGGCAGCTTTAATCACTCTGACCAGGCCGGTCAGTTTCCCTCCACGCGCCCACACTTGGCCATGGCCAGAACGCTTCTCCCAGGTGGTGCCTGGCCCCTGGCCACTGCCCTGTGGCCACCGCCGTGGGAACCTGAGGTTGTGTCAGTCTGTGGATCGGCAGACGCCTGGGCCACTCTGCCTAGAGCCTTGCTGGACACTCGTGCACGGGACAGGGCAGCCATGACTGCTCCCAGGGGACGTGGCTCGGGCCCTCTGCTGGGGCCGGGGCCAGCTGCGGCGGGAGGCTGGTTGGGGAGGAGTGTCCCCACCACTGTGGCGGCTTCCCTCCTGGGCCAGAGCTCCTTGTGCTTTGAGACTGACGTGAAGAGCAGGGTGTCTGGGGTGGAGATCCAGCCCAGGCCCTGGAGGCAGGATAAAGATGCAGAAGCCAGTTGCCTCACAGCGTGGACAGGAAGACGGACACAGGAGGGCGTCCCCACCTCCACTGCCATGCGGCCTGGTGGGGCCCAGTGACCCGTCACAGCTTCCAGGTCAGTGAGGGAGAGGCTGGCTCCAGCTATACTGCTCAGGAATCCCAGGCCTGCAGGGGCATCTGAGGGACTGGAGTCCTGGCCCAGCTGGGCCTCGGGCAGAGCGCCTCTCTGAGACAGGCCATGGCTGACAACGGGCTGGAGCCCGCAAGGAGGCCGTGGAGCCAGCTCCCGGAGCACTCCGAGTCCAGGCACTTCTGCCAGCTCTCCTGGGCCCCCAGCTCCCACGTCAGGCACAGACAGACAGCTCTTCAGCTAGGGCCCACTTCGGTCTGTGAGGCTCTTGGCCCCGCTCCTTTGGGGGCCCATGGTGGCGCACGTGTCGTAGCTGTTGTCTGAACATGCGGAGAGCTCGTCAGAGACCTCCATGCCATCGCTGATCTCTGTGGGGCCAGAGGAGGCAGACGTGAGAGGGGAGGAGAGGGGCCCCAGGGACAGCTGGCAGGTGGGGCGGGTGGCCTGCAACCGTCCCGGGCAGCCTCTGGGTGCGGGTCTGGCATCAAGCTCAGCAGTCAGCATCCCCCTTTGTTTCTGCTGAATCCGCCGGCCTCACGCCAGGCTCCTCAGCCCTCCCTACATGCTGCCTTTTGACTACAGAAAACGATCTGCACCTTCCTGAGCCTGGCACCTTGTGTTTGCTGCTCCTAGAGTCTTTGGTATAGCAGCCCCTCTCCTGAAAGGGACCTCTTCATCAACGCCTTTAAACCCTGGCGGAACTCATCTCATCTCATCCCAGCTCCTGCGAGCCTCCACTAAGCCTCCCCTAGCTTCTCCGTCTGAGCTGCCCCAGCGCATCCTGTTCTGTCACTGTGGCCCTCACCAACTGGAGCGTCGCAAGGATGGGGGTGGGCTGGGAGGCTGGGTGTCCGTGTCCCCGTGCCTGGCCCAGCACAGGACACTGAGCAGAGCTCAGAAGAGGTCTGCTGCCTCGGGGCGCCCTGGCTGGGAGTCCCTGAGAGGACCTCTCCACCTGGTTGGGCAGGGCAGGTGTCTGCAGCTGGCTCCTCGGAACCTGCACCCAGAGGCGCCTGTGAATGACCTGCAGCATCCAGGATGGCTGGCCTTCTGCCTCCCATCATCTAAACCCACCCCTACTGGTCAGACAGGGTGCAGGGTCTGGGGACCAGGGCTGCCCTGGACTGGCGGCCTCTCCCACAGCTGCCCGGTGCGGCCAGAGGACCAGGGCAAACGCTCCTACCCTGGCACACAGCGAAGAAGGGTGAGTGAGAGCAAGAGGAACACAAGACCCCACAGGCAAGGGTCTGGGTCCTAAGTACCTGAAACAGCACCTGGCACTCACCGTTGAACGAATGGGTGACTGAAGGCTCACTGAGTGAGGGGATGACTACACTGTCCTTGGAGCCAGCCCCCCTAAAACTATAGTCATCCCCAGTGGGCCTGGCTCATTCAGGCAGTGCTTAGCATGCACCCCTCCGGGCAGAGCTGGCCCTGCGAGGAGGAGCCAGCCCATTTTACAGGTGAGGCTGACACTGAATGAGGCCAGGTAGAGTCCCCCTTTTGCCCAGCTGGTGGGAGGTGAGCTGGGATTGGAATCCAGGTCCTCTGGTTCCTAAATACTCTCAAATCTCTCTTCCCTGTTCCTGACCTGCAGCTAATGCCTGAATTACTGGTTCCTTGGCTCTGGCTTCCCCCTACAATCTACCCTCCACATTATGGCTTGAATTATTTGCCCCCTAAAATTCTTACATTTAAGTCCTAACCCTCCGTCATCCTGAGGCTTGAGGAAATGAGGTCACTGCACATGCAGCTGGTTAAGGTAAGGTCGTTGGGGGTGAGCCCTGACGTCCCTGACTGGTGTGCTCACAAAGGGGACGCCAGGCACACAGATGCATGCTGGGAGCGTGCCCTGCGGACACTTGGTGGCCGTCCACAAGCCGAGGGGAGAGGCCTGGATAGATCCCATTGCCAGCGTTGCCTGCACCCTGGTTTTAGCCCTCCAGCCTCTGGAAGTGTGAGACAGCAAGCCTCTGTGGCCCAAACCGGACCTGCCTTTGGAATGCAGCCACGCTCCCGATAACATGCTCGGGGCCCTCGCGGCCCGCAGCACCATCTTGGGGTGAGCCAGCCAGTGCTCCCCAAGCCCCAGCGAGCAGTGCGCCCTAACTCATGAGCACATGCTGCGCTGCCTCCTTCCTTCTGCAGGCTAAGCCCTCGCCTCAAAGCCCCCACCCCGGCCCCTCCTGCCCACCCTTCCCACGGCAAGCGCGTGAGCGCCCTGCGAAGTGGATCCCCGGGCGGTCTTCACCGCAGCGGGGAGCTGGGACCACGAGCGCCCCCTCCTGTTCACCCCAGGCTGGCTCAGCACCACCGTCAGGCAGCGCTCCACTGACCCCCGTTTCCGCGTGCTTGTCTGTGCCGCTGCCTCCCCACCGCCTGGGAGTGTCAGCAGGAGCTGGCGCCAGGAGGGGGATTCAGTATCTGCGGGTCTCTGTAGGAACCGAGCAAGGTGGGCCAGGCCTTGAGAGCATGCTCCCCGCTCTCGCCTTCACAGCGCCCTCGCCCCCACCACGGCCGACGCTGACTGTGGGGTCTAGGCTCACGCCTCCACGTGGGGCGGGGCAGGTTTGCACGCCGGGCTGGGCGGGTCCGCGTCTGTCCACGCCTGTCCCTTCCTGTGAGTGACTGCAGACACCCCCGTGTGTGGGGCGCGGACGGCCGAGCCCACTCCAGCCTCCGCCTGTCTGCGGGCTGCACACCTGAGAAGATGAGCTTCTCCTTCATGATGCTGACGTCGCGGCTGGTCCGGCGCACGGCGGCGCTCAGCATGATCTGCTCGGGGTTGTAGCTCCGGATGCCACCCAGGCGCCACCTGCAGAGATGGCCCGTGGCATCAGGCCCTCCCCGCCTCCTGGGCGCAGGGATCCTGCCGGAGGCTCTGCCAGTACAGACTCCCGCAGGGCCTCCTCGTACCTCCGAGTCCTAAACCAGCTGCCCTTGCCTAGGGAGTGGTTTGAGTGGGCTCTAAGGTGCCCCCAATTTGGCACCTGGCCCTCTTTGGATGGGACAAACGAGGGGGGCTTAGTAGTTGTGACCCTGAAACCTACCCTGGGGTTAACACCAATCTCGGGGGGTCCCAGCTGACGTTACCCACAGCTCCACCAGCATGACCAGGCTGAGCAAAGCCAGGGAACCCCGGAGAGGAGAGGGAGGAAAGCGGGAAGGCGAAGAGGGCTGGGAGCATGTGTGCGCTTTGCTCAGAAGAAGTCTCACAGGTTCAGAGGCCGGCATGTGTGCGGAGGCCGGCTGCCGCCCGGTCCCACAGCCCCGCAAGAGTGGGGCCCATACTCCCTAACGGCAGGGTCAGGCTGGAGGGGCAACCCCTTGATGGCTGAGCAGGAGCAAGATAGGGGTGAATGCACCTGCTAGGCTGAGAGTGGGACCGCGCTGGGCCTGCAGGCCAGGGAGAGTGGACACTGCCGTCGTGGCTTCTCTGAACTAGCCCCGAATCTCTGGTCTTGGAATTTAGATGGACCTAGACAGAAGGGTTTTGGCCCCCACTCCCACTCCCACCGAGACAAACAGGGGTCAGCTCCGAAACAAGAACCCAGCCCCTAGGGCACTGAGCCCCACCGGGGTGGGTGGAGGGAGCCCAGACTCGGTGAGAAAATCAATGGCCTCCAGATGGGGTTAGTGCAGCAGAGATGAACTGAGGGACAGACAGAGGGGTGGATGGATAGAGCAGACAGACAAGGGAAAGCAGAAAGCAGAGGGGAAGGCAGCCTGCGCTCCGGCTGGGCTGGCCGCCCTACATGTCCTTGAGGATGCTGACCGAGTGTCTTATTACTGCTGAGTCCCCAACACCAGCCTCGGTGCCTGCGGTGCAGGTACCCGCAGCTCTGCTGAGTGACTGAGTGGAGGGCTGAGGCCCCCAGGGACATGCTCCTCAGGGCCCACGCCTCCATCGGTGATACCTGCTGGCTGTGTGCTGAGCGGGCTCACCCTCTGCCGTAGCACCTGGGCCTCCCCCGGGCTCCGTGGCATCCTGGCTCTGTGCGTGAAGGCCTGCCCCCTGTGCAGGCAGCACGCGTGGGTACATGTCCTTCTGCTGGGCTCAGCTCCCCAGTCAGAGAACACACAGGTTTCTCTAGAAGCTGATCCGGGAAGCTGCTTGACCCAGGAGGGCTAAAGGCACTGGATGGACCAAAGGGAACTTGGTCCTTCAAACCTACATCTCAGCTTGGAAATGAACCTTAAACCTGCAAGGAAAGTGTGGGCCAGGGTCTCTGCGGCCAGGCACATCCAGACAGGGAGCTCAACCACTGCGGGGGCCTCCCCAGGGGAAAGCGGAGGCTGTGTATGGAGCAGGGGAGGGTGGGAGCCGGATAGAAAATGAGAGACTGAGAAAGGCAAACAGAGAGGATAGGAGAGGCAGAGGTGAGGGGTGTCCCAGCAGGCCCCCAATCCTAGGGGAGAGTCTTTAGGCAGAGAGGTCAGGTCAGTAACCTGCAAGGAAAAGCTGGTTCCCCACCCACAGAAACACCAGGAGGGCCAGAGGGCCAGACAGGGCGTGATGGGCGCGGGAGGGGAGGACGAGTCAGGTCAGGGGAGGAGTCCGGGAAGGTGCCCAGGGAGCCTGAGCCAGGCCGCACAGCAGGATTTCAGACGGAGCTGGAGAAGGGTAGCAAGGAAGAAGGAGAGAAAGGAACAGGAGGAGAAGGAGGGAGACCACACCAGAATTACCTGATCAAGTGATAGCTGTGAGATGCCAGAGTGCAGCAGAGAGGGGGAGGGGAGAGAGGAGGGACATGCGCCGGATCAGAGCGGTATGGGACAGAGAGAGAAGTCAGGTGAGAATAAAACCCGGTTGGTTCCTGGCTGGCCCTAACCCTCCCCTGGACCCACCCCGCCTCCCCTCCATCCGCACTGTGGCCTGGGGTGGGGCTGGGGCTGCCCAGCGCCATGTGCTGGTGGGAGCCCGGGTGCCACGGGAGCAGGTGAGGGCACAGGCTTGGGGAGGGGCTGGAACTCGTCAAAGTCCGCACAGCAAATCACATCACCGCAGAGCTTGGCTCTGGGCTCCTGGTTTGGGTGCTCCTTTCAGAAGCCACCCCGCTCTGGCTGAGCACGGGCCGGCCAGTGGGAGCCCCCTCCTTCCCTGCACAGGGTCTGTCAGGCCTCTCCTGGCCCGGGGCCCAGAACAGTTTCACCTGGCTAGGGCGGGCTGGCCGCGGAGGGTGGTCGGAGCCTACTCACTTCTGGAACACGAAGATGCCAACGATGAGGGTGAAGGAGATCAGGTCGGCGGTGACCCACATGAGACAGTACTCGTCCGGGGGCTGTGGACAGATGGCCGAGGCCAGCTTCCAGTCACGGCCAGAAGAGGCCAGGGCTCCAGAGGGCCCGTGGGCAGGGGGACCCCACGTCCCCATGGAGGAGCGGGGAAGGACCAGGAGGGACTGGGGCTTGAGAGTGGGCTGTGGACATGAGCGTGTGTGTATGCAAGATGAAAGGGGCGGGCGGGTGTCACACCTGGGGACTGTGTGCCTAAGGGGGCTCGGAGCAAGAAGCTGGGTGGCAGACAGATTGGTACCTGAGGGTGTGTGAGAGGGAGTGTGGGTCCACATGGCTGAAAGTGCTGTGTCACTGTAGGGACGGGCTTGGGGGGAACAGTCCAGGGTCGGGAGGCAGGGACAGGCCGCCTCCTTCTCAGGAAAGCTGTGGGGGAGGGACGGGGCTGGGGGAAGGGGCACTTTGTGCTGTTGGTCAACCACTGTGTTCTGGAAATTTGACTGTGTTCATCGCTGCTGCTGTCAGTTATTTCGCCTCATCCAGGTCCGAGCCTTGGAGGTTTTACGGACAGAGGGCAGGTGGGTGGATGTGACCGTCCACAATCAAGACCGATTTGCTGACCCTGGCACTCTGCCAGCTGTGAGGAAACCCTCCACCTGTGGGGGTCCAGGATGGAGGTCAAAGGCTCCCCAAGCTTTGCAGGGGCAGACCCGGGACTAGACTCAGGCCTGTCTGCAGGTGCCAGGGCAGCTGAAATTGTGTTCCTGGCTACACCGCCAGCAACTTGAATGTTCTCTGTGATGCCCTTTCCCCAGTGACTCCCTCCCTTTAGAACAAGACACAATATTCCCCAAACCCCAAAAAACCAAGTAGCTATTCACCTCTCTCTGGTCAGACCTTCGTGTGGACCTCACAGGCCACGAAAACCTACCTCAAGCCTAAACCCCCGCTGTGTGTCTCCCCGAGACCTCATCAGAGACACCCCCAAGAATGCTTGGGACAGCTCCCTGCAAACTGGGAGGTGTCCTCTGCCCCCTCCCCGCCAGACCCCCAACTCACCAGGATCCAGAGGGGGGAAGGCACCTGGGACAGGGTATGGGAGTTGTCGGAGGTGACGGACCGGACCCCCGCGCACCACAGCAGGGAGAAGAGCCACGGCGTGTTGACCGTGTAGAGGTTCACACTCAGGTTCCAGGATGCGTAGTCCCTGCGGGCCAGGGGCCAGGCTGGTCAGCCCGAGGCTGGGTGCAATGGGCCCAGGTGGGAGCCCAGACAACACGACCCCTTCAGGACCTTGTGCCACCCCACTGTCCCTGGAGGAAGGACTCTGCTCCCAGGTCTGCCCGAGGCTCTCAACCTCTCAGCCTTGAACCCTGAGCGTCCAGCCCTCCGCCTGGAGGATCTCAGCTGCCTCTGGGGGAGCCTGGGGGAGGGCGGGGGGAGGGCAGGCACCTGAGCTCCTGGCGTGACACCTGAGTGTAGCGCAGGTTCAGCCACTGGATGTGGCCTCTCCGCAGGTTGGCAGCCGCCTCCTTGGAGTCTGAGGTCTGTTGGAAGCCAGGAGCCACCTTCTGCACAAAGGGCCTCTGCCTGCTCGGCAGCCACATGACCTGCGGGCGGAGGGAGCGGCTCAGGGTTCTCTGGTGTAAGGTGGGGTTAGAGTGTCTGCCTTTCAGAGGCTGGCGCAATTAAGAACGGTGACCTGACACCTGGTGAGAGCTTAAACGGAACCATCTTTGGGGGACCACATGGTGGCAACATCTCAGGAAGCCCCCCTCTAGACGAACACTCCCACGCCAGGCAGTGTGCAGGTGGCCGCAGCAGTGGGGGTGCGCGGCCGGGTCCCTCTGGAGCCCAAACATTCATGACCGAGACGCGTGGACCGGCTGAAGAGGCACCCAGTGTCCTGAGGACCTGGGCCCACTCCTGCCCGTTCACATTTTAAGGACTATGTTGTAGCCCTCTTCTCTATCGCCCTGACCCTGTTAGGGGCCGAGGGGATGACATCCCCACTTTATAAGTGCATGTGGCAACTGAGGTCGGGAGCGGGGATAGGGAGCCCAAGCTGAAGCAGGACTCCAGCAAGACGGCTTCTCCCGAAGCGAGCTGGGCCCACCTGGTGCTGGGGGAAGCCGGAGTGCAGCAAGGCTGTCAGCGTGATGTTGAGGAAGCTGCTGCGTAAGGGGTGTTCCCGGGGCGGGTCGTGCAGGTTGAGCAGCAGCGTGGCGTTGCCCTTGGCCAGCTCCAGGAGCTCTGTGAGGCTGCAGATGGACTGGTTCTGGGCCTCCCTGTGGTCGGAGGGTGACAGGGAGCTGGCCGTCCAGAAGGGGTCGGTCTGGCAGAGACAGGGACACACACAGGACGATGACACCAGTCCTTTTGGCCGTCCTGGCAACGGAGTGTTTAGGCCGCGGAGCTGCCGTGTCTGCCAGTGCTTGTGTGTGCATGCCGAGGCAATGGACCGTGGTGGCCCTGTGGGGGCTCCTGAGACCCCAGCCCTCACCTCTCTATGCCAAGCCTCACCTGCCAAAAAAATGGTTTGCTTGGAACATCGTCTAGACCCTGGCAGTTCTCCTTTAGTAGCATTTCAGGTCAGAGAACCATCATCCTTCCAGAGGTCTGATGACAGTGTCTTAAGTTTTAACTATTTACTATGGTCATCCCATCAACTTTTCTGATGGGGGAGACAGAACCAGAATAAGCAGTGACACCCATGATGTCCAAGCTGCGGTGGCAGGAGCCCCAGGAGGCCCCAGCCAGCCTGGCAGAGTCAAGTAAGCTCTAGGAGGAGGGGCCACCTGCGCCCAGGGTCACCCCCGGTCAGCCCATGGGGGCCCTGCCCCGCTTCCAAGCCTAGACTG
Source organism: Galemys pyrenaicus (assembly GCA_019455555.1). NCBI lineage: Eukaryota > Metazoa > Chordata > Mammalia > Eulipotyphla > Talpidae > Galemys > Galemys pyrenaicus. The sequence continues at coordinate 5,032,107 of JAGFMF010011429.1, forward strand.
GGACGGGCGTGGCCTCACCTTCAGGAACCACTGGCCGGCGTTGAGCCTCTGCAGGACGGTCCAGTTGAGCATGGAGGCAGGCCTGCGTGCCAGCTCCGGGAACTCCTCCTCCACGTTGGTGGTGCGCCGCAGGGTGGCGTCGTGCATGAGGAAGGGCACGCCGTCCCAGCTGCGGGGCGGGGCCTGGCGTCAAGGCCCGCCCGGCCCCGCCCCCTCCGCCTCGCCCCGCCCCCTCGCCCCGCCCTCTCGCCAACCCCGAGGCAGCCTGCCCTCCCTGGGCCCCAGCCCTTCCGCACGGACCGCGGGCTGGTGGGGGCGCCCTTCGGCTCCCTCCGCAGAGCTGGCCTGTTCTCCCTGCTTCGGGGAAGGCAGGTGCTACCTCGTGGGGTAATGGGGCGCTGAGGGTGGGAGGGACGGCCGGCGCCAGGCCCCCAAGTGGGCCAGTGGAACCGGCTGAGAACCCGTCCTTAGAGCCGGCAGGGCGGGCAGGCGCCACCCACGTCCACCCTGATTGCGCCCTGAGCGGCCCAGAGCCCATGCGGGGGAAGGGAAAGGCGCCCGCCAGTTCCTCAAGGCATTTTCCGCCGTCTGCCAGCTTGATGAATCCCCGGTTCTGTGACGGCTGCGGAGCAGTGTCCTCACGTGTGTGTTTGCTCAGTGCGCCCCGTGCGACTTCAGGCCTCGGTCCCGCCCTCCCCACTGTCTCAGCGAGGATCGAGGACGCGGGCGTAGGTGATTCCTGCCGTTATACTGACACGCACTGGCATCTACATGTAGGAAGTGTGCACGTCACTGTTGCGTGGCCTTTTGAAATATTAAGTGGCAGTCTGAGAAACATGTGGCTCTGCAACTCGATCACCTCGCCCACTGCCGTGTCTGAGCGCCGTCCTGCCGAGCCACGTAGGCCTGGTCTTTCCCGCAGGTGGATCTGTGCGAGAGTCCAGGCTGCCCGTCTTTGCCACCCACCCCCAGCCACTCGGAACGAGGAGCATCTGCTCTTTTCTCGCTTTAATATCCTGGAGTGTGGTGCAAGGTTCATTCGCACGTTCCGCGTGCTTGACCTGCTGTGGAGGATTAAGCCTCGGCCCGCCCATCTCCAAGGTTCTGGGAACTGAGGTCCCTTCAGCAGAGACCCGGACGCAGGTGCAGTGGGGGTGGGAGGAGGCACCTTCCTCCCAACCCCCACACCTACCTGATAGTGACGTCAGCCTGCAGCCCGTACAACTTCTGCTCGAGGGCCTTCCGAAAGGACATCAGTGTGTGCTCGGGGGCCAGCTGGGGAGGAGGGATGGGAAGGGGAGACCTGAGACTTCGCTGATGTGCCCCTCATCAGGCAGTGGAGAATCTTCCCTGTCGGGAGGCTAGGATGGGCGTTTTGAATTCCGGCTCTTTAAAGCACTAGCTGTGTGGGTCTCCCCCACCTCCCAACCCGTGCAGCTTCCTGAAGCTCAGTGTCTTCACCTGGTCAGTCATGGTTTTGAGGACAGGGGAGGTTAGCGCCGATACATATAAATGCTAACATATAAGCAGCAGCAGCAGTCACGTGATTATCACTGGTGTTTTCAGGCACTGAACTAGGCACTGGAGGTGGAGGGCTCTTTACAGCCTGTGTGGCCGTCTTGGGCGGGGCTGAGTGTATACTCTGAGTCCAGGTGGAGATCCCTGAGGCAGAGGAGCGGGGAGATGGGAGGACAGAGCTTCAGGGGTTTCCTCATCTATACAGACATGACGAGACTATCTTCTGGACTGGTTCAGAGATTAAAAGCCCCCAGCATGTTGCCTATTACAATGACAACTGTTAACTATAGGTCAACATCAGAAGATCAGAATGGCAATCATCCGGGAGCCACGTGACCTTGAGTGGAACTGTTACTCCCATGAACCTCAGTTTTCCCCTTCTGCCCCTTGGAGAGGTGTATATTTGTTGTTCTTTGAGGGGCCTCCCATTGGGGAGGACTGGGGTTCTAAAATCTCTGAGGCTGTCTGCCCTGAGTCCCGTCGTACCCTTTGTTGCCACTAGAGGTCAGCACCATACCGAGGACAGGTGCAGTGCAGGCACTGCGAGGGTTGCAGCCGGGAACTGAACTGCATGCAGGTAGTGAGGGGGTGAGGTGGCAAGGCTTTCCAAGCCCAAGTTGTTCCCATCCCCATTGTTTCCGTCTTCTCTCCCTCTGGCTGTGCTGCTCCCCACCACTTAACGCACTCCTCTGGGAGGCAGCCTGGCCTGCAGGATATTCCACTTCCCAGTCACCACCTGGGCCTCACCTCACTCACTTTCCAGAACTTCAGTTTCTTAAGCCATAAACTGGGTGAATGTTATCAAGGTCACCAGTGAGATAACACACCTTAGTATCTCTACAAAGTGAGCTCCTTTCTTTCCTTTCCCCAGAGCAGAGCAGCCTTGGAGGACCTGCTCCCTGTCTCTAGTTCAGTGGCCCAGAAGTGGAGCAGGATTCAGTTACACTGGGCCAGCTTGCCTTTAAATGTCCTGTAGCCAGGCCTTCACGAGTGACCACTTAAGAGGTACCAACGCCCCCTCCTATGTGGGCCCGGCCTGCAGAAGGTAGACCTCAGGGAGATACAAAGGGCCATAGCAGGGCTGTGAAGACCACTGGGGGCGGGCACAGAGCAAGTGGGGGAGGGACTTCCTTTTAAAAGCCTCCCAAAAAAGCCTCTTTTTGGAGACTTTTAAAACTCAGGTCTCCCTGGGTCAGGTGCTGACCTCCTGGAGAAAGAGGTATTGAAGCCTGGCCCTCCCTGGCCAACCTGGAGAGTCAGAAAGAAGTCCCAGTGGGGGATTCCGGGAGATATACATGCAGTCACAGTGACACAGTGTCAGCCCCTGTGCCCGTCCCTCAAAAGCACATGAGAATGTCAGATGCACCACATGAGAAATTCTCCAGTACAGATGACTCAGCTGCCTCAACATATAAACAGCACATAGGAAAAAAGAAGGGGACAGTTACAGATGAAAATATACTTAGATTATCAACCAGACACACTAGGTGTGCTTTTCACCAACTCATTTCTGAAAAGATATATATATTTTAAAGACTTACTTCATCCCCTTTTTTTTACTATTATTATTACTTATTTAATTTTTGCATAGAAGGGGGACATGAGGGTGAGAGGATTCACTGGAGACAGAGCGGGGTACAGGACAGGCAGATCTACTGAAACATACTGCTGAGGGGAGCAGTGGGAGAGACAGGAAAGGTCTGCTGTGCCATGTGGGTCAGCTCCCTGGCCGAGGATCCAACTCAGGCCACAGTGGTGATAGTGCTGAGACTTAACTCCTAGACCACCAGGGAGGCCCCTGAAAAAATATTTTTGAAAAGACAAAGGAAAGCTAAACATGCATTTAGTCTTAGATAAAGTGAAGGAATTATTCATTTGGCTGGGCAGAACAGCAGCACTATGGTTGTGGCTACGTTAAAAAAAAAAAATTCCTGGAGCCTCCCTGTGGTACAGGGGTTAAAGTCTCAGCACTATCAAGTTATCCCTGGCCGCTGCAGCATGAGTTCCATTCCCAGCCAGGAAGCTGACCCACATGGCGCAGAAGACCTCTCCTGCCTTGTCTGCTGCTCCCCTCAGCAGTGTGTTTTAGTCCATCTGCCTGTTCTGTTCCCCATTCTGCCTCTGGTGACTCCTCTCACCCCCCTGCACCTCTGGCCTGTACCCCATCTCTTGTGTGCATAAATAAATAAAATAAATCTTAAAAAAATTCCTTCTGCATTAGAGATACACCCTGAAGTATAAATGGTAAAAAGGCGGGAGTGGCTGGGATTTGCTTTAAAATACTAGAGCAGAAAAAAAAAAAAATAAAGTAGGGAGATAGATGAAACAAGAATGGTGAGAAATATTGATAAATATTATGGTGGTATTGGATTTACCATCATGTTCTTCATCATATGCTGCATGACACTATTCTTTCCACTTCTGTGAGTATTTCAAAGTTTTCTCCTAAAAACCAATCCATGCTAGGCCCCTCACTCCAGAGCAGGTGTGTGGTGGGTCATCTGGTTCCTGGAGGGAGAGGAGCTGCAGTGCCAGGCCCGCCCACCTGAGGAGGCCCCTTTCTAGCTTCCTTATAGCAGACTCCAAGGGGTGGGTGACCAGCATGCGCTTTGGAGACACACAGGCAGCGTGAGGCAAGACTGGACCCCAGCGCGCATCTTCTGACCCCAAGCCTTTTCCAGCTGGTTGCCGCCAGGATGCTGAGAGCAGCAAGGGGTGTGATGGGAGGGCACCAGGATGCAGCTCAGGGCACAGGTCTCTGAGAATTATTTAGAAAATGGGCACAGTCTACGGCCATTCCACCCTGAACGCGCCCGATCTCGGAAGCTAAGCAGGATCGGGCCTGGTTAGTACTTGGATGGGAGGAAATGGGCACACTGACACGCGCCACCTGCAGGGGAAGGGCCTTCGGAGTGAATCGCAGTCCTGTCAGATTTGACACCTCCTTTTAAGGCATTTACTCTGTAGTCCACCTTGACTACCCTGAGATTCAGCCCCACCTCAGGGCTCCCACTCTGCGAGGACAACCAAGAGCAACCTCTCACGGAGCCCACACGCCCCCCGCAGGCAGACAGTGGTACTGCTCCACTGAGGGCCAAGGGCCCAGGCTTTTGCGGGGAGGGAGCTGCCCACAGGGCTGCCCACAGTATCAGGGATGTTACTTCTACTCCTGTGTGCCAGGCTCACCGCCGGCACTTCAGACACGCTAGCTCCTGCTTCACTGGACCCTCCAGGGCAGGCTTTCTCATGACCCCGGGCACAAAATGAGGAAACCAAGTAAGAAGATGGGTAAGGCCTCCCTGGTGGCGAGGCGGGTTGAGCGCCACACTGAAGCATCCCCGGCCAGGAGCGGACCCACAAGGCACCGCAGACGTCTCCTGCCTCCCCCGCTGCTCCCCTCAGCAGTGTGTTTCAGTGGATCTGCCTGTTCTGCTCCCCACTCTGTCTCTGGTGAATCCTCTCACGCTCCACAACTTTGGCCTGTACTCCAACTCTTGTGTGCATAAATAAATAAATCTTTTTTAAAAAGAGAGATCAAGAGAAGATGGGGGCTGGCCAGGCTCCCACTGCCCTCAGGGCGGAGCCGAGGCTCACCTCATGGGAGCTGGCCTCTGGCTCTGGGGGATGCAGGTGGAGCAGGAGTGAGAGGCGAGAGGACAGCCTCTCCTTCCTCCCTCCCCTCATCCCTTGGCAATGTCATCCCCTTAGCAGCGGCTCACTACCTCCTGCGCCTCCTTCTCCCCATACCTGCATGTCTCCCCTGAACCTACTTAACCCAGAGTGCAGCTGTACCTGGCCCTGACCTGACGCCCCGCCTATGTCTTTCCTGGGTCCCCAGGACAAAAGTTAAAGCTTTCTACTACGATGCCCTCAGGGCTCTTCCAGATTTGGTCCATCCGAGCTTTTTCATCTGGCCTTCTCATCAACCCTTCCTATATACGCCCAACAGGGGCTAAAAATTGTTGCTATAATTATGTTACCGGTATTGTATCTATATTCATTTCCCTGCAAGGTCTTTCCCCTCAGGTCTTTGGCCATCTCCCCGGGAATGGCAGCTCTGTCCCCCCTCAGGGCCCTCTGACGGCACTCACCATGGGGGCTCCTCGGTGGCCGATGAGGGTGGGCTTGGGACCCAGGTCCTTTTTCTCCATGATGCAGGGAGAGGAGAAGGTGAGTGGGGCCAGGTAGAGGGCAAACACCACGGCGAAGAAGGTGCAGAGAATGGCCACCTGGGAGGCTGCAGACACGGGGCGTGAGTGCTGCTGGGAAGCCCTTCTGTGCCCACCAGACCCCACCCTGTGAGCCCGGGGGAGGGTGAGCAGGGAAAGTGGACCTCACTTCCCTCCACCTGCCAGGACTCAGATGAGCTGAGGGGTCCCTCAGGTCCCCAGTGGTTTCCCCCAATCATTCTGGGAAGAATCACACTGGGCCTCTAGCTCACACGTACACACAGATACAGGGATTCAGCAAGGCTGCTTCTTGGAGGAAAATGCAAGGCCAGCAAGGCTGCAGCCGTCCATGAAGACTTCCAGTCTCTCTGAACCAGAAACCCACCCCCCTCACCTTTCCCCCCCCACATACATGCCAAGAGCAAGATTCCCACCACCGTAGCCCTGGCCACCCAGGTAACATGCAGGTGAGGGCAGGAGAAGCTGGCCTTGGCATTGGAAGGCCCGGGGGAGGCAGGCCCCGCCCAGCGGTACTCACAGGACCTCTCCATGCGGGCGAACTGTCCCGCTATGATCCAGGAGAGTGCGGTGATGGTGAGCAGGGCCCCCATGTGCAGGAATGGTGCTGTGCCCTGGGGTGAGAAGGGGCAAAGGGGGCCATTGGCTCCCAGCCACGCTAGACACTCTGGTTACCGGCATCCCGATGGTTTCTCTCTATCCACAGGGCAGGCAACTCTGTCTCCAGTTTTAGGGGAGGAAACCCCCACTTACCTGCAGAGAGATCAGCAGCACCTCCCACTCGTCCTCCCACAGCTGAGCCACTGCCGACATGGCCACCACTGTGGCCACCAGGATGACCACCAGCCCAATCTGCGAGGGGAAAAGCCACCAGGCAGAGGGTCAGACCCTGAACAATCTGAGGAGCCCGGGGTGTGAGAGAGGGACAGTGAAGGGGGAAATGGCGCGAACACGAGACTAATAAGCAGGGCAGAGAGGAAGGGAAAAGACCAGCACGGCTGAAAGAAAGCCGGACAGAGCAGGCAGGGCAAGCAGACTGGGGTGGTGAGAAGCAGGAAGGGAGCAGCTCAGGGCAAAGGCCTCCTATTTACCATGAAGCCCAAGCACTCTTGAAGCCTCTTCTTTACCTCTGCTGCCCCTGGACTCCTCCTAGAGGCCCAACTAGGAGGGGTTTCTGGGAAACAGGGGCTTTGGGAGGATTGGGGAGAAGAGGAAAGTCCCCAGGTAGATACCTGGACCCATTCACAGTACCCAGCCTGCTACAAAGCCCATCTCCACCCCCGACTAGACCACACCAGGACTGGGTAACAGAGAGAGACTCTCCAAAGAAAGATCATGATTCAAACACTAGAAACTGTAGTATTAAATGTGATACCAGTACAAGACTAGAGAGATAAATGAGACACATACAAACTTCAGAAATAGATCTAAATATATAAAAAAATTTCTAGGCTATGACAAAATTAGCATCTCAAATTAGAGGAGTTAGGTGGGACCACTCTGCAGTCGGAATAGTGGGACAGCATCTCAAAAGGACGAAGTACGATCACATTCTGCCCTTAAAATAACTTACAAAAAGATTTTTTTTAATGTTTAAAAAATGTAGAAACATATAATTACCGAATGATACCAGAGAGAAATGATTTATAACCATGGAGTGGGAAAGACTTCTAAGTCTGGTACAAAACCCAGGACCATAAAAAGAGATGAAGATTCAAATCCTTGAGAAGAAAAAGTCTCTGTAGCAAAAAAAAAAAGTTTCTACAACAAACAAGGTCAAGAGGTGAATGACAAACTAGGAAGAACGATTTGCAGTTCTTCAGCTGGCAGATTTTCTGACTCTATTAAGAGCTCCTGCAAATAAGCAAAGACCAAATCTCATAGCAAAGAGGGCAAAGGTTATGGAGAGACAGTTTATGGCAAAGAAAATGCAAACGACGTGAGTGTGCACTAGAAGCCCTGTCTCACTCATAGGAAGAGACATGCAAATTAAAATTACAGGGGGCCTCCCTGGTGGCCTCGGGGTCAAGTCTCAGCATTGTCATCGCCATGGCCTGAGTTTTATCTGATCTGGACCAGGGAGGGGACCCACATGGCACAGCAGACCTCTCCTGCCTCGCCCGCTGCTCCCCTCAGCAGTGTGCTTCAGTCAATCTGCCTGTTCTGCTCCCCACTCTGTCTCTGGTGAATCCTCTCACCCCCCTCCACCCCCCAACACACACACATACACCTCCGGCTTATAGCCCAGTTCTTCTACAAAAACACCTTAAAAAAAAACAACCCCAAATTACACTGGGCTATCATTTTCACCCATCATCTGGACAAACATGGAGAACTCTGCAAAGTTTTATGGGCAGGGCTGCTTTAACGGGCCCAGCCATAGACTGCCGGAGAGCACCAAGTGGCAGTTCCTGGCGAGAGGCGATCTGGTGAGAACTATCAAAGCTACAAAGGTACCCACCCTTTACCCAGCAGGTCCCCACCCAGACCCCTGACACAGAGGCCCGGCAATGGGCCGAACATGGCTGGGATCGACCTGTCAACAGGCCTGGCCAGAACCCTAGGAGCTGTGGCTTAGACCACGGAGGGGGCAGAGCCGTGACAGACACCAGTTCTCAACGTGCCCAGGAGAAGGGACCCCAGAGACTCTGTTAAGGAGACGCCAGCTACTACTGCTGCTTCAGCGAAAAGGAAGGGCCTCCTTGGGGTTAAAGGGCTGAGTCTCAGCACTATGAAGCATCTGTAGCCACGGCAGCATGAGTTTGACCCCCAGCCAGGGAGCAGACCCACATGGCGCAGCAGACCTCTCCTGCCTAGCCCGCTGCTCCCCTCAGCGGTGTGTTTCCGTCAGTCTGCCTGTTCTGCTCCCCACTCTGTCTCTGGTGAATCCTCTCACCTCCCACGACTCTGGCCTGGACCCCAGCTTTTGTGAGCATGGATGACTAAATCTTTAAAAAAACAAAACAAAAACAAAAACAAAAATACATTTTTTAAAATCTTTTAAAAATAATTTTAAAAAAGAAAAAGGAGAAAGGAAATGTCTATTTGCATATGTTTAAAAGGTCCCTGGCAAGACTGTAGGAAGATTTTCACCAAATGTTTTCCTACCTTTTTAATTTTGAACTCTGTCAATGTACTAGATGGTTCCCCCTGCCCAAAAAAAAGATTCAAACACAGCAAACAAGCAAGAAAGTAATAGGATTCCTAAGAATCAAGTGATAGAATGGAGAATTTCCAGCTCCTACTTAATACTCCCAGGGAACTCCCTCCCTCCCAGGCTGAGCTACTGAGCTACGAATAAGCTCTGCAGAAGGGACTGTCCTCATGCTGGCTCCCGGGGAGGGGGGGGGGGAGGAGGGGAAGGCAGGCAGGACTGGCACCTCGGAGCTGGCGCACTGTGGATAAAGGCCCCACTTCCAGGAGAAGGCTCCCTGTGCTAACCCACCACCCCAGCAGGCTCAGTGCGTCCCGGGGCCTCTCTGCCACCCCGGCAGGCTCAGTGCGTCCCGGGGCCTCTCTGCCAGGATCGAGCAGGTGTGACCGGCCTGCTGAGAGCAAAGCAGGACCCTGCCTGTGCAGCCTCACTTGGGGGCCAGCTGGTGCAGCTGTTTCAAGTGGCAGCTTTACAACAGGGAGAAGAAAGTGCCTCAAAAGGGAACTGGGGGCCTCCCTGGTGGCACAGGGAATACAGACACAGCTTTAGCAAAGGCTCCAAGCCACTGCAGCACGAGTTCAATCCCTGCTGCCGGCCAGGGAGGCCACATGGCGCAGCAGACCTCTCCTGCCTCTCCTGCTGATGGTATTTCAGTCCATCTGCCTGTTCTGCTCCCTACTTTGTCTCTGGTGAATCTTCTCACCTCCTATGACTTTGGCCTGTACCCCAACTCTTGTATGCATAAATAAATTTTTTTTAAAGATTTATTTATTTATGCATACAAGCACTGGGGTACAGACAGGCCAGAGGTGTGTGGAGGGGGTGAGGATTCACCACAGAGAGTGGGGAGCAGAACAGGCAGATCAACAGAAGTACACTGCTGAGGGGAGCAGCAGGCGAGGCAGGAGAGGTCTGCCGCGCCATGTGGGTCCCCTCCCTGGCCGGAGGCAGGGATTGAACTCGTGCTGCAGTGGCTGCGGTCTGCTTCATAGTGTGTTGGTTAATCCACTGCGCCACCAGGGAGTCCCAAATAAATCTTTTTTTTAAAAAAAAAAAAAGGAACTGGGAAACCCAGAGAGCCCTCAGGACAGACGGACAAGCCTGAGCGAGGTGGGAGCAGACAGGGGCTATGGCTGCATTCCACCACCACCGCTGTAGTCCCCTGGTCTGACTACCCAGCTTGTGACTGCCCCGATGCCCACAGGCACCTCAGTCCAGCTGGGGCTCGCCCTGTCCTTCATCCAGTTCCTGTTCCATGTTCCCCCTTCTAGAAAGAAGTGAGCCCCTCCGTGCAGAGTCACTCTGGACTCGCGCCATGGGCTCATGGTGACTTCCAGACATATCTTCCCCTCCCCAGGGAAACAGAGGTGCCGCTCTGCCCAAAGGCCAGGTGCTCAGGCGGCGGGGAGGCCTCTTGCTGGGCTCCTGGCTGCTCCCGCAGTCACCCGGCCTCACCTCGCGCTTCAGCAACCTCCAGTGCGCACCAGGGCACCAGGCGTGCGGAAAGAGAGAGCGCACCGCTTCCCCACTTGCGGCCCAGCCAGGTGGGGCTCTGGGAACATGGAGGTGGGCAAAGCCAGTTCTGGCCCACAGGGAGCCATTGGGGAGGGTTGGGGTAGGGGAGTCAGATGGAATTAGACGAGGGCTGCGCCGGGGTGGGCAGCAGCTGGGGCAGCCTGAGAAACCAGCTTAGGCAGGAGGGGAGACAGGAAAGGTCAGAGAGAGAGGGAGGAAGGACAGGATCAGTAGAGAAGAGGCAGGCGTGCGCGGGGAGGGCTGGGATGTCACACGTGACAGAAGCGGAGGATGCTGGGCCCATGTCAACAGTTGGGGCCATGGCAGGGACCAGGTCACGCAGGGCCTTAGTGCTGGGCGGGGGAGGCTGGGGAGACCGGGTCCTTCTGGGAGCAGCGGGAGTGTGGGGCATATCTTCACTGGAGCAGAGTTTGAAAGGAGATCAAGAAAAGAAGAAGAGGAGAGTGAGGCCGAGGCCCAGGCAGGGGCGGGTCCCGCAGCTGGAGCTGTGACCTGAGTTGGCTCCCTGAGGCCGCAGGCTGGGATCCCCACTTATACTCTGCAGACTGGGCAGGTGACTTTACCTTTTTGTGCCTCAGTTCTCTGAACTACAGACTGGCATGGACACAGCACACGCATCACAGGCTGCTGTTAGGGAAATGATGGACACGGGCCGGAGAACAGCGCAGGGACAGCAAGAGTGCTGGGCGCTAGCTGCTGGGACAGCAGTGGCTTCGATCCAGGGCCTGGACACCTCCTCCCCTGCGGCTCCTGCCTCCTCCCCTCCTCCCTCCTATCTCCCAGCCCCCTGCAGCAGCCTTACCTTGTGCAGCCAGTGCAAGTTCATCTGCTGTCCCACGGCAATGTGACATAGTGCCAAGACCTGAAGGGGGCACCGGGCAGCAGTTAGGGCACCAGACGTGACCAGAGGCTTCTGCCGCTTCCCTAGAGGCCCGTCTCCCCACTGACGCTCTGGGCCTGGCACAGCACAGTTGGCAAAGCTCTGCAGGGGAGGGGAATGCCCAGCCCACGCCAAGCCTGGCCTCTCCCAGGTCATTCGAGGCTTCCAGGCCCCTTCTTTTCTGGGATTTCTCTCTCAAGAGGTCACTAGACCCTGTTGTCCTTGGACTGCCAGATTTGGGGAGCTTTCGATTTGAAAGCACACTGAACCCCCTCCCCAAGCCACCCTACTCCCCAGTTCAGCTTGGGGCTGGACCTGAGTGAATAGATTTGCAGCAGGAAGCAAAGCAGAAGTTCCTGTAAGAGGAAGTCTGCAGTGGGCCCAGATAGCGGGAGGTTCTCACGGGGGCAGCGGGGTTAATGTTTCAGGGTGGGACAAAAGCAAGATAACCCCCCACCGTGGCGGGCCCAGAGGGGCAGCAGCCCAAAGCCCTGGGAAAGCTGGTTCTCCCTTTATACCAGGGCAGACCCTCTCCCCCCGCCTCACACAGCCAAGTCTCCCTCTCCTTAGGAGGGTCCGCCGGCCCCCTGGAACACCCCACGTACCAGGAGGACTGCGATATATGTGAAGGCGACAGCCGTGGTCAGGAGGATCGGCACAGACCAGTCGCTCCAGTAGCCCATGCGGTTGTAGAGGTACCTGTCAGGGAGAAGGGGCAGGGCTCGGACCTCCAAGGGAACCGGGATGCTCCCGGGGGCTGCCGGGCTCAGTGAGCAGGCCACCCGCTCGGGAACGACAGCACAGCCCCCTGACCATCAGTCAGGCTTGTGGAGGCCTCCAGGAGGAAGCCCGGGTATGCCGAGGGCACGGAGGCGAAAACCACACCCCCGTGGTCCTGCTGCCCGGGGGTGACTGCCACCAAGGCTGGGCTGAGCTTTCTTCCAGCGGGGCGCACCCCAGACTTATATATCTGCACCAAAGCTGGTGCACCAAAGCTGCACCACTTTGTCAGCACAGCGTCAGAGCCCGGGCTGTGGATGGGGGTGCACGCGGGTTCCAGCCCTGCCTCTGCCTCTCAGGGGCCTGGAGACCTGGGAACCACCGGCTGCCTCAAGCCCAGATGCCTCAGCTGGGACACCCACTGCAGTTTCAGGGTGAAAGTGTGGGGTCTTTGGCTTGATAAAAGGTCACAGCCAACATCTGGGAGCCTTAGTTTCCTCACCTACAGAATGGGGATGACAAAATGCCCTCGGGGCTTCCTGAGGAGGAAAGGAGGCCAGAGGCACGGGTAAGTGCTCAATCAGCCCTCATTGTTCACGTTATTTTCCTGATGTCAGTGAAAATCCTGAGACGCGTGATCTTTTTTTAACAGCCACAGCATCTTCGAAGGAATGAATGTACCATGTGTAGCCCAGTTCCTACTAACCGCGATTAATAGTTTCCAGTTATTCACTATTGTAAACTAACACAAAAAAAGAACGCTGTAGGTATCTTTCTGGATTACTAATTATTTCCTCAGAATAGACGCCTACAAGTAGAATTTTAAGGCCAGAGGGAGTGTATTTCTTTCTCTTTCTTTTTTCTTACGTTGCTGTTAATGTTTGGCCAGTATTTGCTTTCTCCCCCGGGGTAGGCCCCGCAGTTCTCCCGCCACGCAGCGGCCAGAACCATCACCGTGCCCCTGTGGCCCCCCTGCTTGACCCTTCTCTCTTCCCTTCCCCTCTGTGTGACTCAAAATCTACGGTCAGCTTCCAAGTTTTGTCTTTTCCTGATCTTTTTTGGCTTCTCTATAGTCCACATGTAAGTGAACCCATCGGGGAATGCATTTCTCAGGGCTCCTGATAGGTACTCCTTAGTGGCTCCACAGAAAGACCGAACCACCCACATCCTCCACCTACAACCGGGGAAACTGAGGCTTGGAGAAGGGAACAACTTTCTCAAGGTCATCTGAGCAGTGCAGCTGGTTTCAGACCTGCTGCCACCTTGATGGGGGACTGGGAAGGGAGACCCTCGGGAGGACACACCTGCCTCCCCTGCATCCTCCCTAGGCCTTCTGGCTGACATCTTACTAACAGTTAGGGAAACGGAGGCCCAAAGAGGTGGGAGAACGACCTGCTCCTAAAATTGCTCCTGAGAAAGTTCTGGTAAGGTCTTGTCTCTGGCAGAGAGCCCTCCTGGACAGCAATAGACAGAGGCCGCTCCCTGGCTCTCTTTGCCCAGCAGGAACAGCTGGGTCTTGCTAACATCCGCTTACTCCATGAACTATTCTCAGAACCTCTTGGGACTATGAGGGCTGGGCCAGGGGCTCCTGAATCCCAGCACCAACTCCAAAAAACTGAGGTGGCAGGGGCCTCCCTGGTGGTGCAGGGGTTAAAGTCTCAGTGCTACCCAGTAATCACCAGCCACTGCAGCACTGGTCAGGGAGCTGACCCACATGGCGCAGCAGACCTCTCCTGCCTCGCCCGCTGCTCCCCTCAGCAGTGTGTTTCGGTCCATCTGCCTGTTCTGCTCCCTGCTCTGTCTCTGGTGAATCCTCTCACCATCCTGGACTCTGGCCTGTGCCCCAGCTCTTACATGCATAAATAAATAAATCTTTTTTTTTTAAAGATTTATTTATTTATACATACAAGCACTGGGGTACAGGCCAGAGGTGTGGGGGGTGAGGATTCACCACAGACAGAGCGGGGAGCAGAACAAGCAGATCAACAGAAGTACACTGCTGAGGGGAGCAGTGGGCACAGCAGGAGAGGCCTGCTGCACCATGTGGGTCCCCTCCCTGGCCGGCAGCAGGGATCGAACTCGTGCTGCAGTGGCTGTGGTTTGCTTCATAGTGCGTTGCTTAACCCACTGCGCTACCAGGGAGGCCCATAAATAAATAAATCTTAAAAAAAATAAAAGAAAAGAAAAAACCCTGAGGGGGCCGCAGCACTTCAGGTCACCCCTAAATCCCAAGCCCTGCGGCATCCCCAAAAGGGCAGCACCCGTCTTCTGAATCACAAGGGGCAAGGAGCTCACTCTCTGGTTGAGCAGGGCAGCGCTGGGAACAGCATGGCACAGTCAGACAGGCTCAAGTCCCTGTCCCAGAGCCGAGTGCCTCTCGCTGTGTGGCTGTGGGCAGGCGCCATAACCTCCCTGCATCTCACACTGTCTTTAGAATGTGTTCTCGGCGCTGACAGGCCATGTTGCTGCAGTGAGCCCTGCCTCTGTCTGGGCCTCCGTTTCACCAGCTGTGCCTGACGGGGTGGACTCGGTGATTTTCCAGCAGCAGGCCTCCGGTCCTACAGACCCGTCCGAGGTCTGCAGTCGAGGGCAGCAGGGGACATTCCATTTACCCATCGTAGTGCCTGTCTCTGGACACCTGCGAGGGTGAATAATTTATTTATGGCATTTAATAAAGGCCGGGAGCCCCCTCTGAGACTCAGCTGGGGCTCCACTCATCTCACCAGGCTGCGGGGGGCAGCCGGACATCCCTTCTAGTGCTCACTGCTAACAGACGCAGGGGGCAGGCGCCCGGGCTGCAGGGCAGGCCTCAGCATCATCACAGACTCCGAAACTACAGCCCACCCAGCCCGTTGAAGCCCGACGTGCCGGAATCCCAGGCTCCCACGTCCTGGCCACTTGCGGGCTGGAAATCTGCCCTCCTAGGAAGCAGCCCTCAAGATTCTGTGGCCCTCTGAGCCCTCTTACGGCTGTCACTTCATTTCACTCAAGAGCTGTGAGGCCAGAGTCACGGCGTTTAGCAGAAGAGGAATCTGGGGCTCACAGAGGACGCAGACTTGCTCATAGTCAGATGAGCTGAGCTTCTGGCCAAAGAGCAAACAGCACTGGATGGCGAGTGAGGAGGCCTGGCCTCCCAGCCCCAGCCCTGCCAGAGTAACTGCATGACCTGGGGGCTGTCTCCACGCCTTTCAGGGAGGAGCACCCGCTAGAAGCCGGATCCTGCCCCCCTTCCATGGCCATTCGCTGATTAACAAAGGCAGGAACAGGTAAGGCAAAAATCGGGTCCTCCTACAGCCAGCCAGGTACCAGTCCAGACAGCCCTGCCGCCGGCCGAGGCTGGTGTTCACAGAGGACCCAGAACCGCCCCAGCACCATTCACCGCTGTCAGTCCTGCCCAGGCCCTGTGGAAAGAGCGAGGACGGGGCCTCCCTGGTGGCGCAAGGGGCTAAGCACTGCACTGTGGGGAACCCACAGCCACTGCAGCAGGAGCTGGATCTCTAGCCAGGGAGGGGACCCACATGGCGCGGCAGACCTCTCCTGCCTCGCCCGCTGCTCCCCTCAGCAGTGTTTTTCCGGTACATCTGGCTGTTCTGCTCCCCGCTCTGTCTCTGGCAAATCTTCTCACCCCCCACACCTCTGAACTGTACCCCAGTCCCTCTATGCATAAATAAATAAATCTCAAAAAAAGAAAGAAAGGAGCGAGTTGGTGCAGGTTGTGGGGTCCCCTCCTCTGAGGCCTTGGTCTCCCTGTTGCTGGAGTTCTTGTCTACAAAGTGGGGGCCCAGGCTGAGCCCTTGCCATCTTACGTTTCTATTTCCAGTGATAGCAGGAGAGCAGGAAGGAATGACCTGTTCTCCCTGGCTGCTCTTAGTTCCTGCCCAGCGCTGGCTCTCTATGGAGCCCCTACCCCAAAGGTCAAACAGAACTGGTGGCAGAACTCTGAAAGCCTGCCTGGGAGAAGCTGAAATCCTAGACCCCCCCGATCCCAATCACTGGGCCCACCAGGCCCTAGGCCCCAGGTCCACCAGGCCCCGGCCCCAGCCCACCCTGCCCCACTCACCAGTTGAACTCGTCGTAGTCATTGTGGACGTCCCACCAGAAGTAGAGCCAGGTGAGTATGAGGCCGAAGGTGAAGGTGAGGAGCAGGAACCAGAGGCGTTCCCACTGCAGGAGCAGAGTGAGGAAGGGCAGAGTGAGCAAGCAGAGTGGGGGCCTGGCCCCTCAGCCCGCCTCCCACGCCCCCACTGCTCCTGTCCACAAGCCTCCCAGGAGGGAGGACTGCCTCTCCACACCGTGGGGCCTGAGGTGCGAAGAGGGGAAGTGACCAGTCCCACAGCACAGGACAGTGGGGAACTGGGAGCGCGGTCAGGGGGCCACCCAGGGCCGGGTCCTTTTAGCTGCAGCCTGAGACCTTCCCAGTGTGGCTCAGTGTCCCCATTCTGGTGATGGCCCAGGAGCAAAACCCATGCCGGCCCTTAGCCTTTGCACCGAGGTGATCTGCAGTGTGGGAGGTCACATCCCGCCCCCCTTCTCCTCACACACCTAACAAAACACGTGCTGTTCCTGCCTCACTCTGCCCTGCTGCCAATAAGAACACGAGGCCCAGAGAGGCAACGCAACTTGCTCACGTCACACAGCAAGTTAGCGGCGAACTCAAGTCTAGCGTCTTTAGCTTGCAACTTAAAGACCTGGGGCAATACAGTGTCTGTGGCCCAGCAGGCACCGGGCCACGCTGGGCTGGGCCAGGTCACCTCCGTCTCCTGCTGAGGAGGAGGCAAGGTGGTGGAGGCCGCAGACCCAGCACTGCTGCTTCCTGAGGGCCACTCAGAGGTCTGCACAAGCTTCCTGCTTGGGCCGCCGGTGTACCTGCTTTCATCCAACCCCTTATCTCAGAAGCACAAGTTGGGAACATCCTGCTCTCTGGGAAACTGCTGAGAACATCAGAATGAACCAACAGTCCTTGAGGGGAAATCAGCACTGGAGGGAGCAAGACTGCTCTCCCCTGAGGGGCAGGGGGCTGGGAGCAGACCAGGCACTGTCGGGCCCCTTGGCTGCACAGGACAGCCAGCCCCGAGCCAGGGCTCTACTTCAGTTTACCGTCTTGATGGCGCCTCTCTGCTTAGCCAATCAGGGCTCCGTCTCCCCACCTCAGGTCCAGCTTTATCACTCTCCCCCAGCCAGTCTGTCGCCTGAGGGATACTGCCTGGGCTGGTTCGCCTGACATCCCCATCCACTTTTCAAGCCTACCCAGATGTCACTTCCTCTGTGACACCTTCCTGGACCCCACTCTTGCCTCCCCCGCCCCCTCCGCAGTGCTCCCCTAGCATCAGTGTTCCTGGCTTTAAACACATGCTCTGTGCTGTGTTATCTGTTATGTGACTACGCTTCCCAAATGACTATGGGTTTGCAGGGACAGGGGCTGAGCTGCCTGCACTCCCTTAGCATTTATGACCATAAGACAGGAAAGGAAAGTTTGCTCAAAGCCCAGGATTCACTGCCTCTGTCCTACACTGTAGAAGACCACGGGGTCTGGACTGACTTGGCTTCCACATACAAGCTCCACAACTTGGTGCCACAGCTAGTGTAACTTCTCAGGGCCTTGATTCCTCCGTCGAGGAGGACGGTAACAGTAGTGTGAGTCCTCACTTATTATCATCCGTAGGTTCTTAAAAACAGTGACTTTAAGCGAAACTCCATGCACCAAAACCAGGCCTGCGAATAAGGTCGTTTTGTTCAATACTGGCAGGGATTCTTCTTTTTCTCATCAAAATCAGAGCAAATGACATCGAGTGAAATGATGTTATTCAAAGACCTACTGATTCTAGCTTTGTGCAGTGGCAGTATCGTAGCCAATGAGGTTTATCCGAGGCGCGATTATTGCTAATTGAAAACTTTCCCAAAGACCTACTGATTCTACACCACAGGGCTGATGGGAGAATTCAATGGGATCACATAAGTCAGGTGCTCAGAGCCCAGGCCAGCAGGCAGGTAGCCCTACAGGCCCACGGCGGCCCACCTGGCAGCGGAAAAGGCCTCTGGCCCCGATGAGCCGCAGGGAGCCCGGGTAACAAAACTCAGCCACTGTATGCAGAGCCAGGCCGCCTTGCTTTGCCCCGCTTTGTGCAAAGTCAGAAACGGAAGTGATGCTGCCTGGACTCCATCCTCTGGGCAGGCGGTGGAGACGGCTCTCAGCGAAGAGGCTGCTGTGTCTGCCTCCCATGGAAAGGTGCGGGGTCAAGTCTTGCTTGGCTGGGGAGACCCTGGCCAGGGGCAGAGCAAGCCAGCTCTGCACCCCACTCCTGGCATGAGTTCGGGTTGGAGGCAAGACCAGGACTAAAGTCCTAGGAGCTGAATGCCAGCAGCCTGCCCCACCGCCACAGGGAGCCTATAGATGGGGATCAGAGGCCCCGACCACAGACAGGCCTGTGGGGAAGGAGGCAGATGGTCATTCTAAGAACAATCAGAGGAAGAGACTGAATGACGGGCTGGAAGAAAGGGGGAGGGAAGGCCAGGAACTGGCAATCAGCTCTCCTGACCGAGAGGCTACCAATGCACTAATGGTCCTAGCAGAGGGGAGGCGCCTGCTAACAAGCGGCCTGGCTCTGCTCTGGGGGAGGGGCGAGAGGAAGCTTCCTGGCTGGGAGGGTGGCGGTGCGCTGGCTGGACACCGCTCACAGTCTGCACAGTGCCTGGGGTGATTTAGTGACGGGTATTCATTTATCTTATTTTATTATCTATTTACCCCGTCCGAAGTCCTGAGCCTCAGAGCAGGGCCGCTGCAAAAGGCTGAGCGAGCCGCAGACGCCAGGCCAGCAGAGCGGCCACCGGCTGTCGGCAGTGTGCACGCGTGGTGTGACGATTTCCCAGCAGTGCTGGTTGAGGGTCCCGCGTTTGCTAATTGACGCAAAGGCTCGGCGTGGCAAGCGGAGGTGAGAGCCTGAGCAGCAGTTCAGTGTCGCAGAGGAGCAGGAGCCAAGGGGGGACTAACCCAAGTGTCCGCGGCCCCTCAGGAGCCAGCCCCAAACTGCTCTCTGAGAAGCCCAGCCTTGCCCTCGGGAGCCCTGGGGGTCACCTCTCCTGTCTTGCTGAGATACAGCCCTAGGCCAAAGCCCCTTCTCTTTCAGGAAGCCTCTCCCGCCTCCAGCCCCCAAAGACCGCCCTTCCCTGAACACTGCGCAGCTCTCGCCCTGCCCACCGGGCCTCACCCACATTCTGAGTTGTGGAGGTGGAAAGAGATGGGGCTCAGAGCAGACAGAACTTGGGTCAGTGACCGATTTCCTCTGAGGCACGGCTGCTACCCGCCAAATGCAGAGGAGCCTCTACCTTGGCAGGCTGATGTCAAGAGGCACGAAGTAGGGACCTTCTGGGGCCCCTTCAGGGCAGGGGCGGCCATGCTACCTCTGTATGCCCCGGGCCCACACACCACGAGGCACACCGGGGTGCTTGGACAGGATGTGAGGGACAGAAGAGGGGTGAACACGATGTGACAAAGGGAGGAGCTAGGGCCAACCCCAGACTTCTCAGGCTCATCCTTACCCCTCACCAAGGGAAGGCAACCTGATGAGCCCCATCTTCTGTTGAGAGCCGTGCAGCCACCTGATGCAGGACAAAGGTCAGCAGTTCCTGAGCTGACCTGGGCTTCAGGCACAGGACAGGGTGTGAGGAACCAATGGGAAGAGCACAAGAGGAAGGGGTGGCACTGGCTGTGGAGGGGAAGTCGTTTCCTTCCTGCTCCGAGAGTGGCTACCACTATGGCAAATCCGAGACCCCGGCCCCACAGGCTCCAGGGCCCCAAACCCCTGCATCTGCCTTCCATTCTCTTCCCCACCCTGCAGGCAGATGAGGTCCCCGCTTCATGCCCGCTTCTTCTCCCCACTGCCTATCCCTTACCCCCTTCATCTCTGTCTGGCCCACCAGAGCCTTCCACATTCAGGGAAGAACAGAGAAGAGAGCTCATTAGCTGCTGGGGCCGACAGTCACAGAGTGTGGCCTGGCGCAATTCCCAGCGTGCACAGGAAGTACAGGTGCGGCCTGCCTCTGCTGTTTGTGCCCGGGCCTGCCCCAGACCCGAAGGCGCCCAGGCCAGGACCACAGAGACCACTCCCCTGAAGGGCCCGCAGCCTCTGCCCTGGAGTCCAGACAGAACTTGGAGCTTGAACTCTGCCTGGGGACAGCACCTGAGCAGTGGCACATACTTCATCTTCAGAGTCCTGACTCAGAGCTGTCCTGCTGGATTCCTATCCCCCTATCTGCAGCCCCCACGACAGAATCCTGCAGATTTCTGCTTCTGCAGCTCCGGGGGTGGAAACTCTGGGTGCTATGTGGTCTCCTCTGGACCCAAAGTTCTTCCTCCTAAGCCAGGAGCCGGCAGAGGCATTTGGGAGTCCAGCTGCACAGAGTATGCCAGTGGCCTATGTGGCCACCACCAACGGGGTGACCTTGGAGATGACATTTATCCTCCCCCAGTGTCAGCTTCCTGCTCTGTACAACCAACGAGGATATTAGTCAAGAAGGATCTGTAATGCGACGGCACAGCTGCAGAAGTTATTTCCCTTCCCTCTGAACGCAACTGAAATGCAACCAAAATCTGCCTCCTCTGCTGCCTCCTGCAGCCAGATCTCTGTGACCACATAGAGCAAAGCTAGCAAGAGAGCAAAGAGCACTGGGGCCAAAAGATCAGGGATTGGGGGCTACCAGGAGCTGGACTTTAATTCTTGACCTCCCACCCACTGGCTCTGTGCCTGTGGGACAATCACTCAGGACCTCAAGCCTCAGCTTCCTCTTCTGTTCACAGGGATGACATCACCTCTACCTCATGGGCGGGCTGCCAGGCCTGCGATTACAGATGTAAGCTGTGAGTCGCCAAATCCTCGATCCTTCCTATAATTATCATTTCGCGTCTGACAGCCCTTTAATTATGTGAAGACAGTGATCAAGTCTTCCCTGCCCCCTGCTTACACCAAATTTCTCTGGCTGCTGAGGACTGCCAGCTGGATTGCCCACCCCGTCCAGGGTAGGGGCACAGAGGTCAAGCCTGGCTCCTCGGGCTGTGGTTCTCGGGGACCACAGAGATGGAGGGAGAAGACCGGCAGGACAGTTGCCAGTCCCAACTCAGTGGCTTCCAGCCATGATGGCTATGGAGGCTAGAGACCTACAAATGTTTGTCACAAAGTTGGGGTGCGCGTTGCTCTTAAAAGCCGCTACTTGCCTCAGTGTACCTCATCCTTTCCGCACCTCTGCAAAACAGGGGTTATACTAGGAAGAAACCAAGGCTCAGAGAGGAAGGGACCCCGCCCAAGGTCACAGAGGGCACAGATAATGGTGGAGCCAGAATTCACATCAAATCTGGGTGCCTCCAGCATCTCCAGGTCCCAAAGCAATAAGGAGCAGGACATGTAATTATCCTTGTCTGACTAAGGAGGAAATGGGCCCAGTGGAACAGGATGGGAATCCTGGGATAGTAAGAGTTCAAAACACTTCAGAGACCATGTAACTCACTTCATTCGTTATAGGTCCAATTAAGAAGCAGAGAAATTAAGACCCAAAGCAAGGGAGTGGCCTGGAAGCTTCGGGATAAGATGAACACATGGTAAACTCATGCAGAAAGGATAGAGACGTCAGTAGATTAGTGCTGGGTTATCTGGACATCCACTCAGGCCCCGACCTCACACCCCATGCCAAACTAAATTTTAGCATCTCCTCTCCATATCCTCACCGCCACCGGCTTCCTTGATTCTACACACTGGGCAGAGGCTGGGACACCAAGTAAAATGAATCAGGCTGGGACTCCACCCAGCCTGATGACTGATCAGCCTCAGGCACCTGCAGTCCTAGGAATGAGTCTGGTGAACAAGCCAAACACAGGCTGCCTCGGTGCACACGGCCAGTGTTATGGGAGGAAGACGGTCTGGAGAGCTTCCTGGAGGAAGAGACGCCTGCAGCAAAGCAAAGTGCTGAAAGAACAAGGTCACAGAACCTTGATTAAGTCAAGGGGAAGGATGGAGGGGAAGGAGTACAGGCACAAGCAAGGTAGGCTTTATTGTAGAGAACCGGCTTTTCCTATGGGCTTATAAAAGCCTTCTCTATGTCAGAGTATTAACTTATATTTTTTCTAATTTTATCACTGACTTTAATTTTATTTATCTTGTTTTTATACAAAGGTTTAAATTTCAATGCAGTCAAATTTATTCCTCCTTCCCTTTATAGGTTCTGCTTTTTGGTTGAAGGAAGGTGGCCTGAGATTATATATTTAATTCATACTTTATACTATTTCTCAGCTTCACTATTTACATTAAACCCTATAATCCCCCATCTACACACAGCTCCAGGTGGATGCATATGTATATGGAGAGAGGTCTGAAAGCCTTTCCTCTAAAGCAGTGAGATGAGATTTTCTTTCACTTTACATCATTCCAAGCTATTTGAATTTTCTCAACAAATATATGCTGCCTAAATAGAAAGAAGGAGTTTAAAATTAGAAAAACCCTGGCACAGATGGTATCTCCCATCTCGCCCCCTGTTCCCTTTCCGGGGACTCAATATATCCATCCGTCTTTTCTGTTCAAAAACTAACTAAATAAAATTAGGAAAACCCACATTTTAATCCATCTGGAATTTATTTGGGTTTGAGGTAAAGAGGCAGGGATCTAATTTTACTTTCACCAAATGGACATTTCAGCTGTCCTAGCCCATTTGTGATGTTCGCAATAATTTTTAGCTTCATTTCCCACACTGTGACTCCGGGGAGGCGTGTGGATGGCTTCTAGGTTTTCCGGTCTGCTCTGAAGCGTCCTTTGCCATGAGCTGGCTGTGCCTGGCTCAGCTCCTTCCGTGTGGCTGAGCGCTGGCCCTTGCGGCCCCTATGTCCCGGCTCTGCTCTGGGGTCCCAGAGTCCTTCTGTGCCCTCAGCACCATGCAGCCCTGCAGATACTGGGGAGAGATGAAGCGTCCTACCCTGCTGAGTCTGCCCACCTGCAGGCCAGATCCTCCGTCATCAGCCTCTTCCACTCTCACCAAGTTCCAAACGGGGGTGGAATGCACAGGAAAAGCCTAGACAATGTCAGCTGGGAACTCTGTTCCAGAAGGGACAAGCAGGCAGGCCCTGGCAGGATTACTCTGGCCCCGGCCCAGGAGATATAGGGGAGGGGGTGGCCTGGGAGGTTTGCTATGTATTGCAGCATTAGGGCCAAGCAGGGAGAGGGATTAGATGCCCCACCCCCAGCGAGCTTCTGACAGCTTAAGAGGTTGGATTTATTTTTCTGGGCTACAGAAAGCTGAGCAATTAGGTCTCTGTCTGCCCTTGCTTCTGCTGAGGTGCACAGAGTGGCTCATTAGGCAGGAGAATAAACCCAGCCCAGAGCACCCTGTTTCTTCCTACTCATCCTGTGGGCTCCTCAGCCCACAGGGAGACATGAGCAGAAGAAAATTGGGAGCCCTTATGAGGGATTAACCCAGCGCACCTCAAAGGGCCCTGCCAGGCCATAGGGCAGCTTGGTGGCTATGGCCCCCTGCTGATGCCCCACTGTCGCCTGCTCCCTCCTCACCCCTAAGTGTGTACTGAGGGCAGTCATGGGCACCTCTTGCAAGAGTGTAAGTGCTTCCCGGGAGCATGGTGTGGCCGTGACGGGCCCCTTTAGCACCATCCAGGCACTGGTGGGGTGTAGGGGTTGCTGAAGGCCAGAGACAGAATCGCTTTATTGCATCCATAAATCCTCAGCTCCCTGCGCAGCAACAAGCTGGCCTCTGCCAACCTCTCCGCGCTTTCATGGATGCAGTAATATCATCTCAAAGTTCTTATCCTCATGGCAACCCTGCAAGTTTAAAGGATAAAATGAGGTCTTAGCTCCACTTTAGAAGAGCGAAAACTGAAGCTCTGGGCCTCCTTTCCCCAAAGCACCAGAGAAGGGAACGACCAGCCCTCTGAAAGTTTACTGGGAGGATGCTATTTCCCAAGGGTGAAACTGTGGCACATGGTGCATCTGTTACGTGACTGAACCCTGGGAACATGGATTTATGCCTCCATCTGGACCACAAGCAAGCCAAGGCCCAGAGACCATGTGGTCTTGCCTGAAGTCACCCAGTAAGTCACTGCTGGTGGGTGATGATCCAGGCCACAGCTCCCGTGGGCAGGGATGCCCAGGTGCATCTGGCTGAGGTCAGTTACACCCTGCATCTCAATTACATCCCGAAGGCTGCCTCGTCCAGGGAGCCTGCCTTGATTCTTGAATGGGATTCATTCTTCCCTGCCCCACATCCCTGTCACAAACCCATCTGCTATTAATAGGAAAGAAGGTAAGGAACCAGCTGGGAAACTTACCTCCCTTCCTGGCCCCTGGCACACCCAAACTCAGCACTGTGGGTGGCTTGGGAGGTCTCATGGCCGAGCCAACACCCTCCCCCAGCAGCCACAGTCAGGACACAGCATGCACCACCCTGTCCAGACCACCTCACACCTAAGGGCTCCATCGGGGGTCCCACATCACCATGTGGTAAGCAACTGGCTTCCTCACTTGCTCCTCAGCTCACCTGCCCACTCATCCTTCCAGTCCTCACCCGGTCCCCTCCTCTTAGGCCCAGGCCCTGTTCTCCCGACACTCAAGAGTCTAGCAGGAAACAAAGAAATTTACAATGCAGGCCCCCGGTGCTAGACCCAGAAGCGGCAAGGGGAGGCCTTCTGAGGTGGGGGCGAGGGGCACTCAGAATGGATATTTGTGATGGTTCAGAGACAAGAAGGAAAAAGCACTCCAAGCAGAATGATGGCCTGAGCAAAGGCACTGAGCGGCGGAGGGGTGAGGTTTTCTGGGACAGTTGCAGTGGAGGGGTGTGGAGGGGAAGTTTGGGCATTTCCCCCAAGCAGGTGTCTTCCCTGCCACGGCCGGAGGGGGCTCCCATCCCAGGAGACAGGCAATTGGGCATGGGAGATTTATTATGTCTGGGTTCCACCTACCTGCTGTGCTATTCCTGGCCTCTGCCGAGACCTCTCCACGCCCCCCCCCCCCCCCCCCCCCCCCCCCCCCCCCCCCCCNCCACGCCCCGCCCCCCCCCCCCCCCCCGCCCCTGCTCCATCACCACCCTGGGCACAGCATGATGGCTTCCAGTCTCCAGGAATTGCCTCATCTGGCCAGGCTGGAAATCACGGGATGATGAGAGTCTCTTCCACAGGCAGTCTGTTGATTATACCTTCTAGGTGACTCTAGAACCTCCTCTTCCCCCAGCTGAGCCCTCAGCCTTTCGCCCCGGTTCCCGCAGCCCCATGTCAGGCCCCTCAGGGCATCCTCTGTGGTTTATGCTGGTCCCTGCAGAGGGTCTGACTGGGCTCTGCTGCCCAGGATGGAGCGCAGGCTCCCCAGTGCTGCCGCAAGGCTTGGGCCCACTGGGAACACCGTCCCCGCTCCTGACACCACAGTGACACTGGGACCTAATTGCCTCCATTCCCAAATACAAGACACTCTTGTAAGTGCAGCTCCCTGGCCTTAAACACTTTCCCGCTCTGACTAACTTTCCAAACACCAGTTCAGGCAAATTCTTGTGCCTGGGGTTTCCCTGGGCCTCTGCCAATCACCCTGGGTGGTTTGGGGGTGTGGGTTCCTATCAGTCCCCCCACAAACCTAGATGCCCCCTCAAAACCCCTCCAGGTCTGATATACCTGTGATCCTCATGCCCGTAGCGGGTGTCAGCACAGGTCTGTTGACTGAATAAGTAACCAGTGCATCCCAGACAAGACTGGTGTGGAACAGGGTGGGGGCACAGGGACGGCGGTGCCAGCAGGGGCCAGTGTGGCTATGCCCTCAACTCCGAAGCTTGAATAACTCACACTTTCTGGAGCCCCATCCTCAAGGTGGACAGGGTCACACAAGCTTAAAGCAGTGTTCAGAAGTGAACTCTTTTGGAAGATGGTACCAAAAGCAAAGGAGGAAGCCCCCACCCCTCCCCGAGCTGAAGCCAAAGCAAAATCTTTGCTGGCCAAGCTAGCAGTGCTGAGGACAGCCACTCAACACACAAAAGATAAGTTCTGCACATCACCCACCTTCCAGGTGCTCAAGACATTGCAGCCCTGGAAGTAAAGTAACCCAAATATCCTGCTGCTGGGGAGGGGGCCCGGGAGAAACAAGCTTGACCGGCACCTCATCACGCTCCCCAGACCCCCGCGTCAGCCACTGAGAAGACAGAAGACAAGAGCACACCGTGACCCTGTGGTGTCGAGGCCGGCAAGCACCAGACCAAGCAGGCTGTGAGGCTCTAGGCACTGACACGGCCAAGGTCAACACCCTGAGCAGGCCTGATGGAGAGAAGAAGGCGTCTGTTCCACTGGCTCCTGGCGGTGGCGCTTCGGTGTTGCCAACGAAATTGGAATTCTCTAAGCAGAGCCCAGCTGGCTAATTCTAAATATAAACTTTTCACCATACAGAAAACAACTATTTTTGGTGGATTCTTAGGGCTGTGGTGGGGGCTGTGGTGGTGGAGGTGGCATGACAACACACATCTGTAGAGGTGTGAGCCTGTACAGGGCTGCAGATGGACATGACCTCAGTAAACATCGTTTAAAATATATAACGTGACAAAAATCTTAAAAATAGGAAACCGCCTTGTAAAAGTGCAAGAGAGTTGACAGTCATTGTGTCCTTCAGTTTCTTGGGCTGGGAAGTTCCTCTGGTTGTCCGACCCACATCCCTCTTGTTACCAAGAAGCCAGTTTTGGCGGTGCTGCCTCCGACAGTCTTCAGAGGACCGTGTAGGGACCGCCTGAGAACTGTCTTCTGTCCTACCAAGTCCTTAATTGGCAGTATTAGAGTAATGAGTCACAGACAACAACCAATTAATTATCCCCAGTTATAAAAAGCTTTGCTTCCCCTTCCTAGCTGTCAGAGAGTCAGGCTCCGGGCTCGCATGGGGGCAGAAGAATAGGTCATTTCACCTCCTGGTCCTCAGTTTCCTGTTCCCTTTTTGTTAAGTGTGTCCTGGGGGAAGGCGACCTTGTGAGGCAAGGCTAGGAGGCGATGGGAAGGTGTCGGCAGGGCAGGCAGGAAGGCGTCGCTTGGACAGAGAGGACGGCACCTGTCCCCCTGCGCCCCCTCACTCCCCAGGATCCACTCCCACCCTGCAAGACCAGATCTTAACCGGGAGGCAAGAGACTCCTAGTCTGGCATTCAAGACACCCCCGATCTTGCTCCAGCGGCTCCTGTTCCAGTGCTCCTTCTCCTCTATCGAGCAACTGCTCCAGCCTCACCTCAGCCTCCTTGCTCTCCCACCTTCAAGTTCTTACTAAGACACACACACAGAGGTCTCCCTGGTGGCCTAGCGGGTTGAGCACTGCACTGTGAGGCTTCGTGGCACAGCAGCGGGAGTTCGATCCCAGGCCAGGGAGGGGACCCACATGGTGCAGCAGGCCTCTTCTGCCTTGTCCACTGCTCCCCTCAGCAGTGTATTTCCGTCAGTCGGCCTGTTCTGCTCCCCACTCTGTCTCTGGTGACTCCTCTCACCTCCCAGGACTCTGGCCTGTACCCCAGCTCTTGTATAAATAAATACATACATAAATACATAAATAAATAAATAAGACACACACAGACTCCTTCCCATACCCTATCTTCCTGAATTCCTGCCATAAATAGATAATAGACAGTGCATTTAACATGCCCCACAGGGGTAAAGTGACAATTAACAGGTAAGTCACATTCTCCCTGCATCCAGCAGGTATGAGGACGGATGCTCTGTGACTCACCACCAGTCTGACAGCCGTCTCACAGATGAGGCCCCAAGACATCTGGTTTCCAAGGGGCCCTAGACTCCAGCTTCTCTGAGTTGGGAATTTCGGGGTGGAGGGGTGGCTGTGAGTCAGGTTGGGGAGGGCTCCCCCAAGAGGATCCAAAGGAAGGCAGCGCCTGGGTGCAGGGAGTGGGGCATCGCCAAGGGAGGAGGAGAAGGTGGGGATGAGGAGAGGCACAGCCCAAGGCAGGACCCCCGCACCCCCAGCGGAGGCCTCCCCTCTCCCTACCCAAACCCAGCTCCCAGGGCGCACTCCAGGGCCTGTGGGTTCGCTGAAACCCCCGGGAACTTCTGCTGCTAGTCCCCTCACTGAGCCCAGCCCCGCATCGCAGCCCCCTGCTACCTCAGGAGGGACCTGGAGAGAAGAGACAGCGCCAGGGCGGGGTACAAACTGATGCTGGAGCCCAGGAAGTGGGAGGAGCAGGAGCAGAATTGGGTGAGTGATTCAGGGGGTGGAGGAGAACACGTGCTGGGAGTCTTGAGTTGCCTGAGGTGAACTCAGCCCTTTCTGAAGTGGCCTGCACCCAGAGCTGCTGCAAAAGCCTCGCCCCGCTCCCAGCCAAGCTGACTGTGGCCCCCTGCCCCCACCTGGCACCCCAGACCTTGGCGCTGGTAGCACCTGCGCTACTCCAGCCCCAGCCAGCTCCCAACCGGCACTTCCTCACCCGAACCCCGCGATGACCACAGTCAAGACCCATCACTTCCTGACGCCGTGACCCACCGCTGGCCAGCCCTCGGCACCCAGATGTGTGGGGCCCTGGGCACCGGCCTTCCTCAGCACGTCTGAGGCCAAGGAGCTCGTGCTTGGGCGCTTAGTCTGCCTTCTCCCTCAGCCTCGGCCGTCTCCACTCTCCACCCCAACCCCCCCAGGAGATTTCTGACTGCACAGCCCCTCGATGGCTGTGAGACCACGGAGCGTCACTGTCACCCCGGTTCTGCCTCCCTGTGTGGGTCGCCGGTGACAGCACTGAGCTCTCTGGCTTGCTGGGAGACGCGCTGGGCTGTACGTCACGCTCAGCACAGCGTCAGGCCCGAGACACATAGTGCCAGCTGGCGGCCGCGCTCGTCTCTCTGGACCAGAAGGAAGCCCGGCTGCGGTCCCAAGCTTCTAGGGGGGAATGGAGCTGGGACCGAAGCAGAGTGGCGGTGGAAAGCTGAGGTCTAAGTCAGCTCCTCTTCCACTTTGGAGATGGACAGGCGGAGGCTCGGAGTCGGGGTGACTTGTCCGGGCGGCCGTCACCGCTAGCACTGCACGGCCGCCTCTGGCCACCCGCAGCTCCTTGGGCACAGCGTGTCATTTCACAGGCGAGGGCCTCACGCAGGTGCAGGAGGCACCACTTGAACTTGGAGGGCGCCTGGCTCCAGATCGCGCACTCTGCACCGCGGCGGGGGTTCCTATGTCCGCGTAAGAGGAAAGGCCGTACATCATGGCGCCCTGGAGAGGCGGCCCCAGGAGGGCCTGCATGGAGATGGACCGCACCCCCAGAACCACCTCCTTGCACCGCCTGCGGCCTGCCCTGTGGCCCCGGCTGGCCGCTGTGTCTCCCTCACCTCGCTCTGCCTGTTACCGCCTGTGCTGGAAGCGGGGACAGGGCAATGAGCGGGTTTGGTGTCCACCGCGTGATTCCTGCTTTTCACCTCTGGGCGCCACAAACTGCAGCTCCTGACTCAGTCTAGGGCTCTGGCCCTCACTAGCGCCGGCAGAGCAGGGAAGAAAGGTGGACGAGAAGCAGGCTGCCCGGCAGTCTTCCCGGCCTCCCCACCCAGCTCGCCAGCGACCTGGCCTCTGACCTGAACCACTGTCCCCTCGGCCACCCTAGGCTGTCTGGGGCCAGCCGAGCTCAAGGTTGGCTTCTTCATTCAGCCAAGCAGGAGGGAGGAGGAAAGTTGTTGTTTTCCAGAAGCAGAGCTTTTAGATAAGTACCATTTATCTCTCCCTCCCTTCCCTCCCCAAGGAATTGGATTCCTTCAGACAGAAACTAGATCCGAAGGCAGATAGTGCCTCAGGGACAGCGCCAGGGAGCAGCGCACTGAGGAGCTTTCTTTATCCAGCGGACTCCCACTGCCAGCTCTGGCAGCCCCGTGGTTCAGGTGACCCGGTCCCAGTGCCAGGCCACAGCCCCGCCAGCTCTTGGGCATACCTTCTCGCCCTCCCCGCCAGCCCCCCTCTGCATGCCGCTCATCCCACTGGCTCCACCAGGAGGGTGAGGACCTCTGCTCGCCTTGGGGTGACCCCTCCCTCCTGGACCACCCCTCCCCGCCAGAGTGCTCGGCCCCACGCCGTCACAGGGGAGCTAACACCTGGTTACACCCACGACAGCCCTGCCCACGTCGGCAGGTGGACTCAGGAGGCGCTGGGGGCCCATTTTACAGAACCGTTCATTCCATTTTACAGGATGGGACTTGACCAGTCCAGAGCCACGGCAGAGCGGCAGAGCTCAGCTCCCCGCCCCAGGCCTGGCTCCCTGCATCCCTCTGCCCCTTCTGGCTGCTCACCGGTGTGGTGTCATCGTGGGAGCGCTGGTAGCGTTTCCAGCGGCAGCCGTAGATGCCCGTGAGGCAGGAGAGGCACAGCTGTGGCTCATAGTACTGCAGGGGCTGGTGTCTCACCATGCTCGTGCCCGCTGCCCTGGCGCCTGGCCCTCAGGCGCCCATGGAGGCCCCTTGCTGGTCCTGCGGGAGGAAGCAGAGGACTGTCAGGCAGGCCAAGGTGCGGGAGTCACTCCCGTCACAGCAAGAGTCACTGCGGCCCAGTCGGGGTGGGCCAGCCTCTGCCGAGCCCCAGCAGGGTCCGTCTCTCCAGGCGTCAGCACCCCCCCGCAGGTCCCACAGGTCCCTGCCACCCACCCACACCTCTTCCCCTCCAGCTACGCCGCCGCCGTAGTGCCACTTCCTCTGCCCGGGATGCCCTCCCCTTAGAATCCTGCGTGGCTCCCTCCGTCCCTCTTCAACTCTGGTCTTTTCTCAGTCGGACCTTGCCAGGTCACCTTTTATAAGCTGCAGCCCCTCCCCCATACTCCTGTGGCCTTCCTGTTTCATTCCCTCTGTCAAGTTCTCAAATACAATTTACTTTTTTGCCTCTTGTCTGCCTACCCCACTACAGGGCGAGCTGTGGGAAAGCAAGACTTTTTGTCTGCTTTATTCTCCGCATCCCCACTAACTAGGACAGTGCCTAGCCCGTGGTGCTTTCGCAACGCGTCGCCCGAAAAGCTGACGTATATTAGGCACTGAAAACGTAGGCTGGCCCCGGGCAGGGGCACTTGCTCTCGTCCCACCGATCGTCACGGCCACCCAGCGGTCGGTGCTGCGTTCTAAGCCCGTTGACAGCTGGGCAAACTGAGGCTCAGACAGGGAAGGGGAAGGCGCTTGGGCATGGTCACAGAGCTGGAGTTGGTCAATCTGGGAACCCACTCCAGTGCCCCAGAGTGATTGACCACTTAGAGTCAGGGAGGTGCCAGCCTGGCGGGTCTTGAGAAGGGCCTGGTGGAACGATGGGAAGTATCTTGTGGGTGGAATGGCTGCCATTTATCTTTCACTCCTTTCCCTCCCAGAAGCAAGTGCCCTGTCCTGCCAGTCACCCTGGAGACTCTTGCTGGAAGTCAGTATTGGCCAAGTTTGGCCAGGTGGCTGCTGCCTTTGGGCATCTCACGAACCCTGGTATCAGGCATATCCACTCCTCAATGCCACTGTTATCACTCTCCCATTTTATGGATGAGAAGCCTGGGGCGAAGAGCCTTAAATGATCTGTCCAAGGAATCAGCTGAACGACCCTAGCTCAACTCCTGGTCTGTGGGACTCTAAAATGCCAACGCTCCATTTTATGTACCAGGCCCTGTGCTAGACCCTTGGAGACAACAGAAGGAGGACAGACACAGCGGCCTCCCAGGCCTCCTTAGGCTATGAGGGGCATAACAGGCTTACTATGCACCTGGCTATGTTTCAAGTGCTGTGCACTAACTCCATCAGCGACCCTGTGAGGTAAGTATTAGCACTATTTTTTAATTGTGATATCATTAACATACCATAAAATGCACTCTTTTAAAGTACACCATTCAGTATCTAGTCTATTGAATTGGTCAGTATAGTCACCAGGTTGTACAACCATCATCATTATCTATTGCTAAAGCATCTTCATTATCCCAAGAAAAAGACTCTTGCCCTTTCAGCCACAATTCCTCTCCTCCCTGATTCCACCCCACTTCCACCCCCCAATCCACTCCAGGTCCTGCAACCACTAATCTCCTTTCTGTCAGCAAGGATTTACCCATGCTTGACCTTGCATATGAATGGAATAACAAAATATGGCCTTTCTGGCTTTTTTTTTCACCCAAAAGGGTAGGTTTGTTATATTAAAAAGGAGAGGGAAAAGGACGCTTGCACAGACACAGCGGGCAGGAAGAGCCGCAAAGGGAAAGGCTCAGGAAAAGAGACGCCTGCATGGTCACAGGCGGGCAGGGGAGCTGCATTTTTTATAGGGGTAGGTTTACGAAAGAAACGCCTGTGTAGACACAGGCGGGCAGTCTGGGCACAAGAGCTGTCCTCTTGGCCTTCTTTCACTTAGCACGTTTTCTGGGTTCATCCGTGGTATGGCATGAATCAGGAGCTCCTTCTCCTTTATGGCTCAATAACACGCAACCGTATGCACAGACCATTTTATCCATTCATCAGTTGATGGACGTCCGGGCTGTTACAGTTTGGTTGTTATGAACAACACCGCTGTGAGCAAGTTTTTCTGTGAATGTTCATTTCTCTTGAGCCCATTCTTTGGGAGAGACTTGCTGCGTCACATGTTAACTCTATGTTTGCCTTTTTGAATAACTGCCAAGAAGTCATTTTCCAAAGCAGCTGTACCATCTTACAGTCCCAAAGTATTATTATCATCTCCATTTTACAGTTGAGAAATCTGATGCAGAGACAGCTTTAGCTATTTGCTGAGGGCCTCACAGCAGAGATAGAATTCATCCCCAGGCAAACTTGTTCCAGGGCCCTTGCCCTGTCTAACCTGGGGGCTGGGATCTGCAGCACATAGGCCCAATCCAACCTTCCCACCTATTTTTGAACAGTCTGCAGGCTAAGAATAACTGTTACATTTTTAAATGGTTTGGGGAAATATCCAAACAAGAATATTTGGTTACACATGAAAATTATACAAGAGTCTAGTTTCAGCATCCCTAAGTCATATAGGAAACAACCCCGCTCATTCGTTTGTGTGTTATCAGTGGCTGCTTTAACTTATGTGCAGAGCTGAATAGTTAGCTGTGCAGAGACAAAAAGGCCTGCTAAGCCTGAAACACCTTCCACCTGACCCTTTACAGGGAAGGCTTGTAGACTCCTGTAACCACAGGGCTACAGTAGAGCAGGAGCCGGTACTGTTAGCGCATCATATGGCGGAGGGGGTGAGGGGTAAAGGAAGGCTATGGGCACTTAACACCCAGCGGGTAGGGCCAGGGCTGCTTTCCGCTCTGAGCTTCAGGCTCACCCACTACTTCCTCTTCTGGGCCTCCCTCAGGGTCTCTACCTAATGCCCTAACCCATCCAAGCTCCACCAAATGCTCACTAACCTCAGGACAGAGATTACCGCCTCCAGTCTAAGCCTAGGCGTTAGGGGCTTGCTCGAGTACTGGCTGACCTGGCTCTCCTAATCGCTGGGAATTGTCTGGTGCAGCCTGTCTCAGTGGGTCCCTGAGGAGGCACATGGGCTACGGGAGCTGTGGGCTGGGGGTTGTCTATGCTGTGGTCCCAGGGCTTGAGGCGTGGTATGAGATGGGGATATTGCTGCAGTCTTAGCTCCCACCAGGTTGGGAGGCCCTGGGGGCAGGGAGGGCACTTTCTCGACTCCACTCTTGAAGTAGTGTGGGCTTACAAAGGTACCCCACATTCACAGCCCTTCAGAGGGAGCCAGTCTCACCCTGCGCACTCCCCAGCTGGGCCCCTATTGTTAGGAAGACCACCGCAAGCCTCCCCCCTCCCCACCCCCATCTTCCCAGGAAAGGGAGTGGCTGATAGGTAGAAAGAGGCCTGAACTCATCTTACCTCAGTCAATGACTGCATTTAGGGCTCTTTCCTGAGTTATAAAGTTTATATTCTATAAAATGGGGTAACAACATTTTACTTTATTTCTATAGGAGGCCAGATGACTGTGGGGGCAGGGGGCGCCCATTCATAACATCAGGGCCTCTCTTCTCTTCCCTCTGCATGTTCTCCTGGGGCCATTCCATCCATCCTCCGGCTCCAGTTACCGGGCCCGCCAAGGCCACCCAATCTCTGTCTCTCGATGGACCGCAGTGGCTGCTGGCAGTCTCCAGCGCTGTCACCTCGGTCCTGCAGACCAGCCCGCCACCCCACCCTCCTCTCCACCCCCCACGTGCTTCGAACATCCCCCAAGTCCTTTCCTCACTGCCCCTTCAACTTCTGCCCTGGCTGGGGTCTTGTTTCTCTCCCATGGGAATCCTCTGGCCTCCCTGGGGGCCACGCTCCTGCAGCCCAGGTTCTCACCTGCAGCCACAGTGAGCCTTTTGCCAGGCAAATGACCAGTGTCTGCCAGCACCTCCAGCCTCACCGTGCGGCCCTTGCTGTCCTCAACATCCTCCACTCCCTTTAAAGTCAGTTCAGACGGTGCTTTCTCTAGGGAGCTCGCGCTGAGCCTCGAGGTTGGCTAGAGGGGTCCCCAGTTGGAGCCCAGACTGTGCCTTGTTCTTCCCTGGGCACCTGTGTGGGCACTGTCGACAGCCCCCTTTCCCCTAAGGGGCAGTCTGAGTTAATCGCTCATCCCCAGCGAGTCACACAGGGCCGCAAGAGAGGGGCTCCAGGGGCTTCCCGGACCGCACTTCTGCAGAGGCCTGAAAGCTCGGCTAACAGACACAGTGGGACAAGCTCCCCGAGACCAGACTCTCCCACCCTCCCCCGCTCCCTCTTCCTGCTGGGGTTAGTAACATTACTTAGGGTGGATCCACTTCTTTAAGTCACCTCCTAGGGCTGCTAATATCAGTCAAGTCCCAAGAAGTCTCCTGCCTGGAGCGCCTGCTGGCTCTGGGCAAGAGAAAGCCATGGCCCAGGGTCCGCCTCAGCCCAAAGTCCAGTTTTCTGCCTGGCCTTCCATAGCCTCCCTTTTGTTCTCTTCCAAGAGTCAGGCCTAAGATAGAGTGAGCACCCCACGTCCCCTCTCCTGCAAAGAAGACACCTGACCCATTTCTCAGCCTTTCCCTCCTCCACACCTGCCAGGCCTTCGCCACCCCACGCTGTTCTGCCTCCACCCCAGGCCCGCCTTTTGAGAGTGGAGTCTCAGGCCAGGTATCAGTGCCTGAAATCCACTCTGGTCTTCAACTGACATGATGTGTGATCTTGCACAAGTCAGTAGGTCTGTCTGAGCCATACGAGAAATGGGAACTGGATGGGGTAACAGGTAAAAGGGCACAAAGCAGTCACAAGAGGAACGAGACACTGAAACGTGACACAGCATAAGTGCATCTCGCCAACATGCTAAGGAAAGAAGTCCATTACAGACGGTGGTGGGGGGCCGGCCAGCACCACGCTGAGCCTGTGCCTGTGGCATCTTTCCAGAGCTGTGTGGGCTCTGGAGTGACTGTACTACGCTAGAATAAAGGACACACGTCACCAGGTGCCTGTCAAACCCCATAGAATATATAACACAAAAAGCAAACTCCAATGTAAACTATGGACTTCAGCTAATAATATTGTATTAAAGGCCTCCCTAGTGGCGGAAGGGGTTAAGCGCTGCACTATGAAGCATCCGCAGCCATTGCAGCACAAGTCTGATCCCAGCTAGGGAGGTGACCCACATGGCACAGCAGACCTCTCCTGTCTCACCCACTGCTTCCCTCAGCAGTGTATTTCAGTTTGTCTGCCTGTTCTGCTCCCCACTCTGTCTCTGGAGAACCCTCTTCACCCCCCACCCCGCACCTCTGGCCTGTACCCCAGTTCCTGTATGCATAAATAAATAAATCTTAAAAAAATATGGTATTAACATTGGCTCATCAGTAGGAACGACTGATAGAAGATGTTAATAACAGGGACGTTGTGGGGTGGGAGGGGGAGCGGATACAGAGGCTCTCTGTACTTTCTGATCAATTTTTCCTGTTAAGTCATAACTGTTCTAAAAAAAAAAGACTTAAAATGTCTACCAATTAAATACATATTTTGATTATCTAGATCCAAAAGATTAAGTGATTCACCCAAGGTCAAAGGTAATTGTGGACGAGGGAGGATCTGAACCCAGCAGTGCTAACCCTAAGCCCAGTCCTCCTGTGGCACCAGTCTCAGGCCTCGGCAGCCACAGCATCTACGGAACTGCAAATTACACCTCAGAGGACTAGGTTCAATATTTTGGTTGGTACCAGGGAAACAGGAGCATGGAGTGGGGCTGAGAACTTAGGGGAGGAAAAGGAAACGCCCAAGGAGCACAGAGTCCTGACCCGATCCAGGGAAGGAGGCAGAGCGAGCATGTGAAGAGGGAACTGCCCCCTCTTCTTGGCCGGGCTGCCCCCGTGGGGCCTCAGCCCTGGCCCATCCCTGGGCAGACAGGCTGAGCCCAGCCTCCAGCAGTCTGGGTGACCAGTCCAGGCCCTGGCCCTGGTTTTCTGTATCACGGGAGGGCTTGAACATTGTTATATGCTCTCTGTGGAGACTCAACCTCTGAGACCCTTTAACCGCCTGCTCCCTCCTCAAACCTAGGAGTAAAGTAGAGAGGACCAAACAAGAGCAAGGAAAGACACGTCCCACAGTCTTTCTCTGGTCTGAAGTCCTGGCCCCTCTACTCCCAGGACTAATGGCTGGAGCCTGAGTCTGCAGACCAGAGCAGTTAAAATGAGGACAAAAGCTGTGGGACGGCCTGTGGCCAGGTCAGAGGCCCAGTCATCCTGACCCCCCTGCCCGGGCACCTCTACCACCTTTGACAGTGACCGACGACAGTGACTGACGTATGGGTTGTCAGGCCCAAATAACCTACAGTGATGCCTGCAGGCTTCGCTTAGGGGGAAAATCCAAGCAAAGCATCAAAGGCACAGGGCCCTGAGGACTGCTGTCTATAATGCTCAGTGAACACGACCTTGGTGCCAGTGCAGGGCCCCTGTGGTCTTCCTTACTGCCCTGCCCACCCGCTGCCCTCAGTGCAGGTGCGCCTGTCAAGCACCTTGGTTCTGAGGTCCCTCCACTTGTCCTCCAGGAAGGCCTCCCCCACCGGGTCCAGGTATCTGCTGGAGCCGTGAGCTCCTGTGTTTCCTGGGGTCCTATAGGGTTACTGCGTGACCACTACCAGAGAGGGCGGATACAGTGGGATTCAGCAATAAGGGAGGATTTGTAGCACAAAGCGGGGACAGAAGTGGGCCCTAGGGACAGCAGGAAAAGGGTGGGCAGGGCCCCTCCCAGGGCCAAGGGCAACCCCAGGGTCTGGCCAGCAAATGAAGCCCCTGTGGGTTCGACCAGGTGGGTGGCGGGATCTGATGTCCACAGAGCCTCCACACCCTCTGGGCCCCAGGGGCAATGGGGCAGGCCCCCAGCACCCCCTCCCCGCCCCAAGCTGGTCTGCATCCCAAAGCAAACAACGAAACCCAAACCAACCAAGACCACATCTGCGCGGTGCTCAGGTTTGCCGTCTCCTGTCCCTCAAGCCCGTCGGGTGGCTTAAACTGAGCGCTGGGCTGCCATCATCTCACTGTGTGGCCACCAGCGAGTCCCTCTCCACTCCTCTGGCCCTCAGGGAAAGGCCTAGATTCTAATGAAATCAGCAAGAAAGGGAGCCAGGCCTGGGGCAGGAAGGAAGACAGGAGCTGAGGCAGCTGTCAGCAGGAAGAGCAGCGGGGGTGGGGGGGAGGTGGCACAAGGGAGGCCTCAGAGGAAAAAGGACAAAGGTGGCCAGCGCCCCCAGGGCCCCAGCACTGACCGCTCCTTGGGAAAAGCTAGTCAGTGGCAGGGACTCAGCAGCAACCCTCAAAGAACCAATCACACCATAATTAGGGTCATTATTGATCTCTTTCCAGGCTCCTGTTTACCCAACACTTGTGTCCCAAGAGACCTCAATGCCGCTTGCTCTAGAGAATCTCCCAGCAGGCTCACTTCACCCGCAAGCTTCCTCCAGCTCTGCTGCCTCGCTGGCTGCCCTCTGGTCTGGCAGAAGGAAGCGCTGGCTTCCTTGGATGGACGAGGCCCACTGAGTAAATGTAAAGAAGCCTCCACTGTGGGCCAGGAATGCCGGGGCCGAGAGCTTCCCGGAGAAGCAAACACGGACCTTCCCCTCAAGGAGACGATCTTATCGTGGCGACGGCGGCTTCACGGCGGCGGCTGCTCCTGTGACCGCAAGAAGTGCTTCACAATTTGCCAAGGGCCTCTGCGCACATCACCTGGCTGAAGCATCACAGCAACCCCACAGGTAGGTGCCTCGATTACAGGCGGGGAGGCTGACGCTGGAGGGGTGCGGCTTCACCCTCCGTTAAGGCCCGTGGGAACAGACCCTGAGGTTTGGGACACGTTCGGGGCCACAGGCTGGAGAGGATGCAGGCTCAGGAGCTTGCCCAGGGACGTGGGTTCCTTTGGCACAGAAGGGACCGCCCCGAGTCTCTCCTTCCTGGGTCACGGCTCCGGCCTGGTTACTCAACTTGGGCTAAGTAACCAGCGATGACCAGGCGTTGCCCAGAGAGCGGAGCTTGCTACCCCAGAACTCAAAATCTCTGCTGCAAATGCGCCAAACCTGAGTTTTAGAATCACCTCACCCAGTGCTTCTCACAGTCATGGAAGCTGGGCACAGTCCAGCAGGGACTGCAGAGTCACCCCGGGTTTCAGGCTGCTAGAGCCGCCCTGCGTTGGCATCAAGGCAGACCTGGACGCACGGCACCCAGCCTGCCTGTGTGCAGCCTCTCCCGGTTCCCAGCGGGTGGCCTGCTTGGGCTTGCACCAGAGACAGCTCCTCCCTCCCTGCAGGGCTCCAGGTTTCCTCTCGTAGCTGGGACCCTGGGGTGGGAGCCCAAGAGGAACCACCTGCCCGCCCCTACTGCTCGCTCTCCACCACTGGACAGCTTGTCCCTAAGGCAGCAGACTGAGCAAGTGTCCCCCGAGCTTCCGGCCGGGCCCAGGGCCTGGTGAGTGAAAGGCTTCCACAGACCTCTCAAGCCGGCTGCTGCCCGGCCCCTCCCTGGAGCCTGGCGATTCAGTCACAGGGCCCAGGCTGGCTTTTCCCAACGCCTCTCCCCAGGTCCCAGGGAGGGGGCACCTGAATGGGAGGAGGAGGAGGAAGTTGAGTCTGGCAGAGACTTATGCTAAGCAAACTTGCCTCTGCCCAGGTTTTGCCCCCTGGGGGAATGGAAAGCAAGGATTTATTTTATTTATTTATGTAAAAGAGCAGAGTTATTATACAAACAGGCTTCCCAAGCGGGCCCTGGGGATGTGAAGAGGAAGAAGTCCTGCCATTTAAGGAATCTTCCTCTGGCTTCCTTCCCCTCGCACCCACCTGTCTAGCCCCCCCCCCCCCTTCTCAAGTTGCTCCCAGTGCACACACCATCAGCCTCTCCACTTCCGTGCTGTGCTCGTGCTGGGTCCTGGGCCAGGAAACCCCACCACGCCCCAGCCCCACTCCAGATCCCACCCATCTTAACAGATGGGCTCTGTGCAGCGCGTGGTCCGATGCCCCCACAGGCCCACCGCCTCCTCCCCTACGCTCACATCAGCTGGCAGCGCCCTGGAGACGTGGTCCAGGCTTCTGTGGAGGGTGATCACCTGCTTCCATGGCTGCCTTGCCCACCAGGCTGGGGCTGCCCCAGGCAGAGACTTCTGAGCCACTCGGACAAGCGTCTCTGAAGACCACGGTGTCTGTGGCCTGCACCAGGCATGGGGGACACGAGACTCCCCAGGCACGTCCTGCCCAGCAGAGCCAAGCAGGGGCTCTGTGCCCGGCACTAGGCCTGGCGTCCAGGAGGCACCACTCAGCAGCCAGAAAAGCTAGTTGATGTGCAGAGGAAGGAAAGGAGTAACCCGCAAGTGTTTCTTAAACCGCACAACTGCAGAGCCACTTCTGAGCTGGTCCCAGTTCTGCTGATGAATAATAATTAGCTCTCTCCAAAATTACAAAAAAAAAATCAAGTGACTAAGTGACTAAAAAGAGTCTCAACTGTTTCCTCCTCCCGCTTTGTCTTAGACATGTGTATCTGTTTGCACATCCCTGGTCCTGCCTGGTCGCAGGTGAGCTCAGACTGAGGTCGGCACACCGGCTTCAGCCCTGTTCCAAGCCTCCTCCTCGTCGTGTTAGCTCCTCCACTTCCAGGCAAGGCTAAAAACCCGGGGCCTACGCTTTCCTTCCCCTCTTTCAAATCTCCAGGTTTCCTTCCTGGGACCAAAGAACATTGGCATCACGCAAATGCCGAGGAAGAAAGTCCCAGTCCATGATTCAAAGCCTCCAACTCCACCGTTTACCATTCATTCCTTTGGCCTAAGCTTCACTTTCTCTAGGATTTTCTCTTCAGCACAAATGTTCCCTGGAAATGGAGCCCATTAAATTGCCAAACTGGAGGTCAAGGAAACTTAGTTTAATACTTGGCTCTGGGGAGGCAGTAAGTCAAGGGGATGAGAATGTGCACTCAGGGTCAGCCTGCCTGGGTCGGAAGCCCAGTGGGTCCCTTAATGCTCTGCACCTCCTTATCTCTAAAGGGGGGATGATAATAGCTCCAACCTCACATTGTGAGGATAAAACGAGCTAATATACACAAGGTACCTAGTGAAGTACCTGGCCCACTGGACTAAAAAAGACAACTCTACTCAGAGTTTCAGGGAGTTTTCTTGCCCCTAAAATGGGACAGTGATTCCTGGACCCCCTGCCCTTCTTTGCCCGCTGCAGAGTGCCCTCTCATTAAGAGAGGCGGGCACTGTTTTAGAACCAGTGAGCCGCTCCCTGCAGCTTGTCTCCAACTCCTTTCTCCCTCCCTCCCGTCTTCTTTCTTTACCTGGAAGAAGGTACCTGTGGCTTGGAGCTGGCTCCAGGGGATATCCTG
Source organism: Galemys pyrenaicus (assembly GCA_019455555.1). Classification (NCBI taxonomy): domain Eukaryota; kingdom Metazoa; phylum Chordata; class Mammalia; order Eulipotyphla; family Talpidae; genus Galemys; species Galemys pyrenaicus. Next base: position 5,072,855 of record JAGFMF010011429.1, read on the forward strand.
TCCGCGAGGTGGTGATGTCACTTCACCAGGAGCGCTGATGGCACATGGGAACAAACCCAGTCAGACACTCATCAGCCTAGCGCGCCTCTACCCTCCACTGAGCCCTTAGTGAGAGCCCCCTGTGCTGGTGTGGGACCCAGGGTCAGTCCCATCTAGTCCCTGTCCTGGGGGAGCCACCAGGCTAGTGTGGGAACCAGAAAAACAATGTCAGATCCAGTCTTGGGCTGAGACCCCACACGTCATCCCATGCCCAGATGCGCTGCCCACAAACCAGCCTCAACCACAAGCCCAGTAAACCTGCTTCCTTCAGGCCCCACGGAAATGTGATCCAAGGTCTGGCCACACTGGGATGAACCAGAAGCTGCCCTTTCCTGCGGCCCAGGACCCTGCTTCTCCGCAGCGGCAGCGGCCAAACCAGCTGTTCGTCTAACGCAGCCACTGAGGGAGGGCCTGGGGCTGAAGGCAGGATCTGGAGCACCACAATTATGTGGCTGACTTCTGACTCATGCACCACCTCCCCCATCGCCAGCTCCAGGCAGCGAGGCAGCCCTCCTGCCCAGGAACTGGGAGGAGAGACATAGACGGGCTGTGCGGAGGACAAGGAAGGGGGCTCTAGGCCAGCACTGCAGCTTCAGGGGTTCATCCCCCCATCAGGGCCCGCTTAGGTCACCCGGGGAGTCAGAGGAGGCACCCAGGGTTAGGCCCCAGGCCTCGTCCATCCCAACGTGAGAACTCTCTCCCCACCCAATCAGACCCTGGTGCCACATGCCAGCGAGCAGCACATGGCCAAGACTGTCTTGGGCTGGAGAGGGGCACAACTGGGCTCAGAAAAGCCTGGAAAAGAAAGCCACTGGAGAAGTGGACCCCTGGGGTACCCTCAACTCTCCTTCCCTCCCCCCCAGCCCCTTGGTTTCCCATAGCGCTCCGAATGCACTTCACTTTACAGTTTGCAAACACACTTATTTCCTGTATCTCCCATAATGATCTTAAAGCCTAAAGGACAGAGGGGATAATATAAATAGAGCAGAGTTTCTCAAATTTCAACGTGCAAAGAAATCACCTGGAGGTCCTGTTCAAATGCAGCCTGGCTGCTTGGACCTGAGATGCTGCACTGATGAGCTCCCAGGGATGCTGATGCTGCTGGTCCGGGGACCAAGATGTGAGCAGCAGCATGGGCTCTGGTCAAAACAGCGCTATAGTCAGAATACTGACTCTTGCGTTGCGACCTCAGGCCAGCTCCCTAACCCCTCTGCGCCTCAGTCTCTGTAGGTACCAAACAACAGCAGCGGCAACAATAATAAAACCTATACCGCAGGGTTGAGTTGAGGGCGTACCATGTAAAACATTTAGAGTGATTACTAGTCTTTAAATGTTTTAAATTAAGGCTTGGAAAGGTGGACACAACCGGCAAGGTGTAGAGCCAGAATTCAAGTTCTGCGTGAAGTCTCTGCCATAGTAAGCTGCCACAAGATGCCGCAGTCGGCCGGCCTTCCCGCATTAGAAAAGCACAAATACACTGAGCTCGGAGTGGTGCACGGAACCAACAAGGCCACCAGAAAGTTGGTATCAGAAATTCAAGTCCATGACTCCTAGGCTAGTGCTTTTCCATCACCCCTCACTGTGCTTCTAAAAGGAAAAGTGCCCCAAATTCTGCCTGAGGGGCCCCAGCTTTGCTGTCAGCAGCAGCCTCTCTGGAAACCAGCCTGGAGATGAGTGGATGAGGAGGCTGCCCTGTGCCCACCTTGACCCCTGCCCACCAGGCTGGGTGGGGAGAACCATCTAGCACACTCCTTCCACCTCCACCCCCTACCTTCTGTCTCTGGCATGCCCAGTCTCAGGGCTACTCAGCTGGGGTCTCAGGCAGAGGCTGTCTCCACCCCCACCTCGGTTGCCTAGCACGGGGCCAGTGGGAGCCTGTGAGTCATTTAAAGGAAGTGCTCAGCCCCAACAGGAAGTGGCTCTTCGAGCAGAAACCCCCTTCTTGAAGGATCTCTCCTTGTGGGGGTGTTTGATGAAGCTCACTGTGACACAGCAATACAATTCAGATTTTACCTATCCAGTGTGCTGTGATGTGGGACCTTGGGGCATTGTGGCCTCTCGCTGAGCCTCAAGTCCCTCGGCTGTAGGACCCTGGAGTTGTACCATAAGACCTCGGTAGCCGTCTACAAGGAAGCGGAGGATTGGGAGAAGTGGGTGCAGGGGCAGGTTTTAATGTGTAGATGAATGAAACAGTCCTGGGTTCGAGGCACCCAGCAGCACAGGCAACACCGGTAAGTGATCGGTCCCGGTAAGTGATCGGTCCGAGGCGCACGGGCGAGAGCTCACCGGCAAGGAGGCCCGTCCTTCAATCCCCCTTGGTCGCAGAGAGAGCCCCTGCCCCGAGCCCACATCAGGCACACGCTCACGAACAGAGGCGCTATGGGAGGACATGCAGCGGCCCGTCACACGCCAGCCAGGGAACCCGCAGTCTAAACATCAGTTCCCCTAACACCACTCAGGTCCCAGTGAAACTGAACCTCCCGAGGAAAGGGGAGGTTTCAGATTCTCTGCCCCACCCAAGGGAGGGTGGAGCTGAGTAGGGAGGAAGAAACTGGAGAGCAGACTGGGGAAGGAAGGGAAAAAGACAGAGAGGAAGAAAGAGACTTGGGGAGGCACACGGAGCAGAGAGACCTGTGAAGAAGTGCCCTTGCCTCTGGTCCTGGACTGGTTGGATGGGTGTGGGCGAGAGACCCGTGGGAGGTCAACCATTTTATCTTGATTTTGCTCCTTTCGCCCCTTCTGCCTCTCTCCTATGGGTCCCCACCAGAAGATGCCTTAAACTTGGGGCAGGCTTTCTGGCCTCAGCGGCCCTGCTTTGGGTCAACGCTGTTGGCATCTACCCACGAGGGGATGGTAACTTTGGGTGCTTGATTTGGAAACTTGATTATTTGTCTTTTCTGTATTACATAGTAACAGCGTTAAAGGTCCTTTCCATTAAAGACCTTATGCACTAGAGTATGTTTTGTCTTGATGTGGCAGATGGTAGAACATATTTAGATGTGCAGGTTTGGGGGTTCTGGGGTGTCCCTCATTCTGCCCTGTAACAAAACTTCTTCACATCCTGGGCTCGAAGAACAAGGGGAGTGGGGATTCTGTGTAGGCGAAGGTCTGTGGGTTGCACTGTTGGAAACGGGGAGAGGGACACCACTGGGGGTTGGGACGGGGAGGGAGGCAGGTGGCTAAGTGACAGATTAAACTCCTCAAACCCTCTCTCTGAGATTGCAACGTGCAGTAATAGCTTCTTGCATAACAAAATATCTGTTTCCCAGTAATGCTGAGCATCCTTTTTTTTTTTTTTTTTTGGCTTTTCTCCCTGTTTCAATTTGCGGTTCAAAAAGGACTCGTGAATTAGTGTGGTATTCACAGTGAAGGCATATGGCAACTAAGGCGCCATCTTACAATATTTAACAATTCATATTACTCGAACGGATGTAAAAGGAAACGTGACACTGATTCTTCACACTGGCAACTAGTTTGGCACAAAACACCAGAATTGTGAATTGTTTTCATTTTTATGAACACTTCCAAAGTCTGAATTACTATTTCACCTCTACTTAAGACATTCTACTTTAAAATCTGAATTTGTTGACTATGGCAGTTATTGATTTTATTTTCATATATAATTTAACAGAATAAAAATAATTTTTGGAAACACAAAATAGGTAGGTCTTTCTTTACAAATACTTTCATTAACGTTTTGATAGAAATAGATTCAAATTCCATCCATCTTAAATACAACAGCGCTTTATTTTTGATCCTTTAGCTTATTACTATCAATAAGCAGTTTTCAAATGATGGAATTCTTGATTATAGCAATGTAATTCATGATCTTGCTAAGTAAAAGATATATTTTATGAAATAAGTAAAAATGCATTGTCTTATTACTCATCTGAACATCACCAGCCCACCAACTAAGCATCCTGCTGTGTCATAATTAAATTGACTTTCCTGATATTCTGTCACTTTCCATCATATAAAACCATAATTGACAGGAGTATTTTAGCTTCTCATTGGAAAGATGTATTTGTCAAGCTGGGAAAATCAAGCTATTTTATGACAGTTTCTTGGTCTGCTTTATAACCTTCATAAACCCGACCAACGACACCGGCTTGCATTGCATGTTCATCCTGCTCCCCGCTTTCCCGCCACCCGCTCACTTCTGCGGGCCGGGCCACCTGGGCATGTATCCTGAGCAGCACCTGCACTGCTGCGGCCTTCCCTCCCCCAGAGCCGGGCTCTGCACTCGCCAAGCTCCAATGCCGGACGGCCTAGATCAGGTCTCATTTCCAGAGATGCTTCCATGCAAGTTCTCTCGAGGGAGACGCTTGTGATTTGACTGGACTTCCCCCAGACTCGAGCACCCTGAAGTCCCAGCTCCAGCCCGGCTGTGAAGGCCCTCCAGGCTGGTAGCCTCATCACGCTGAGTGAAGGGACCCAATAGCCTGTGTCCCCCACAGCTGTTTTCCTCCTCCCTGCACCCCTACTCAGTCAGCCTCTACCCCTGCCCACTTACTCTGTGCCTACTGGCCACAGTACACCCCCGGGCTAAAGCCAGCAGCACGCACGCAGGCCCAGCCCCTTGATACCTGAGCTGAATAATCTCCACGTTCCTGCCCACCACCCTTCCCGGCATCTCACACACACAGCTTCCAGAAAGCAGAAGTTAGGTTCGAAAGGAAGCAGGAACACCGAGGAGAGAGCAGGAGATTGAGAAGACAGATCCTTATTTTGGGCCTAGCTTGGCCTCTACATAGCAGGCCAGCACCCTCTCTAGGCTCGGGGTGCTCCTTTGTCAGATGGGGAGACTGCAACAGCCCAGACCCCCTTGTGGAATGATTGGCAGAACGCAACAAACAGGACATCACAGGGTTCCATGGACTGTGAAGAGCAGATGAGATGGGGCTGCCCTCCTATCTCCTGTGTTTCCGACTTGGTCTGGCACACGCCAAGTCCATCGAATGTAAAAACATCCGCCACGTACAGAGTTGACGGTAGCCCTGCATGAGCTGAGTCTGTCTGCTCAAACTCAGTCTTCTTAACCTCCCACCGCAGTCCATTTTACAGACGGCAGAACAGAGGCTTGAGGGGACTTAGGTTTTCTTGCTCAAGGACACAGCCAAGCAAGAGGCAGAGACAAGGTTCGTACCGTCTGACTCCCAAGGTCAGCCTATTCGACCACACTTCCAGTCGCCAACACATCTCCTGAGCTTTCCCGTGTCGGAGAGGCCCTGCGGCTCCAGGGGACGGAGGGGGCTCCTGCTGCAGAAGCACAGAGCACACGTGAACAGAGGTGGTGGAAGGAGGGGAAGGGTGCCGAGGGCCTTGGTAACAGATCACAGCCGTCTCCAGGGACGGACCCGTGTGCCGGCTCAGTCCATCCTGACTGCTGGTGATAGCTCAGGATCCGATGTCAGACTGGGGTGGGCCAGGGAAGAGAGGTAAGGGGTAAGGCTCAGGTAGCCCAGCCTGGCCCGCCTGGCCCAGACAGTAGCAAATACCCAGGAGCGAGCACATTTGATTCCCTCGGACCCACTCCCCCAGCCGGTCACTCTACGCCTGTCCTGGGCAGGGCAAAGGGACATCTCAGACCACTTCCCCTTCTGAGGCCACCACTCTGTCTATATCCACCCTCACCCTGGGGTGTATCAGTCCCCCAGGCCTTGGGAAGGGCCCTGCTTTGCAGTACGCTGAGGTCCTGTGAGAGCAGGACACGGCCGCTCCGAGCATAGACCCTCACGGAGTACCTCCTCTTATCGCACACCTGCGGGGCTGCTGTCTGGCCCGGCTGGGCTAGACGGGGCGATGCTGGGCGACAGCTAATGGCTGCAGATGAGCTAATGACTACAGAGCAGCGACTGAGCCCTGTGGGCCGGCTCAGTCCATCCTGACTGCTGGGTGCTTAGTTCAGGATCCGAGTCAGACTGGGGTGGGGCCAGGGAAGAGGGGTAAAGGGTAAGGCTCAGGAACCAGCCCTGGGTGGGGCACAGGTCACCTCTGCCCTTTTGCTGTGTGATCACTGGTAAGGCACTTCCCTCTGAGGCGACCAGTCAAGCCGGTATTAACATCAAATGGCAATCACCTGATTTTAGTGAGTGCGGGACCACACTTTGGTTGGAAACCTGGGGCCAAGGCCCAGCAAGGGGAGGTGACTTGGCCAAGGCCACACAGCAGGCGAGAGTCTAGAATGGGATCCAGATCTGTTGTGGCCTGCGGGGTTCGAGTCCCAGAGGTCTGCATGAGGAGGCCAGCTAGTGCTGACATTCTTTGTGAGAGCAAGAGGCCAAGAGAAGGCTGGGAGAGGTTCCACCAGGGCCAGCCCAGCCTGATACCAGCAGTTAAAGTCCTCACAGTCAGAGCTCTGGAAGCCCAGCTTCTGTTTGTTCATCCCTGGGACAGTGACCAGCGCGCTCCCTAAGTGAGACCGAGCACCTTCTACAGAAAAAGCCTAGGAGACCCAGGGCGCTGGTTGGGCTGGGCAGAAAAGCCACATTCGGGGCAGGTGAAGAAGGGTCCCAGGGCCCTGATTTCTGCAGCGGTGCTCAGCGCCTCCATGGACCCCACAAGCCCTGGTGTGGGCCCTGCGCCATGCCCATCAGGGCTGCGCAGACAGCGCCGGAGGTGGGGGAGGCACAGACACAGACTGTCAGAAGGGGCTGCGCGGGCACAGGACAGGCCCTGCTGGACTGGGAGAGACTGCCTAAGCCAAGCTGGAGAAGCCAAGTCGCTGGGGAGAAGCCTAGGGGCTGGGGACAGATCTACCGGGCTGGGGCTCTGTGCTACTTCGGGAAGCCAAGAGATAATGAGCCAGCGCCTGAGACTGGGGGTGCAACGGGGGACACAGGGCAGCTCTCAGAAGCTCCTGCTTCTTGCTGACTACACAGCCTGGGCTCCCCCTTCCGAACAGTGGGAAGACTTACTACTTACTGGGGCCTACTCTTCCAGGTTCTGCATAATCAGCAGCTCGTGTGCCTTCAGCACTCAGTGCACACACTAACCCTCCGCTGTGCCCCATCCATGTCCACTGGGGCCCGTTACCATTCTGAGCGGGCTGGTGCCTGCGGGCCCTCCCAACAGCCGGCACTTGGGAAGTGGGTGGGTCAGCTGCTTTCAGGCTGCTGGGAGACCCTCTGACCGGCGACCGACTGGGTGGGGGTCTAAGCCGCCCCTGGAAGCCAGCTTTGCCACCCTCGCTCCTCTGGGGACTGAGCCAACCGCCTCAAAGGGGTAGGCTTGAGATCATACTGCTTCTCCTCCTGCTCCTGTTTTCCCTGCCCCCTTAGCATTGTTCTCCCCTGGGAAACTTCCTAATAGATCACCCTCACCAAGCCTGCCCTAGGGTCTGCTTCTAGACCACCCAACCTCAGAAAACCAGGAGGGGGCTCTGTTAATTTCCTCATTTCAGAGATGAAAAGACCGAGGCTCAGAGTTGCTGAAGATCCCCACGTGTGAGGAGAGAGCGCAGACTTAAACCGAGGTCCACCCGATGCAGAGCCTGACCGCGGAACCCTCCGTCCACCCCCAAGTACTGTCCCTTCCTAGCTACTGCACTGACTTTGTTGCTTTCATTTTTTTACTGGAGGAGAACAGGAGAATCTGCTCCAAGGGGGATGACTAAGTCCTCAGATTCCTCTCCTTGGCACAGATCCTGTTTTGGTCAATCCTTGTGAATCAGGGTGGGTCTGACATTCTGGGAATGCAGAGAGACTTCAAACCAACTTCATGAAAACAAGTTGTAAAAACACTTAAAGCCGCTGGCTGATGGGCTTGGCTCCGTGGAGCCGGGTTGAACAAGTTCACCAGGAGGGAACACAGCAGGAAATACTTAGGCTAGACCCAAAGGAAGAACTTCCCGGTCATTTGGGAGCTGGGCCCCAGGACGGGGTCCAGCAGGGGATTCAGTGGTGTGACCTTCCAGGGCCTTCTTGTTTGAAGTGTCTATGAAGCCATGGGGTGAACACTGGAGACACAAAGCCACCCGAGGCGACCCCACCCATTCCTGAGCTTCAACCACTGACCTAGCTCTTTTACGAGGGTGCTGAGTCTGGGACCTCTGCTCCTACCAGATCAAAAGTCTCTGCAGGGGCCTGTCTGGTGGCCAAGGAACTGAGCGACCGGGTGTGGCTCTGTGGGGCTTCCGCAGCCCCTGCAGCATGAGTTCGATCCCCAGCCAGGGAGCTGACCCACATGGCGCAGCAGACGTCTGCCTGGCCCGCTGCTCCCCTCAGCAGTGTGTTTCAGTCCATCTGCCTGATCTGCTCCCCGCTCTGTCTCTGGTGAATCTTCTCACCCCTCACGCCTCTGGCCTGTACCCCAGCTCTTGTATGCATAAATAAATAAAATACTTTTTCAAAAGTCTCTGCAGGTGAGAGCCCCTGATTCCACTCCCCTCTGACCCCCACATACACACCCAGAGCAGACGGAGGCCTGGAGCCTGGCAGAAGTCAGTGCAGGGCTAGGTGCCATCACGCCCCCCTGAGCCCCTGCTCTCTACAGCCATCCCTCCAGACTGGGCCACCCCCTCCTGAGGCCCTCTGGCCACTACACGGCCACCACCGCTGCCGAGGGTACCACGGGCGTTAGAGGCCAGAGGCTCACCCTCGCCTCTCCTCCCCCTCCGCTGCCTACCCCCAGGCAGTGATAAAATAGCCAGAGTCTCAGTAGTTCACCCCTTCACCCCTTCCACGCTGCTGCTCCCTTTTTCTTTCATTCCCATCCAAACTTTGAGAGCGCTGCCTGTCCTCAGAGCTCTCCTTCCTCGCTCCCGCTGCCACTAAACCCACCACCCTCTGTTCTCCAAGTTCAACTGCAACCTCCATGCAAGTCAGTCCTCCCCGACACCCAGGGCCTCGCCTTCCTGCCGGGAACCCCCTAGTTTCCAGGACGCAGAGGCTGCTCCCCTCCTGGCACTTGGCCCGCCCCAGCCCCTAGCCAGTCCCAGACCCTCCTGTCGTCACTGGCCTCCCTGGGCTTTCCCCTCCTCGCCTTCGCACTCCCCAGGGTGACGTCACCCACTGCTGTGCTTCAGGCTCTGAGGTGTGTGCCTGGACCGAGTTCGAGGCCCAGGCTCCAGTGATACCCATCACAGGCCCTCATACCCATAGTGGTCCGACAGACACCCGCCTCATCCCCCTAACCCGCTCCCTCTCCCCCATCTCAAGGCGCCTTCATTCTCCAAGTCTCCCAGAACTGCAAGATGAAGTCACCCTCCTACCTTCCCTTTGCACAAGCCCTCAAATCTCCTCTGGCACCAAGTCCCGCTCCCTTCATCTGCCATCAACACTCCTCAGGCCTTTGCTCAAGGTCCTCTTGCAGGAAGCCCTCCCTGACTCAGGCGTCCCTTTGTCATTTTCGTGTGCCCCGTGCAGCCTTCAGTTCAGCAGCCGTGCTAACGTCCAGCTGTGCATCGAGTAGCTCAGAAGTGCAGGGCAGGGTCTGACCTGACTTAGGGTAGCAGCACTCAGCCCAAGGTCAGCACAGAGGGACCCCAGGTGAGCATCCCCAAACCTGGGCGTTGATTTCGGCAGAAGGTGCCCCTGGTGGGGCCAGGATCTGCTCACAGCCCACCACTTCCGCAGGACAAGGGCTCCCTTGGCTCGGCCCCTCCTCAGGGCTACAGACTCACGAGCACCTAGTCCTTCTCAGAGACAGTCTAACCTGTCCGCCACCTACAAGCAGCTGGCACAGAAGGTCAGGAGGGAGCTAAGGGGCCCCTCACACTTGTGTGCGCACGCAGCGCTTCCAGGGGCACGAAAATACACAGTGCACGCTCTCAGAGCGCCGGGGAAGTGACAGGCGTGCTCCGCAGCTCCAGCACCTGGGCCCCTGCAGATGTGCAGCCAGGGCCTAGGGCCCAGCACCCCGGGGAGGTGTGGACTGGGCTCCCGCCTCCCTCAGGGCACCAGCTCCCGGGAGTCCTGTGCTCCGGGACTTGGGAGTTGAGGTCGGTTTGGCTGGACCTTGGGGCTGGCTTCAGGGTGGCTGGGCAGGGGAAGGGGTGAGGGACAGCGTTCCCCAGGGCAGGGCCCTGCTCTGGGAGAGCTCTGCCTGCTTCAGGCCTTCCTTCCTGCCACCGTTTCTGCCCACTCTTCCTTCAGGGAGCCCGCCCTCCTCACACTCTCTTTCCCTTTCAGTGCAAGGTGGGGGGCTGCATCGAGAGGCAATCCCACCCTAATAGTTCCCCTGGGCCCTTCTCAGCTGCAAGGGGGAGCTGCACCACCCTGGTTGCCCCTAGGGCTTTTAGGAGCCAGCCCTGTCTGCCTTGCCTCCAGACCACAGCGCAAATGCCCATTCCCAGTCGCCCTTGACAGCTCCCTGTTGGAGATAAACACTTGGCACCACCCTGCTGGGTTGGACGTTCTCACACTCCTTCTACGGATGAGAAAACCAAGGCTCAGAGAGAGATGACTTCCCCAGCTCTGAGCTCTTTTCTCCTCTTGAAATCACGTTCCCAGGCATGCCCTTCCTCAGATGCAAACACAGACCCAGAGGGTGGCTGGAAGCGCTGACAGGGAGGTGCCTCGCCCCCAAAAGGTACCTGTTCCGACCTGAACTGGACACAGCCCCAAGTGCCATGGCACCTGGCTATCGTCCCCGGGAGGGCCTGAGCCCCGGTATATTAGAGGGAAGGAAAGCAGCCGTGTGGATATGTGGGCATGCACAGCACATGCAAAACTCACACAAAGGCCCTAGGCCGACACCTGGGTGTAAACCCACATCACTCCTGACCCTCCCTACATTCCAAATCTAGACCTCTCCAAGTCCTACCGGTCCTACCTCAGAAGTGGCCCCCCGTAAGGCACTGCAGCCTTTCAAAACTGCCTGAGAAGGGGCCTCCCTGGTAGCACAAGCAGTTAAGTCTCAGCACTATGAAGCTGTCCCCAGCCAGCTGCCGCAGCCAGAGAGCTGACCCTGATCCCAGCCAGGGAGGGCCCACAGGGCGCAGCAGACCCCTCCTGCCTCGCCCGCTGCTGCCCTCAGCAGTGTGTTTCAGTTAACCTGCCTGTTCTGCTCCCCACTGTCTCGTGGATCCTCTCACCCCCCGTAACTCTGGCCTGCACCCCAGCTCTTGTGTGCATAAACAAACAAACAAACAAATAAATCCAAATAAACAAATTGCATTAAGCTTTTAAAAACAGAGAACTTCTTGAGAAACAACCGAGGGTTCTCTGGGACCTGTGGGATGGAGCCTATAGCAAAGCTCTTCTCAATCTGGCCTAGTTCATTTCCCCAGGCCCCTCCTCCTCACCCCAGGGGAGCCACAGCCACCTGCAGCTAAGTGTCTGCTCCTAGGGGCTCCACGTTTGTACAGAGCTATACGGTTTCCTCTAAATGGAATGCTTTCCACTCACCTCTGCTTGGTGAACACCAACAGATCTCTCAGTACCCACATGGGAAATGCAGCTATTCCTGCTGCCATTCCCAGAAGTGAAGTGGTTTCAACAGCAGGGTTCAGTTCCCAAAGTCAGCACATCATGGGCAAAATCCATAAGGTCGGGGCCTCCCTGGTGGCGCAGTGGGTTAAGCAACGCACTATGAAGCAAACCGCAGCCACTGCAGCACGAGTTCGATCCCTGCTGCCGGCCAGGGAGG
>JAGFMF010011429.1:5084624-5200031 GCA_019455555.1 Galemys pyrenaicus
GTTGATCTGCCTGTTCTGCTCCCTGCTCTCTGTGGTGAATCCTCTCACCACCCCCCACACCTCTGGCCTGTACCCCAGTGCTTGTAAGCATAAATAAATAAATCTTTTTTAAAAAAAAAAATCCATGAGGTCAACATCACCTTTGCTTACAGATGTAGCTCCACGTACAGATGACGCCCAGGCATTATTCTAGGCACATCCCATTTTGACAGCTAATCCTCATACCTGTGGCAGAATATATTTCCAAAGACATTTGCTACCTCCCACTCCACAGGCTCTTTCTACAAGGTAACTCTGACACTATTGCTGGGGAGAGTTGGGGAGATGTTACCCCCTCTTGAAGCTAGGAAGGCTTGAGATTAATGGTTGAAGTGACCACCAAGGTCAGCTCCTCAGATGTGACCTAAGACGGGTCTCCTTCACTGAAACATTCATGCGAGCCCGGAGCCATGTAGACAATCAGACGCTGCCATACTACGGGGAGACTCAGACGGGTCTGCAGACGGACGGAGCCCTGAAACTACACGAAACACGAGAGAGGTCGGCAACCTCCAGCTCCTCCAGATCCTCGCTGCCGTCAGTCTCACCAGAAAGCTCAGCGGAGGCCTCCTGAATTCCTGACCCATAGACACTGAGGTAATAATGGCTCTTACACAGAGCCACTGTGTGTTTGGATTGATTTGTTATGTAGTGATAGTCACTGGGACACACAGAGGTTAAGCAACTTGCCTGAGGTCACAGAGCTAGCACCTGGCAAAGTCAGCATTTCACCCATAGAACCCGCACTACTCAAGGCTATGCCAGAATAAATGACAGAGGGAAGGAACATGCAAATGAACAGCAAATGGAAGTGAGCGAAAGCAGGGCTCTCAGGTACAAGGCCAGGGCCTTAGACAAGACAACACCAAAAGAGCCCGACCCACACCCCTGGTCTCATGTTAGCTCCACCACCACGGCCCGGGGAGATGTTGGTCAGAAGAACTCAGTTATCACCCACCTCTGACCCTCACAGATGACTGAGAGGCTCAATTCTCCACTCCCCACTTCACACACACTGCAAGGTAGATACAGGCTCCTGGAGAGCCCTGGAAGGTCTCTCCTGCAGGAAGGTCCCAGGTTGGGAGACTGGAGGCTTGGGGTCCATCCTAGCACGACCGTGGACTGGCTCTGTGGACTTGGGCCAGTCCCTGTCTCTCTTCAGCTCCAGGTGCTCGCCAGCCCCACTGCCATAAGACTCAGCAGGTGCTGAGCTGAGCTTGTGGGTGGGGGACAAAGTTAGCTGGGGTATGTAGGTCCTATAGTCCGTGACCTATAAGCCACAGAAGGGATCTGTCCCTAGAAGTGGCCAAAGAGGGGCCTCCCTGGTGACATGAGGGGTTAAGCACTGCATTATGAAGCATCTGCAGTCACTGCAGCATGAGTTCGATCCCCAGCCAGGGAGCTGACCCACATGGCGCAGCAGACCTCTCCTGCCTCGCCTGCTGCTCCCCTCAGCAGTGTATTTCAGTCAGTCTGCCTGTTCTGTTCCCCACTCTGCCTCTGGTGACTCCTCTCACCCCCCTGCACCTCTGGCCTGTACCCCAGTTCTTGTATGCATAAATAAATAAATCTTCAAAAAAAAAAAAAAAAAGAAGTGGCCAATGAGAATGAATCCCACCTATACTGACTGGAGCTTGCTGCGTGCCAGACACTTATACATGCACAGTTTGTAAACACTACAGTGACCCCCCTTAGGTGCAGCAGCAAGTGACAAGGACTCAGACTTACAGCTAACGTGCTTGCTGGAGGACAGGATCAAACCCAGGCCCATTCGACTGGAAAACCCCCACTACTTCACGACAGCAGAGGTAGAAGCAACCCAGTGCCCACGAGCCAGCGAATGGGTAAACAAAATGTGGTATATCCATACAATGGGTACTAAACAGCCTTAAAAAGGGAGGAAATTCTGGCACACATGGATGAAATTTGAGGGCATGAAGCTAAATAAAGTAGCTAGGTACATACAAACAAGTACTCCATATAAGTGTCTACACACAGGAGGTATGCAGGGTAGTCAGACTCATGGGAACAGGAAGTAGGTGGTGCTCTGGGGGCTGGGGTCGGTGGGGCAGCTGCTGTTATGGGGATAGAACTTCAGTTTTGCAAGATGAACGACGTTCAGGAGACTGAGCAACAGGTGAACAGGGCGGACACTTCTTTACTCGACACTTACACGTGATTGAGATGTGGTTTTTGCCATAGTTAAATAAGAAATCCCTACCCTTGGGACGTCGCGGTTCGGAGGGCTGCTGAGGGAGGGAGTCTGGCGGGCTTCACAGATGAAGGGCTTCCGGCGCGGGCACTGGCCGGCTCTGTGACCTTGGGCCAGTCCCTGTCCTTCGGGCCTCACTCTTCCTTACTGTGCCATCTGAAGGAGGCCCATGATTCCGAGTCTCCCACTGGGATAACCTCAGGGGGCACAGGGGTCCCAGGGACCTGCAGAGTGGGGACCAGGACCCTCCCTGGTCCGGGACCAGGAATCTGGGGCTGTGGCCTCACGATCCTGCCTCGAGCAGCCTCTTCCCAGGTCACAGAATCTGAGACCCAAGGGGCCTCATTCCAGCTCAGCGAACAGGCGCCTGCACATGCTGTGTTTGTGAGGAGCCTACTGCGTCCTCCCAGCCTGGGGATATTCTTCCTGCTCTAGGCAGCCAAGAGTGGGACAGATGCGAACACTGAGGCAAAGTACCAATCACTGAACTGACGAAGTCCTCTGTGCCCGGGCTGTCTCCGAGAACTGCCACCCTCCCTGACTGAGGAGCGCTCAGAAGACAGCAGCAGGGTCAGTCTCTGGACCCAACCCCAACTCTGCCGAGCACGGACGGGCCTCAGCAGCCCATCGGCACAGCGGCAGGGACGGCGCCTCTCAGTGCCCTTCGAGGGCTGGGTGAGGCAGGGGCACAAACTGCTGAGCCCAGGGCCCGGCACGCAGCAGGCGCTCGATGAATGGCCGCCACCACCCGCTCTCTCCTCAAAGACAAAGCCATTCTCATCGATTGTTTGTTCCTCTCGGAGGCCAGTTTGTTTGTTCGAACTCTTCGCAGAAGAGCTTTTCCCCCAGGAACATGAGGGATGCTCCCCAGCCAGCCCCAGCGAGAAGGGAGGAGCCGCCAGCGTGACTTGATGGAAAAAGTAAAATCACCTTTCACGTCATGTGGAAATGAGAAGACACAGCTGCCTCTCCCCTTCACCCATCCTCTCCCTCCTCCACCCAGGAAGGCCCAAGGAGGCTCCACATCCTGCTTAATAAGTCCCTGGAGCCTGGCTGGGGCGCCTGATACGATCAGGCTGCTAGTTAATCGCACAAAGCTTTCTATTCTTGGCTGCACAGGGGCCTGGTTCCTCCCTAGCTGCCACTCAGGGCCACCACCCCAGGCCAGGCCGAGGTCAGTCATGCCCACGTGGAGCCTAGGGGCAGCCCTGAGACCCGACCGGAGCTGACATCTGAACAGGGGTCTGCAGAGTGAGCCCTCGGCACCAAGGTGTCTGGGAGTCTGCAAAGCAGTTGCTTGGGCTGGATGGCAGTTTTGCTGCTAAGGTCACTTCTAAATCTAGCCTGGTTCCCAAAGTCTCGATCTCATAGAGCCAAGATGCCAAGATGCTTCCAAAATTCAGGAACAGGAAGATTCCATGTTTCCAGAAGATCAAAGTTCCAAGGTGCCCGCAAAGCCACGAAGACAGCTATAGTGTGTGGCCCCCAACCCCTTCCCCTAAGAGGCAAAGGAAGCGGCTCCATCCTGTTCTTGTTCCTGTCCCCCAACCCCCAACATGAGCTGGATCTTCCACCCCAGTAGATTCAGCACTGGGTCCAGCAAAACCCCCCCACCCCACGCTACAGCTCTCCTGGGGCAAGAGTTCCTGGGGGGCTTCTGGGCCCTTTGAAAGAAGCCAGAAAGGAGAAGCAGACAGGCCAAAGTTGCCTTGAGGCTCCTCCCCTCCCTCATCCCCCTAAGCCAGATGCTGCAGGGCCAGGGCCCACTCTAGTGCCTGCTCAGTGCCAGCAGGGCCTGTTCCACCTCACTGCAGGGCCAGCACTCCCTCCTGGACAGGCTTGCAGAGGCTGGGTCGCCCGCCCAGGGTCAAGCCTGGTGAATGGAGGCGCTGGGGTGAGAGTCCGGCTGGCTTCAGAGAGCACCCTCACCTTGCCCTGCTCTGCTTTAGGCCACAGCTTCCTGGCACTGATGACGAAAAAACAGAAAAGTCAGGTGCTCAGGGTCACAGGCCACTGGCAGGAGGGCGAGCCAGAATCACTCCCAGGCTGGCAGAGGGAACCCCCTCCCCTGTCACCTAGCCAGGACCTGCCACTGACGAGGATTTTACCTTCTTATCACACTGGAACCAGGGCCAGGGCTGTCTCTTGCTCCCTGGGTTCCAAGGCACAGTCACTGCCCTGTGGGGTCAGCTGAGGGGCAGTCGAGAATCAGGGGGTGGGACAGTGGGTCGCAGCCTCACGCCCAAGGCTGCCAGTTGAGCACATACACAGTCTGACAAGGGCTGGCCTGACACGTGCTTGGAACACTCATGGGCACTGTCAGGAACACAGAGGCTAATTAACCAGTTGTCCCATTCAGAAAAGCAGATGAGGCTCCGCGTGGCTGGCAGTCACGGACCTGCTGGCCATCAGGAGGGAGAGGCCGGCCTTGGCTGCCGGAGTCACTGGCTGCACCCCAGGCCGCCCTCCCCCAGCAGCCTCTGTGCATGGGCTGCCATTCCTCCCCCAGTACAGGGCTGTAGATCACTCCTCTTCTGAGCCCCACAAGCTCGAGTTAGGTGCTCATAACCGTATCCTCTGACAGAGACGGGGAGACTAGGATTCGCTCTAGGTGACTGGCAAAGGTGGTAGTCAGGGGCCTCCCTGGTGGTGCAGCGGGTTGAGCGCCACGCTGTGAAGCAGCCACTGCACAGCAACGCAAGTTCGATCCCCAGCCAGGGAGGGGACCCACAGGGTGCAGCAGACCTCTCCTGCCTCGCCCACTGCTCCCCTCAGCAGTGTGTTTCAGTCAGTCCGCCTGTTCTGCTCCCCACTCTGTCTGGTGAATCCTCTAACCTCCCATGTCTCTGGCCTGTACCCCAGCTCTCATATGCATAAATAAATAAATCTTTAAAAAGAAAAAATAACTAAATAAAATGGTAAATTTAAAAATAAGATGGAAAAATTAATGTTTACTATCATTGGGCTCCTCTTTTTTTTTAAAGATTTCATTTATTTATGCACACAAGCACTGGGGTACAGGCCAGAGGTGCGGGTGGTGAGAGGATCCACCAGAGACAGAGTGGGGAACAGAACAGGCAGGTTGACTGAAACACTGCTGAGGGGAGCAGTGGGCAAGGCAGGAGAGGTCTGCTGCGCCATGTGGGTCCCCTCCCTGGCCGGCAGCAGATTTCGAACTCGTGCTGCAGTGGCTGTGGTTTGCCTCACAGTGCGCTGCCCAACCCACTGCGCCACCAGGGAGGACCCTACCATTGGGCTCCTTTTTCAGCAAACTGCTTAAGTTCATCTCTTTTGCTACTATGCCATCTTTCTCCCTTTCTGACCCCCACTCTCCCAGCCTCTCTGCCAGCGAGCAGAGGGAACATCCATGACTCTGTGATGCTTCCAGGCGCTGGCTGAGCCCCGCTGTCTGCCCGTGACCTCAACCCTAGCGGCAGGACATCATCTGGGAGCCGCTCAGGAACATGGACATTGAGAGGGACCCTTGAGCTCTGCGGGAATGGGTACTGGGCATAGCCCAGCCCTACCTCCTGCACCCCAACCTGGGCAGTGGAGTTTTCACCACACATTCTCTGTGACAGGCTGTGGGCCCCAAGCGGGGGTGTCCCAGCCCTGCTGAAACGAAGCTTTGTCCACACCAGAGAGTCCCTGACTAGCGCCTACTGGTATCAAGGGGAAGTGGAGGGGATGACTGTCTTGTTCTGTCTCTCTGGCCCTGTGCCTCCCAACCCTGCCCCAGAGAGCCAGGGACACAGGCCATAGTCCCCTAAATGCAAGTAGGTCCCGCTGGACCCAGCCTGTGGACAGACAGGGAGGAGATTCCTGCTCACCCCACCTTCCCACACTGCAGGCCTCTGGGACGGAGCTGGAAACGGGTGGTGTCTGGTCCCAGAGCCCACCAGACAAGAGCCAGAGCCAGTTCTCCTCCCACTGAAATGCACACGCACACAGGCGTGCAAACACACACCCCTGTGGCCTGTGCATGCTTCTTATACATCATTCATAGGTGCCTGCTGCAATGGCCTGGATAAAAGGTACCCAGGCAGAGAAAACTGCATGGAGAACAGTGGGCAACTGCCAGTAGGCCAGAGGGCTGGGACCCAGGCAGGGGGTGAGGCGAGGATTAAAGGAAATCGGACAGATAAATATTAACAAAAAGAACAATTTACAGATTTGTGGGGCACATTGGTTCACAGTCCGCTTTCACAAACTTGATCTCATTCAATCTTCACAAAAGCCCAAGAAACTGAGGCTGGAGGTTAAGTAACCAGCCCACTTTCACATGAATGGAAGAAATGGAGCTAAGGAGGCACACAACCCTCAACCCCAGTCTGGCTCAGCTCCCCTCCCCTCCAAATCAAGTTCTGGGACCTTAAAGCGCCAGGGGGCATCTAGAGTCATCAGCGATGACCCCAGGCCATTTCATTCTGAGCTCATCAGGCCAAGGTTGAGGGAAGAGACTGAGAGAACTAAGAGCAAATTCTACCAGCAGAGCCACGCTGAACTCTGCCCCAGCAAATAAGCTGCCCTCACCCGGGAGCTTCTGGCCCCGGCCAATCAGGAGGCCCGGCGGACCTTGTGGCTGGGAGAGAGAAGGTCTGGTCTTCCCCTGCGCACAAACCAAGAATTTCCTAAGAGCCCTTCAGAGCTGGAAGGAATGTGCTAGGTGACCTTGCTGGCCATGAGCATGAGCAACTGGAGGTCCAGAGGGGAAGGGCTTGCCCCACAGAGACAGCCCAGCCAGTCGTCAAACCTAGTGGGCACCAACCAGATGCTGGACACGGCTCCAGCACTCGGTACCTGTTTGGTGCGCCCAGACAGGTAGGACCACCCAGGCGTGTGCACCCTCCAGATCAGGCCCTGCCAGCTTCTGCGGCCCATCTCAACACCCCCTTTCTTCCCTTTCCCCCGTCACAGGGCCTATTACAGTACCCTAAAGCCGGATCTCTGTAAGTTTGCTCTGGTAGTTGCTCTTCCAGAAATTCCTTCCCACCTACCAGAGCCTGCCCACCCCCACTCCCCACCAGCAACCTCTGCCCTTCTTAGCAGCCTCTCATGCCTCACCCCATGCTCAGGCTGATGGATCCCGAGGGGAGCTCCCTCCCTCTCTTCTCCTGAGCCTCCCCACGCGCCTGACCTCCCTTACAACATCTGTGCACTCTGTCCGGTTAACTGTCCCTGGAACTGTCTCATCGCCCCGCAGGACCTGGGACGAGCGCGCCTGCCTTGAGTAATGCAGCACATACACACCCACACCCATCACGAAACCCAGAACAGTTTAAAAGTCACTTTTTCCTTTTAAGGCTTGGGTTTGCCTTTCTTTAAAAACCCTTAGTGGGCACGGGGAAATGAAATGGAAGGTTCTTAGACGCGTCTTGGCATTTCCAAAAGCTGGCTCTCTGCCTGCCGCACAGGAGATGTCTGAGAAACGTTGTCTGGTGGGTGAAAGAATAAAAATATCTCCACCTTCCCCTTCCCCCTGCCGTCTGTAACTCCACATCATTACCAGTTCCTTCCTGGGGCTAAACTGTGCTCCCTGTGATCTTCTCTCAAAATGCAAACAGCCCAGGGCCAAAAGCAAGCTCTAGATGGAGGCTTCCTGTGCAAAAAAAAAAAAACGGGAAAGTGAGGAATCAGCTCTTCCCAAAGTGTTGTGTCTAAGAGCAGTCCCAGGCCCGCTCTGTAACAAAGCGGCTGCAGGTCTGAGCAAGCCTGGGAAAGGCTGGCCCCACCCCTGCCTCTGCTGGGGAGCTCTAATTCCTACCAGTACAACCAAAGCCTGGAGCCTCCTGTTTGGGCTCACAGGCCTAGCACTACCCACGTTTGTCCATGTGTCTGCTGGCACCACCGACGGGCTGTCTGGAACTGGAACGCAGAGAAGCTGCACGCTGATGCTTTTAAATTGGAAGATATTAAGAAACAGAAAGGCTTTTTTTTTTAAACCTAATTATCTATCTCCTTAAAAACAGGAAATAAATCTCAGTGGTGGTCAGGAGGTGAGAGACAGCCTTATCACCCCAGACTTCAGGCTTCTGAGGTCTGTTTCAGATGCATATGTAGGTAAACCAGGCAAAGTTCTTTTTTATTTAAGTTGCAACATTCTTTGTTCTGTTGTCCCCTGGTAGATTTATTGCTCCTCTTTTTAAACTATAAAACTTCACTGGAAAGACCAGATGAGAGGTTCCATTATTCTATGTATGGGCCTCTATGTCAAATAATTAAAGTTTGTCTTTTCTCTTGTTAATCTCTCTTGCCTCAATTTATTTTCCAACCATACAGACCTAGAAGAGCAGAGAAAGATTAGTTTCTTCCCCAGCACATTCTGGGACCTGTAAATTACCTATTTCCAGGGAACTAGGGATCCTCAGAACAGAGTTTGGGAGGTGTGGGTCAACTGGCTTGCACTTTGGGGCAAGGTCTGTACACTGAAGAGCACTTGTGGCTGGCACGCAGCTGAGGTCACGCTTCCTCGCACTGACAGATTTATACAGGCATAAGGCTCAGCCGAAGCCACTAACCAGAGCCCTTGTGGCAGAAGCAGCGATGACCGGGCACCACAGGACTTTCACACTGAGCACAGCGGAGGGAACAAGTAACAGGCCACACTGAAAACCTGAGTTCCGACTGTAATTCTGTGCTCGCTGCTGGCCACAGGGCTGGGGACTTCACCCTGCTGAGCATCACTGTCACCTCCTGCAAAGTGGGGATCTTGCTCAGGGCTGCTGTGAAGATTTGAGGTGCTGATGCAAGCAGAGGCAGATCAGAAACTGCAAAATCCTGTCCCAGCATTTGCTATGTACATCACTACCTCCCTGTGTGTGGGGCCAGGAGGGTGTGGTCATGTGTTAAGGGATCACAAGCCCCTGCTGAAATCCTCAATCAGGATGGATGGAAGGAAGGAAGGAAGGAAGGAAAGGAGGGAGGGAGGGAGGGGGAGGGAGGGAGGGAGGAGGAGGGAGGGAGGGAGGGAGGGAGGAATTCCTAGCAAGACCCAAGATCAACAAATGGCTGGTTAAAGAGGTATGAATGAATGAACCAACTGATTGTAATGAGCTCAGTTGTCCCAATTTTTCAGACCCCAGCTGATAACAGTGGCGAATCAGGAAGAGGAGACACACATAGAAACAATAAGGAAAAAGGAGGAGGTGCTGGGCTGGAGGCAGGTCTGCGGGCAGCAGAAGGAAGGGCCAAGTGCGAAGAGCCAGGAAGCAGCAAAGGCAGAAACCAGAGCTGAGGCCAGCGGCCTAGGGTCACTCAGTGCCACGGCAACAGGTCACACAGTCCCTGGAGACGGCCTCACTCAGGAGGACCTGGCTCTGGCACCCGCTCCTGCTGGGGACCAAGAGGGCACAGCCCGGCCCAGCCTCTGTGCAGCCCATGTGGAATTGAGCCTGCAGGTTCCCTCCCCTCTTACTGCTCCCCTGTCCCTCAACCAGGCCAGGGACCAGAGGCCAGTTGTCTCCTCTCTCTGAACCTTGGGTTCCCCACCACAAAGTGTGGGGTTGATGTAGAGTTCACATGGGAAAGGAACTCAGCGAATGGGACTGACCTTTCGGCAGGTGAGTTTAGTGGGGGATGAGTGGCGAGGCTCAGAGAGGTTAAGTGACTTGCGCAGTGTCTTCAAAGCTTTGCTCAAAAGAGGCAGAACTGGGTTTCAAAGTCAGGACTGACTTGGAAGCCCACACACCTCCCTCTCAGGAAGGCATCTGAGGATCAAGGCCCACCACACCCACCACAGGCATCTCACAGCTCCTCCTCCTCGGACACCCAGACTGAGCTGGTGTTGATGCTGGGAGGGCCTATCAGGCAGGAAAGGCAGCTCAGCGGTGGCCAGCTGCAAAGAAAGGGTCCTGCATTCTAGGCCTGCCCAGCCTCCCCTCAGGACCTGCCACACCCTGGGAGCCTCCCAGGCACTTTCGAGGCCATGCGCCCCAACATTTCCCTATTCCCTAATTATGCCTCCAGTTTTCCACTTGGTGAGAACCCCATGCTCTCCTCACACCCGGCCACCCCCATCACAGGGCCCTGGAGGGCTGGCCCCCACCTCCTGCATGTCCCAGACTTGCCCAACCCCACACTCTCTGTAGCTGGCCTGCACTGGCTCCCAGGGGACACCTGAGCCTGGCAAAAGGCCCATTCTGGGGCGGGGGTCAGAGGCTGCCCCGGGGTTGCCCACTCTCAGGAAGGCATGTCAGGTGGCGACACCAGGGACAGCACTGGGCTCAGGCCACATTTTCCTGTGACCTATGCCTGATTCTGCGACAAGGCAGCCCCTAGCGAGGCACCCCAGAAACCACTTTGGCCTGGTTTGGGGGAGGAGGCATGAACCAACGGAAGCTCCTGGGGTCCCCAACTCCTCTGCAGCCATGGGGCCGAGGGGCAGCCTGACGCCCTGTCATGCTCAGCACGTCTCCGCCCTAGCCCTGCGAGGGGTTACCTCCATTCTACACACGGTGAACCGGACGGACAGACAAGCTAGGTCACTTCCTTACAAAGACCCAACGACAAACTGAAGCAGGATTCACACCCAGGTCTGCCTGATTCTGGAAGACGAGTGTTTTCTCCAGACCACTGGACCTTTCAGCACCCAGCTTGCAATGCCTGCCACAGCCCCCACAGCCTGGCCCCTGGCCTCAGGCCTCCTTGTGCCCCTTTCTAGAGTGGCCTTCCATCCAATCGGGACTCACTGAGGTCCTGATCCATCTTCAAGGTTCATTTAAAAGGCCTCACCCATGAAGCCTCCCTGATTTCTCTCATCCTCCTCTGAGCCTGTCTTTTTCCGCTTGTCTCCTGCTCATGGGGGCCCAGCCTGCCCCGGGGAGAGGAGAAATGGGCTGTGCCCTGCTCACCGCACCCTCAGCAAGGCTCCTCCAGAGCAGGGAGAAGCTAGGTCCTCTTCCTCCCAGCTCCAGTGCAGGGGGAACTTGAGGACACTGAGTCAATTCCTTCTTCACAGATGAGGAAACCGAGGCTTGAGAGGCTACTCCTCCCAGGACGTGGTTTGCAGGAGATGAGCAGGAAGTGGGCTGCTGACGGGGCGCGTCCACAGCACAGGCTGCGGGATGCTGCCACGGACACACGTTAGCGCAGAGCCTGGGGGGAGGGTGTGGCAGTCACATCCTCTCACTCTAGTGGCCCTCACACTGGGAGTGTGATTATTTGCCTCAGCGGGATTATCTGTGATAACGGTAACAACCGTCACTTGCCAAGCACTTCTTGCTCTCAGGCACCATCCTAACCACTGTACTTTTATTCATTCCATTGAATACCCAATATTCATTCCATTCATTCCAACAACCCTTTAAGGCACTCCGCTGTGCCCGTTTCAAAGATGAGGACTCAAAAGCAGGTTGTGCAGGTCTCAGGCCGCAGACAACTCAGTGCCAGGTCTTCTGAGGACAGGACAGAGTTGTGGGGGGCGGGGGGTGCATGGAGGGCGCAGCAGATGAAGGGGTGAATGGGGCTTGGGCATCATCTCAAAAGGGTGCTAAAGCAGTTTCGCTGAGGCAGAACTGAAAAGCTAGGTGCCCCCAGAACCCTCCCAGAGAGAACCGCAGCGGTTGGAATGCTTTGGATTGCCTAGGGGGTGGGTGCTGAGACTCCTTCATAAGGGCACACTCAGGTAACTAGGGGTGATCCTAAACTGCCTCCCATGTGTGAGGCCAGTAGACTCCAGAGTGAGGGAGGCCCTCATGTGCTCTCCTCTTGGGACCCCAGAGGCTGAGCCGCAAGATTTGCACTGGACCTGGTGCTACTGGCTTCCCGCAATGACGCCCCAGTAGGCAACTGGGGAAAGGGTGAAAGACGGTTGGGGTTTCATTCTCCACCAGGTGTTCGGGTTGACTGCTGCCTCTGCTGCAGGCCACAGCCCCTATCAGATACTAGATGCTTCCCTTGAGCCCTCAGGCCAGGTCCAGGCCAGCACACTCCCAGGGCCTCGGCCCCAGGCACTGCTGCCTAGGGTGGCTCCCGCACCCCGCTGGTGGGCAGCACTTGGGCTGGGTCACTCTCCTGCCGGGCCGGAGCAGAGGGGCCCAAGCTCGCCTCCGGTGGCGGCCCTCTGCAGCCTGCGCTGGGCAGCCCTCAGAGCTCCTTCAGTGACGCGTGGGGCAAAGGCCCACAGAGTAGCAATCTGCAGGGGTGCTGGGCACTGGTGCGCTGGTCTCCCTCTCTCCGCCTGGGCTGGGGACAGGCCATGAAGGCAGCGGCAGGAGGCCGAGTTGAGCTTCTCGTGAGGACAATCACGACTGCCTGAGAGCGAACTACGTGGCAGGCACCGAGCTTCACACACCTGTTCCGGGCAGGACATCCTATCTCTGCGCCGGACCAAAGAGATGACTGACCCAGGGTCATAGTACCGGCAAGTGACTAAGCCAGAACTGGAGCACAAGTTTTTCTACCTCTAAAACCTGTGCTAGTAACTGCCTCAAACGATTCTGTTGAACTGGCTTCCAGCAGAAGCAGCTGACTTGCGTGGGGTCAGTGATTGCTGAGGGCCAGACAGAGGCCGCTAATGTCTCCCAACACCCTCCCTTAGGTGGAAAAAAACATTCTTCAGTTCTCCCAGGTGGGACAGGGGCCCCAAGAGGGCGGTGCAGTTGGGTGTCCGGGTTGGAAAAACAAGCAGATTCAGACAAGGCTTCATTGTTCAGGAGAGCCTGGCTCTCCAGCCATTAAAACAAAACCAAGGAAAGCAAAAAAAAAACGCCTGCTGCAGCCTTATAGAAAGAAGGGCTGGGTGCACCCAGGGCTGGGTGCCGCTCTCTCTCCCCTCACAAGTTCGCATCTCTCAGCCAGCTCGGGGTGGGGGCTGGGCAGGTCACTCAGGGGAGTCCAGTGTGTGACCCTGGCGGGCGCTCTGTGCACTCCCACGGTGACTGCCAACGTGGCGGGCACTCTGCTGCTTGGCCTCATTTGGCCCCCATGGCTCTTTATGTTTTTTTTTAAGATTTATTTTATTTACTTATGCACACAAGAGCTGGGGCGCAGGCCAGAGGTGCATGGAGGGATGAAGAGGACTCACCAGAGACAGAGCGGGGAGCAGAACGGGTAGATCTATGTAACACACTGCTGAGGGGAGCAGCAGGCGAGGCAGGAGAGGTCTGCTGCGCCATGCGGGTCCCCTCTCTGGCTGGATCGGAACTCAAGCTTTTGTAGCTTCATAGTGCTACGACTTAACCCCTGCACCACCAGGGAGGCCCTCCCTGGTTCTTTTCAGAGAAGGACATTAAGGTTCAGAGAAGACACCTAAGCAGGGAGCAGGGGAGCACTGGGACCCAGAGTATAAGGCTCAGCATCTTTCCACTCCCCCACTTCCCAAGGCCAGGCAGCCCCAGGGAGAGCTATGCGCCCCAGAAGCAAAGTGCCTGGAAGCAAAGAGCTTCTAGTTATGGCAATGCGCAGATGATGTCCAGGGAGGCTACGGGAGGCAGCCACGGGGGACAATTGCCAAACTTTTAAAAGTTTTCTAGATGATTCTAACATGTGCAGCAAAGTTTGAGAGCTATGCACCCAGGGGCCCCTAAAGCCTCTCCCACCCACACCTCCTCTCAAAGAAGAAAAGGTTTTATTACTCTGACTCCATTTTACAGAGGGACAAGCACCACGCAAAAGACGAGGATCCTCAAGGCCTCACGGGCAGCCCAAGGAGGCAGCCCAAGGGGCCCTGACTTCAGGAGCCTCTGGGGTGAGCTCCTTTAAGATACCCAGGTGGGGGAGTCCTTTGTTAGAAGGACTCTTCTAACAAAGTAGAAGGAAACGTCCCCTTTGGGCCTCCTGGGTAGGAGAGGGAGGTGAATTCTTGTGTCCACTCCTTCAAAAGCTAAACAGCTGCCAGATTAATCCTGGAAGACCACCTGTGTTGGGGCTGGGGCGGTGCCCCAGAGCAAGAAGATAAGAGAGCTCTGAGCAAGACCTGTTTATCCTTTTCTGTAGGACATTTGGTTCCAGGCCTACAAAGAGCTGGGCATCTGAGACCGAGGCCCACACTTCCTCCCCACCTGCCTTCTTCCTGCCCTCCAAGTGGAATGTCACAGATGGGGAGACAGCATGGCGCAGAGGGAAGCGGGAGGCCTGCGGAGCCAGGCAGCCTGAGTGTGCCCCAAGTCTGCCCTCGCTGGCTACTCTGGACAGAAGCCGTTGCTCTCTGAGCTCGCTGCTAGTGCTGACATCACAGCCGTGCTGGGCGCGTGTGCAGGTGTACGTGCGAGTTATCCTTCCGAGTGCAGGTCTGGGAGCATCGCCCCTAGGAGCCTTTCCTGAATACCATCCCACGCCACACGGGCAGCCCCAGCCTCTGGCCTTTGCTGTCACGTTATGGCACATTCTGTGTTGTGGTTGTTTCTGTGCCCTCCCCTCCCTATGCAGCTGCTCATTCATCCAGAGCACGGCAGTGACCCCTCGCCTGGAAGCCATCCTGGACGCCCTTCCTGAGTACCTGTGCTCTTCCAGACTCTGCTGTGGGCTGGTGATACAGCTCAGGGCAGCTAACATGTGCTGAGTGCTTATCATGGGTTAGTGATTTTTCTGAGCACTTTATAGCCACAACCTTATGGAGCAGGTGCCATCACCATCCCCATTTCACAGATAGGAAAGCAAAGACCAGAGAGGTTAGGTCACCTCCCCACGTCACACAGCCCGTAAGTGGCAGAAGCAGGATTCGCACTCGAGCTGTGAGCTGGTACCCTCTACAGCCACCCCCAGGCATCGATGACCCAGCCCTGCCTGGGAGCTCACACTTGGCAATGTACAAGTTCTGTATCTATTTAATGTTTGTGTCTCCTACAGACCAAAGCCCCAATCAAGCTACATTTTGGATGTGTGAGAGAAAGACACCATATGAAAGCTGCTCCCCTTTAAGGAAGGATTTGTCCCACCTGGCACCCGGCACCCGCTGCCTGGGCCAGACATCTCCTCCAACCAGGTCATTCCTGCTGCTGAGGCCTGAAGGATCCAAGTCTCTGGACATCCTGGTAGTACTCACTGCCCTGAACTTAGCTGGGGCCCTCAGCTCTGACAGTCCCCTGAGCCAGGAAGGTGGTGGGACTGCAGCTCTGCTAATCCCACCTGATGCTCAGAAGTCCTCCCCGGCAGCAGTGTCCTCCCTGCCCCATGGGGAGCACTCCCTCCCTCCTGGCATCACGGGCTGGACTCAGTCAGCTTCTTACTGAGTCACTTGTTCACCAGGCTAATAAGGGGCTAGATAAGGGGACTCACCCTGATAGCATTAGGGGGAAAAGATGTCCCGAATAAATGCTAAAATGGGTTCTATGGGCCCCACCCCCACCTCACCAAAGACAGTGACGACACTAAGAACTACAAATCCCATAATGTGATCATCACCGAAGGGAGGGTCACTGGGACCTGAGGGTGGAGTTAAGCAGCCAGATTCGGCATAAAACCAGACACGTGGGCCTTGGGGGTCTCCTAGTTCTCCCCAACTCTCAGTGTGCTATGAGTCCCAGCTCAGCAGAACGGGTAGGGCACATTCACGGACTTATCGCCCTTTCTTCTCCGAGTTTTCCATTTCTTCATGCCTCCTTCTTTTGCAAATAAACCCTTCATTAACCTCGGTTGTGTGTGCCTGCAGCTGAGTCTTACTATAAGTGCCTTTAAGTGTGCAAGTGAGGACTCACAGTCAGGCAACCCATTCTATATCAGGGTTGCCCTGTAACAACAGGACACCTTCCTGCATGCCAGGCACCTTGCTGCCCCTCTCATTAACCCCCGCAACACTGTTATTATGGGCCTCACTGTACAGGGAAGAAAACAGGGATACAAAGGTTGAATGAGTTGCCAGCGGGGCTGCTGGCACTACCTCCCCTGGTGGGGGTGTCATCAGTCTGGCAGGCATGCTGCTAAACACTCTTAAGGGGAGGTGGCAGAGAACCTAGTTCTGCCAGGCTGGCAAGGGAAGCACATCTATATAATAACCCCAATGCACAGAGCATAGTCAGGGGTGAGGGCTATAGATCTGCAGAGAAGGGGTGGATTCTGCCTGCTTGAGGAAGTCCTAGAAGCTTCTAGAAGGTACCTAGAAGACTCTGTACTGCTCACTACAAGGTCACATATGTGAAGCATGCTCCCTACAACCACCACAAGAGAAAGAGTAAGCCTTGGTCTACAAAACGCCAGTGCCTGGTGGGTGCCTGCCACCATCCTGGAGGCTACAAGAGGAGTAGCAGCAGCTGCCCTGCCAGCTGCCCTGCCATTGCCCCACTGTGGCTGGGCCTGCCTGCCTGCAGCCCTGCCAACCTGGCCTGGCCCTGCCAGTTCCCAATCACAGGGTCTTTTCTGCCCAGCTAATGACCAGGCTGCCTGCTGCCCAGGCCGCCGCCCTCCTCTGGGTGAGGCAGCAGCTAACTGCAGCGTCTGCTGCCCAGGAGTAGCCGGGCCAAAATCATAGCCACCCGTCACACCACATCCTCTGGACCCAATGCTGTGGTCTCCGCTGCCTTCCAGGGTCACGGAGGACACTGCAGAAAGCCAGCGCTCCAGGAGCTGGGTCGTCACCCCACTCGCCATAGACTCAGGAGAACAAGACCACAGAGGAAGGCTGATGCGCCCAAGTGGCACAGCCAGCCGGTGCTGGATGCCCTGCCAAGGGTTCCTTCCTGGGCTCGGTACTCACCCAGCACTGCCCTCCCTTACCCTTGAAAACAGGCTCCTTTCCAAGCTTTTGACATGCTAAGTGTGCTCTCGAGGTACTTGGGCGGAGCTGGGCAGACCAGACATCTTCTAAAGCTGTCAAGCTGTCTGTTCAGTGGCAGACAGGAGCGAGGGCGTACTCCGCGCTCTGCACTTGTCTAGATGTGTGACCTTGAGACAGTGCACCCTGAGCCCCGGTGTGTGGGGGTAACAGTAGCTACCTCCCGTAACTGTGGTTGAGAATGTCTAGAAGAATGTAAGCATAGCATCTGACTTATGGTAAGTATTCAAAGCTTTCGCTATTAATATCATCCATCACTACCGTGTAGTTAATAAGTAAGAAGGTGTAGTCAACAAACTGTAAAGTGTGACGTAATGGTATTATTTATTACTATTACCGTGAAGTGTTGACCGGTTGGATAATCCAGGAATGTTTTGAGGGACTGATGACTTGAGTTGGGCCTTGAGAGATGGGTAGGGATGGTGGTTCTGACAGCAGGAAGCCCATAAGCAAGGGCAGTGACAGAGCCGCACGTGTGGTGTTTAAGGAGTCGTGAGGGGCAACGAGCCAGGGGCCCAGGCGGGGGCTCTGGGGAGGAAGGCCCAAGTGCAAAAAGGGGCTTGGGCTTCATCTTACAGGCAAGAAGGAGCCACAGAGAGCTCTAAATGGGGGCTCTGTGATGCTTTCTGAAGAGTGAATTCTGACATTCAAGCCCCTCTACCATCTGATGCCTCACCCTCTTCTCCACCCCCTCGCTGACCCCACAAACCTCAGCAGCAGTAATTCCAGTCCTCCCCCCTCCCTGCCCACTGCGCCATGCATCTCTGGCCTTAGCGCTCCATGCACAACGAAGCAGTCTTTCACTAAGTGCCTATTGAGAAGCATGCTTCAATATGTGACCTTAGGCCACCACCCATAACGACTGAGGGCAGCGAAGTGAATAAGGCTTTTTTCCGTCCTTCCACCGCCTGTCTCTATGGCCGGCACCTGCCTTCTCGCCCTTCTCCCATGTTTGTGGACACCTGGGCTAAAGCATTCGGATGCGCGCTATATAGGTGCGCATGCGCACACCTGGGCGGGGATTGGGGGTGGTTAAAACGATGACTATGCTAGAACTTGAGACCCAGAGGAGCAGAGATTGCAGGGGCGGGGAGGCTCGGTTGCCTCCAGAGCCTCTGGGCTCCCTGTGACTTCCTCCTGCCTTCTCCTGGCCTGGAACACTTGCCCCTTTAATACCCTCATTTTATAGAGGAGCAAACGGAGGTCTGGCAGGGTGAAGGGTCTTGCCCCTTGTCAATCCTGGCTGTGCCAGGATTCCTGGCTGTGCCTTGAACTGAAGTCAGACCCCTACTCTACCCTAAGCTGCCTCTAGCCCCAGCCCAGACACCTTCCTTCTTGATGAACCTTCAGGGTCACCCTGCTTCTCAGAGGCCCCTGCCAGTCTCCCCACCCTTCTGAATCAGAGGCCCACACCTGGATCCAAGCTAAGCTAGCCTGGTTCAGCTGGTTTCCTGTGAGTCTACCTGGTCCCCCGAGAGAGGGCAGAGGATAATATGTTCCCCCTACCACCGACCCTCCAACTCCATATCCAAAACTGCTTACAGCACTGACAGAAACCACCAGCTCCTTGGGTAGAGTTCAAAAGCTCAGTTGAGCAGAGCAGCTTCCCTGAGCCTGCCTCCCAGTGTGGGGGAGTCATAAATTATTCACTGCACCTTTGTGCCTAAGGAGGCCAGACAATGGGCCAGAGGGGTGAACACCAGCTTCCCCCAACCCCACAGAAGGATAATAGCCCTGGAGTGGGGGGGTCAAAATCCAGAGCCCCTTGCAGGGTCACAAAACAGATTCCAGAGGGCCCCAAGACCAGGGAGGTGGCCCAGGGGCTCCCTGCCCACACTGGCGTCCCAGCTGAGCCACGTCTGAGCCTGCAGCAGCAGCCCACGTGCTAATGGAAGGCAAGAGAGACTTTTCCCACATTTCCTGGTCAAAATTCAAACTTCCTTTCTTTACAGGGGAGGAAATAGATATTTGGCCAAGCACTGTGTGTTTACCTCACTGAAGCCTCACCACCTTGTAAGGAGAATGCTGGTCTACAGAGAAGAGGCTGGGGCTCCAAGGAGTGAAGATCTGCCACATGGAGTGGGGGGCTGAGCAGGTTCACGCCCCCTGTCTGTCTGACGTACTGCTCTTCCCGTGCCTCCCAGCCACACGTGTGGGCTCCTGGCCACGATGCCTGTTCCATCTGGGTAACTTCCAGGACAGTCGTCACTGGGCTCCCGAACAAACTCAAAGTCCTGAGCAGGTGGTTTCACCTCTCAGCCAGTTTCCCACACAAGGTAGGCATTAATAATAAGCCCGGTCCTGGCAAACACAAAGAACTCTTCAGCACCTGACGGTTTACCGGATTGATGGCCCCATTATCTGAGCAGGTCACACACACAGGTTGCCTTGACCCCATTTTCCAGGTGAGGCTTGGTGCCCGGGATAGGTCCCAGGAGGCTCCCCAGGGTCCTCCCTGCAGGTCCCAGGCTCTTCCACACACCAAGAAATGAGATCACAGATATGAAAGTATTTCATCAAAGAGGAGCTTTGTTTCGATGCTGGGATTATGAGGATTTGAAACCTCGAAGTTGAAGAGGATCCCAGCCCCCTGGTCACTTTTGCTTCAGGCTCTCCCAACCCCTCCTGCCCCAGGGGATGAGTTTCCAGGCTGTAGCCAAGCTCTTCAGCCCCCTCCAACTCCCAGGGGCTTTCCAAGGTGTCCTCCCCTAGACTCTGGAAACATGGACACAGCAGGGGTTAAACAGTCCAGCCAAGGTACAAGGCTCAGACCAAGGCCTTGTCCCTCCCCTTACCCACCCAGAACAAGAGCCCACAGAGTCCATGCCAAGGTTCTTTCACAACACCCGTCTCCCTGCCGGGCCCCAGGGGGCAGTAGCTGGAGCCTGCCTGGGAATCCAGACACCTGGGACTGTGCCCCCAACCTGGAGCCTGGAGGCCTTGAGCAAGCCCCTCTCCTCTGAGCCAGAGGTGTCTTGCAGATGCCCCAGCCCAGGGCAGGCTGAGATCAGACCTTCAATCTGCGTCAAAGGCTATAAAGCTGCTGTCAAGTGTTGGTCCCAGAACCATCCACACACTCTCACAGCAGCCTCTTAGGTGGTCACCCTAACTCCACATCAGGGTGGGGAAAACCCCTGCCCGTCACCCAGAAGACATTGACCACAGAGGGGAAGTGGACACCTTGGAGGTTGTTTGAGAAGATTCTCTCAACCATGCTGCTGGCTCAGCCACCCACTTTAGGGCCCTGGATCTGACACCCCACTTCCAGGACCCCAGTGGGCATGTGAAGAAGGCAAGCTGCGCGAGGGGCCACATCACCTCCAGCTCTGACCTGGGACCTCCTCGTGAATTCCTAAGCAGAGAAGCAGCGTCTCCGGACCTCCAGAGTGACCTGAGAGGTCCTGGAGTCTGGCCTTAGGGTCAGGGACAGCTGTTCTTCCAACCTGGGCCAACATGGAGGGAAGCTGTGGAACTGGGAAGCTTCCACCTCTGCCCTCAACTCTGGACTACCTACCTTTCCTGGGAGGTGACATGGCTACGGGGCAGGAGGGCGGCGGCCAGGAGAATCCACCTGCCCAGGCTTAAAATCAGGGCTGAGATGCTCCAATGGCCCCATCTTGACCCCTCTCCCCCACTCAGCTTCTGCCCTGCGGCTATTCATTTCCCTTTTGTCCCCCTTCACTCTCGGCTTCTTTCCCTCCCCACCCTGGCCCTCCTCCATGGTCTCACGCCCAGAGTGAAGACACGGTCATTCATCCCGGCCTCTTTCCCGGTCTGGAAGCGCCCATAACAATACCCTAACACCTTCTATCTCACCGAACAGCCTTACATGAAGGACCGTTCGCGCCGGGGCGGGGCGCGGGCCCGCACACAATGGGCGCTCAATAAGTGCTCCTTCTCCCCCCTCCCTTTTCTGCGCGCCCTTCCAGCCAGTTCTAGCCTCGCTCAGTGTCCCCCACATGCCCGCGGCGGGCCCCGCGCTACCCCGATGGGCTCCGAGGCCACCCTCGCCCGGCATCCGGGGCTCTCACCTGCAGCTCTTGGCTCTCACCCGCCGCCGGAGAAGGGGGGCTGGGGGCTACTGAGTACCTTCGGGGCAAGTGCTGAGCCCCTCGCCCGGGCGGCAGGAAGGTGGCAGCTTCGGCTAGCAGCACCAGCCCCGTCCGCTTCAGTCCGACTGTCCAGCCCACCTGGGGGGTCCCTCACCGGGCGCTGGACTTCCAGGGCGCTCGTACGGTCCCAAGTCCGAAGCGCCGGTCGGAGCAGCTCACGTTCGGGTTTCAGGGAACCAGAAACCGAGGCCGTCCGGGCTCCCTTGCGCTCAGTCCGGGGTCTGGGAGCACCCTGGGTTCGCCCCGGGCGGAGGGCCGGGGGCTCCAGCACAGAGCACAGACCCGCTCGGCTCGAGTCCGCACCCGGGTCCGTGCGGTGGGCCAGGAGCGTCCCTCCCCGGCGCCCCAAGCCAGGTTCTGGGGCGTCCCGGCCACGGCGCGCCGGGGCGCGGGGCTGGAGCGTCCCGGCGCGGACCCCGGACTGGGGCAGGCGGCAGGGCAGGGCGCCGGCGAGGAGGCGCGGGGCCGCGGCGGCCGGGGCCGGGCGGCGAAGTCTTCCCGGGTCTGGACTCGACTCGCTCAGCGACGCGCGCGGACCTCCGCGCCGCGGCCGACTCCGGCGCTGCGGGCCGCGGCTCCACTTCCTCCTCTCTTCTCCCCTCCGGCCCTGCTCGCTCGCCCCGGCTCAGCCGCGCGCCGCAGCCGCTGTCACCCTCGCCGCCTACCCCGGGGGGACTGCAGCCGAGCCCGAGCGGAGCCGAGCCGAGCCGAGGCCGCGCCGCCGGCGCCCGAGCGGCCACGAGCGCGGCCCCGCCCGAGCGGGGCGGGGTCACCAGAGGCCCCGCCCGAGCGGGGCGGGGTGCTGGCCCCGCCCACCGCCGGCGCCGGGCCAGGGGCGGGGTGTGCTCCAAAGGCGCTCCCGGCCCGGCGCCGCGGCGCGGCGGGAGCCAATCGGGCTGTGGGGAAAGCGGGGCGCTCGGCCGGACGCGTTCCGTGCCTCGCGGAGGGAGAGGCAGATGAGGGAAGAGGTGCGGCTGCGGAGAGGACAAAGGAGGGGCGGGGGCTCCTAAGGAGCGGAGCGCGGGAGGAGGTAGCCCGATGCCCTGGTGGGGCCGAGGGCTGGTGTGGGGGGAGCTGCCCCGGGCTGGTGGCGGGGTGCGGCGGGCACTGGAAACGGGCAGGGTAGGGTGGGTTAGCGCGGGTGATGGAGGCCCGGGACACGAACCCGCAGGGTGGTGGGCCGCCGCCCGCAGCCCCGCAGGGCTGCCCCCTCGTCGGCTCCCAGGCTCGGCCCGCGGAGGCGAGCCCGGCTGGGTGAAGTGGAAGGCTCGGATTTCAGGAAGTGGTGAAAATAAGTTTCGAAAATGAAGATCGGATCTTTTCCCACACTTCCCCCTTCGAGTGCCTGCCTTCTGGAGGAGCGGTGTTGTCGCGAGCACAGGTGTTTGCGGACAAGCAACGCGCACACACCCCCACTCCTGAAATCCTGGTGTATCTGCAGGTGCCACGTGCTCGGGTCCCTCCCTTCCCCCTGCGCCGTGGGTTTATCTGAGTCCCGGAGCCCTGCAGTGTTGGACACCGAACAGACATCGGAAGGTCCGAATGAATGAATGGAGTGTTGAATGTGCTGCAGGGAGATGACATGAGGTAGCCCCTAATTGGTATGGGGAGTGAAGATAGGGCAGGCCCACTGCACATCTTTTCTGTAAGCCACTCCCCCACTAACTTTGTGCAGGAGGTACCCTATTTTTTTTTAAGATTATTTATGCATACAAGAACTGGGGTGTAGGCCAGAGGTGTAGGGGGGTGGTGAAACAATTCACCAGAGACAGAATGGGGAACAGAACAGGCAGACTGACCCAAGTACACAAGACAGGAGAGGTCTGCTGCGCCATGTGGGTCACTTCCCCAGCAAAGGATGGAACTTGTGCTGCAGTGGCTGCGGATGCTTCACAATGTGGGCTTAACCCCTTGCACCACCAGGGAGGCCCCCGAGGTCCCCTATTTTATTGATGAAGATATCAGAGCAAAAAAGGACCAAGGATATTCTAAGACTGTACAGCCGGCCCTGGGTTCACTGCACTCATCGCTATTACATTGTAGGACAAAGCTGTGTGACTCAGAAAAGATCAGTGGTTTCTCTGAGCTTCTTGTTTCTCATCTGTAAAAGGCAAATGATGCTGCTACCTGGCAGGGCCTGCACAGGCACTAGACTTTTAAAAGCACAGAGGGAAAGGTCTTCCTGGAGAGGAAACAGCATGTACAAAGTCATTGAGCCTGAAAGAACACCTTTGGGGACCCCTGAGCCTGTTCTGGGGGAATCAGGAGAGGCTTGCCTGAGGGAGTGACAGGCAGGCTTAGGACAGAAATGGGCTTTAACTAGGTTAGGGAGCCTCAGGGAATGGGCAGTGGTCAGGGAAGAGACCCTTGAGGAAAACATTGTTCTGTTAAAAAAGCAGACAGTTTAGGGGAACTGGAGCTTTGGAGAAAGCAGGCAGCAGAATCAGTGAGAAGGTGAGTGTGTGGAGAGACAGTGGGCCAGAGGGCGTCTGAGCAGTGTCCGAGGGTCAAGAAACCTGTTGCAGTCTTGCTCCTGGCCTTGAAGCCCGCGGGGTTTTGCTGAAGTCCCAGCCTTAAAGACCCCGAATCTGGACTCCGTAGCCATCAGAAGGGGGCCCTTGGAAGTTTTTAAGCCAGACGTTGATATGGGAAAGATGAATTTTGTGGGGAAACCAGGCAAGTGTGAATACACTGAAGGTCCCTGGGAGAAGAATGGTGTGAAGCCTCTCCTGGAAGTTTCAGTTCTCACTGAGGCTCCAACTCAGAGGCTCTGCCCCGTCCTTCTTCAGTATGCTCTAGCCTTACAACCTGCTTGGAAGAACAAGGAAGAGACTGAGCTGGAGGCTGAAGTCCATGGAGGAGGGGAGGGGGGTAGGTGTCCTCTCTTCACTGCTCAGAACCTTCTTTGGCTCTTGGTTGGCAGCATGATCAAGTCCTAACTCCCAAACCGGGTGTTCATTATTGCTCTCTGCCAGCCCTGCCAGCTCATGTCCCAATCACAGCCCCCCCCCCGTCACAGCAAACTTCTTTCAGCTCCATCCATAAGCCAGATGCTGTCTCTTGCTGCCCCTGCTTTTCCCTTTGTCTGGGTACATTATTGCCCTTCTCTCCTGAGCTTGCTTCCCTCTGAGCTCAAGGCAAAAAACTTAGGGGCAAATGTCCATCTGTCTTCTACACTGTGTAACAGAGCCTGGCACATAGTAGGTGCTTGCTAAATAACGGTTGAATGAATGCTGTTCCCTCTCTCAAATAGTGTCTCCTGGGCCCTCGCTGGTGGCACAAGGGATTAAGCACCCCACTATGAAGCTACCAGCAGCCACTGCAGCACAAGTTCAATCTCCGGCCAGGGAGGGGACCCACAGGGCGCAGCAGACCCCTCCTGCCTTGCCTACTGCTCCCCTCAGCAGTGTATTTCAGTCAATCTGCCTGTTCTGTTCCCCACTCTGTCTCTGGTGGATCCTCTCACCCCCTGCTCCTCTGGTCTACACCCCAGTTCTTGTATGCATAAATACATTTTTTTAAAATGGTGTCTCCTCCTATGAGAAGCCTTCCTGGACTCCCCTAACAATCTGCCTTTGGTGTGGAGTCTCTGCTTGGAAATGCTATGATTATGTATTTTATGTCAGTTGGCCCCATAGGGCAGGGGTGAGTCCCTCCCTGGCAGTCCACCCCCACCCAGCACAGCCCCTGTAAGAACTCACACAGGAAATGAATGAATGAGGCTCTCAACTCTGGCTGCCCCTCTGGTCTCCTCAGTGGTAAGAGGAGCCGAACAGGATGAAAAGAAAGCTTTCAGAATGAGCCTCCATGACCTCTGCGGCCCAAGAGAGGAGAGCTCAAGGTCACTGGGAGGTGACCAGCAAACAGTTCTCACACACCCACATTCACCCTCTGGCCCCTTGGAAGGGGAAGAATATCTCTCCTGGGGGCGTGGGGAGGGGAGGAAACCTGACCTGGGAAGGGCCTATAAAGCGCTGCCTGACTGGGGGCTCAGAGGCTGGCTCTGGACCTGTGACTCCCAGCTGACAGAAAATGTTCTTCTTGTCCACCCGGTGCTCCAGGGCTCTAAGAACCTTCCCTCCTCAGAGTAGGTCTCTGACCAGAAGAGGATGGACCTTGAAGTGGCTGCAACTTCAGCCCCTTTCTATTCCCATAAACATTCACTTTGGTATTTACATTAGGGATTTTGCATTCTTTTGCTTAAATAGAGCCACTGAATTGTGTAATTGTGTTAAGAACACATTCCTCAAGATCGGCTTCCAACAAATCTTTTCTTGTTTATAAAGATTTATTTTTATTTATTGATGCATACAAGAACTGGGGTGTAGGCCAGAGGTGAAAGGATTCACCAGAGACAGAGTGGGGAGCAGAACAGGCAGATCCACTCAAATACACTGCTGAGGGGAGCAGCAGGTGAGACAGGAGAGGTCTGCTGCGCCATGTGGGTCCGCTCCCTGGATCGAATTCATGCTCCAGTGACTGGCAACAGCTCAATAGCGCTGAGACTTTAACCCTTGTGCCACGAGGGAGGCCCTGCTTCCAACAGATCTTTGCAGGCAGCACTGTTGCAGGCAGGTGCTGGGTTCAGGAAAGGGGACGCCACCACCAAGCACCAAGCGCCACCAAGCACCAAGCGCCCGGGCCCTGCCTCCTGGCACTCACTGTCTGGTGGAGGTAGGGTGGGTCTTAGGTGTCGCTGAACGCCATGGCCCTCATCCCACTAGCACCTCTCTCCCTGGACTCCGCCAGCCTGCAATCCTTTCCCGTTCTCCTGCCTGCTCCCCACTTGGTCACTGGCGCTTTCTCCATCCTTCCACTCCCAAGGTGACCCCTCTGAAAGGCCTGCCCCACTCCCCAGTGGGAAGTGCAGTGTCTCCCTCTGGAACTGGTGATGCTGCAGACTCCTCCTCCTCTCTTGGCCTCTGAGCCCCTTGGATCTTGGCCTCTTTGTGGTTCAACTTCCCCACCAGAGTGTGAGCTTGTAGAGGTCAAGGGACGTAGCCTGGTTTCTTTCTGTGTTCCCAGCTCATGCCGCATTCACCAACATTTCCTGAGCCGCTGAAGTCCCAGACTGCTAGGGAGGGGACAGTGAGGCGGGCGGACCCTGCCCTCCAAATCCGGAGCCTGCAGGCCCATGCACTAGGCAGTGGAGGTGTGAGTGAGCACTTTGTAAGCACAGCCCGGGCTACCTCGTTGGGGTGGGGGTGGGGGGGGAGGGCATGGGGTGTCAAGGTGGCTTCCCAGAGCAGGTGACATTTGAGCTGACTCTGAAAAAAACCCAGATGACTGGATCAGAGGGGTGTGGTATATCTATGATGGAATACTTCTCAGTGGTCAAAAAATAAACTTGCTGTTTGCAGAAATATGGTTAGAGCAGGAAGGGATTATGCTAGGTGAAATAAGACAGAAGGAGTAAGATAAATACTGGTGGGGTCACTTATATGTGGAACTTGGGAAAACTATGAAAAAGGTCAGATAAAGCCAAACTAAGAATTAAACCTGGGGAACTGACTATAGAACTGAGACTACCAGAGGAGAGGAGGGAGCAGAATGGACTTCTGTGGTAGATTGTGGGTATTTGGGGGCGGGTGTGGTGTGGTAGCACCCGAGGGGAGAGATCCTGTGCTTCTAAACCACAAGCACAAATGAGTAAACAAAAATTCAACTAAATAAATACAAGCAGTAATATAAATGCGTGCTACTTCAATTAAAAAAAAAAAGCAAAGGGTGGCTCTCATTTGGCTGCCTCTGCTGCCCCCTACTGCCTAATACTGGTTGGTGCAAAACATAGCACTAACACTAGCCGTTTTTGGCCTCAGGACCTCTTTTCACACCTAAAAAATTACTAAGGACCCCAAAGAGCTACTGTTTTTATGGTTTATAGTGACATTTGCAAACTTTAAACAGTATTTTTTATTTTACATTGAAATTAAAACACCATGGTAAGTAATTTAAAATAATTTTATTAGATGTTAATTTACTTTTTTTTTTTTTAAGATTTATTTATTTGTGCATACAAGAGCTGGGGGTACAGGCCAGAGGCACGGGAATTGAGAGGCTTCACCAAGACAGAGTGGGGAGCAAAACAGGCAGATCCATTGAGATACACTGCTGAGGGGAGCAGCGGGCCAGGCAGGAGAGGTCTGCCGCACCATGTGGGTCCTCTCCATGGCCGGGATCCAACCCACGCTGCTGTGCGCGGATGCTTCACAGTGCGGAGCTCAACCCACGGCACAACCAGGGAAGCCCTTCATTTACTTTTTATAAAAAATATTTTCCAAAACAAAGAAATAGTAAGAAGAGTTGCATTGTTTTTATGTTTATATTTTTAATGATTGACTTAATGGAAAACACCTGGAGTTTCTTATCTGTTTCTGTGTTGAATCAGATGCAACACTTTTTTTGGGTGATGTTTACAAAGAAAATACAGTACACTTACGTAATTAGAAAAGGGAGATGTATTTTAGTGGCCTTTCAAAGTAATTATGACTTTTTCTTTTATGTTAACCAAATTTTGACAAATTTCATGAAGGCTCGTTCCTATTCGAGTGTGAAATCTTATCAATGGCATTTTTGTACTCAATTGCACTAAAATCCTCTTATTTCTTTCACACTTGGAATGTATCTTTTAGACAGTCATGGTTTGTTTGTTTTTTAAAGACTTTCTCCATTTATCTATGCACACAAGAGCTGGGGTATAGGCCAGAGTAGCAGGAGGTGAGAGGATTCACCAGAGACAGAGTAGGGTGCAGAATAGGCAGATGGACCAAAGCACGCTGCTGAGGGGAGCAGCGGGCAAGGCAGGGGAGGTCTGCAGCACCATGTGGGTCCCCTCCCTGGCCGGGGATCGAACTCGTGCTGCTGTGCCGCAGATGCTTCACAGTGCAGCGCTCAACCCGCTGCGCCACCAGGGAGGCTGCTAGACATGCATGGTTTTGCGACAGCATGGAAAACGCTGTTCACCAAGTTATACAGCTCTTTCAACTATTGATAAATCTCAGAATATAATCTAAAAAAAATCAAATTGATTAATATCACCTCTGATCTCATCAAAATTCTTTAAGTACTAGGAAGCTTTCAAGTTCACAAGTTTTCCAAAATTCTGATTTTCACTTAAAAGCTTGAATTTTATAATGTTATCGAGTAACAAATCCTGCCATTTTACCTTGAAATGACAGACTTACTTTATTCAATTTTAAGAAAATATCTTGTAGATACTCAAGTGCGCATAACCATAAATTACCTGTCAATATTTCTTTGAAGCAAAAATGATGTGGCATGAAAAAATTGACTAGTTGAGCTCACAGTTCAAACAATTGCACAAATGTTTTTCCCTGGAGAACACCTTGATGCCTCAGTCCACAACAGAAGTACCATTTTATCACATAGAATGTTACAAAAGGGTGTTCAAGGGTCAATAGACAATGGATGGTAGCATTTTATTGTTTTTTCAAAGACCCTCTTGAGTGATCTTTGTCTGTGGGAACCCCACAGTGCGATGCTCAACCCCTTGTGCCACCAGGGAGGCCCACCCCCTCATTGTGGTTTTGATTTGTGTTTCCCGAATGATTTTTACACACACACACACACACAGAGCATGGAAAATGCTATTTACCACGTTATACAGATCTTTCAACTATTGATAAATCTCAGAATATAATCTAAAAAAATCAAATTGATTACTATCACCTCTGATCACGCACACACAGGCATTCAGATTTCTCATATAGATTTTGGTCTTTGTACGCAGTTCCTGGCTTATAGCTCCCAAAAGTCTTAGAATTTCCTTATGTGAGACTTTTGGAAACACCTAAGCATGGGGGTTGCTACCTGGGGAACCAAACGTGTGGCTAGAGGATGTGAACTTCCTGTCCCAGCCCAAGGTCCCAGAAATGGAGAAGGACTGCAGATGAAGTTTGGCTGCCAACACCACTGGTTTAATCAGTCATGCTGGAGTCACAAGGTGTCCATAAAACCCAAAAGGACAGGGTTCGTGACTATGTGGTGATTGGGGGAGAATAGGGCACCTGGACCTCAGATACATTTCATGCCCTTTCCCCATACCTTGCCCTATGCATCTCTTCCTTCTGGCTCTTCCTGATTACCACCATTTTTTGTAACAAATCAGTTACTGGGACCTCCCTGGTGGCGCAAGGGTTTAAACACCACACTATGAAGCATCCACAGTCACTGCAGCACAAGTCAATCCCCAGCCAGGGAGGGAACCCACGTGGCTGAGCAGACTTCTCCTGCCTTGCTGCTGCTCCCCTCAGCAGTGTATTTCAGTCAATCTGCCTGTTCTGCTCCCCACTCTGTCTCTGGTGAATCCTCTCACTCCCACCTCTGGCCTGTACCCCAGCTCTTGTATGCATAAAGAAATCTTTTTAAAGATCAGTTATTTAGGGAGTAAATGCCTTTCCTGAGTTCTGTGAGCTGCCCCAGCAAATTACTTGAATGTGAGGAGGAGGGTACAGGGTTTGAAGCCTATCAGTCAGAAGTACAGGTCCTAACCTGGGCTTGTGCTAGGCATCTGAAATTCGAGGAAAACCTATAGCTGGTTGGCCAGAAGCATAGGTACCAGCCTGGACTTGGGGTCGGTGACTGTGTGGAGGGAGGCCTTGGGAGATGATGCCCTTAACCAGTGGGATCTGATGCCATCGCCACGTAGATAGTGTCAGAATTGAGCTGAGTTCAGTTGAATTAGACATCGTCCAACAACTGGAGGCTGGAGTTCAGAGCACCCTTCGCTGCAAGCTCTCTCAATGGGGGATCTGATAGACAAGTCTCTATAGCGTGATTAATGCTTAGAATTGAAAAGAATTTATTTTTTAAAGATTTATTTATTTAAGCATGCAAGGAATGGGGTACAGGCCAAAGGTGCAAGGGGTGAGAGGATTCACCAGAGAGAGTGGGGAGCAGTACCGGTGGACAGACTGAAATGTACTGCTGAGGGGAGCAGCGGGTGGGGGCAGCAGCGGGTGAGGCAGGAGAGGTCTGCTGTGCCACGTGGGTCAGCTCCTAGGCTGGGGATTGAACTCGTGCTGCAGTGGCTGTGGATAGCTTCATAGTGCTATGATTTAACCTCTTGTGTCACTAGGAAGGCCCCAGAATTGGAAGGAATTTAATATCACATTTCACAAACTCTCAAAATGACCCTGACATTAAAGTTACAACCAACAGGATCTAAGCAGAATTGCTGTGTATGACTTTTGCTAAGTGGCCTTAAAGATAAAGGCATGTATTTCTTCGGTCCATCTTTTGTCTGCTGCCTAGAACATGAATGTGATGGCTCTAGCTGCCATTTCGGTCTTTAAAGACGAGGGTCACACTTGAGGGGGGAGGAGCCTGAATGCCAAAGACTTAGGGAAGCAGAAACCCCCTGCGACACCTGGACCATCTAGTTCCAGACTTTTATCTGAGAGAGAAACAAACTCCCTAATTTAATCCAGAACAATCTGGCATGCTGTTACTTGAGCCTAATCTGCTGGTGACAGACACCTCCCTGTTTCTGAGTCATCTCGTTTTCATCCTCAAAACTGCCCTATAAAGTGTATGTGGGGCCTCCCTAGTGGCGCAAGGGGTTAAGCACCCCACTATGAAGCATCTACAGCCACTGCAGCATGAGTTTGATCCCCCACCAGGGAGGGGACCCACATGGCGCAGCAGACCTCTCCTGCCTCGCCCGCTGCTCGCTCAGCAATGTGCTTCAGTCGCTCTGCCTGTTCTGCTCCCCGCTCTGCCTCTGGTGAGTCCTCTCACCCCCAGACCTGAAGTCCTGAAGCTTCCAGGGTTTCGAGAGAGCTGTTCAGAGAGCTCCGCCCGTGTGCCTCGGCTTCCGGGGCAGAGCCGGCAGGACTGTGCGTGCGTGCGGTGGAGTCTAAGGGCAGCAGCTGTGTGGTGGCGGACGGGAGCTGGTCGCACTGGTACAGCTCCCCGCCAGGGCCTGCCTGCGCCAGTGTCCAGCCGCCCGAGGGCCACTTTGGGGCAACGATGTGATCCCAGGAACGGGAAATGGATGCAGACTGATGGAGGAGTTGCCGTTCTTCAGGAAAAGTGTAGGTGAGTGGTCCCCTGAAGAGGAGGCTCCTTGAGAACCTGCCAGGTGGCTCCGGAGAGTGAAGCATCATCACAGGCCTCTGCCAGAGGGCCCAGGCCAGGTTGCCTGAATCAGGGAGGGCCGGCTTCCTCTGCCCTCCCCCACCTTGCGCTTGGCCTGGAGGCCGCGAGAAGCAGCCAGAGATGGTGGTGGGGGGAGAGCAAGCAGCTCTTTCTGGGTTTACAGCTTCTGAGGCAAGCCCAGCCTGGAAGGGGTCTCCGTCGAGCCTGGAGATGTTAGGGTGTTAATGTTACCTTGAACTGTGCTTTTTAAAAAATATTTGTGCACATAAATGAAATTGGAGGTGGTATAGGCACCCACCACCCCACCCCATGGACACATCATCACTGGGACAGTGACCGGGTTATGCCAGTCTGGTTTCATCAATGCTCACGTTCACTGCTTTAAATGTCATTTTGGATCAAATCGTAGAAAAGCATGGAACAATTTCCTCCTTGCCTGTGAAAAATTCGAATAAAAATAGCCAGCATCCTTTCCGTTTCCCAGGGCACTGAATTTAGGGCACAAACCTGAGTTCAGAGCTAATCGATCCCATTGAGTCATTCCAGCGGAAGGCGGGGTTCCTAGCCCTTCTTTGTGTTCCCGGGCATGGGAGGGTAGGTGCTCCGTAGATCATTCTGGAACCTCTCCTCTGCCTGCTGGTCTGTTGCCATCCCAGGCAGCAGCTCTTCCCCTGGTGGGCATCTGCTGGGGCTGATACTCAGCTCTGCAGCCAAGTTTGTGGGCAGCTCCTGCCCACGCCCGGCCCAGCACCAGCCAGAGACGGATGGCTGTGCAGATCACAGGAGATGAGGCGGGAAAGGCCCCAGCTCTGTCTGTGCACGTCAGTGACTGCTGGCTGTTATGAGTGGCAAGGAAATACTGAGTGACATTTTTGGGTCACTCCTTTTGAAGGTGTGGTCTTGCCAAGATGTCCAGAACAGGCTTTCCCGAGATATGTCACTTTGGCAGATGAATTATTTTGAGTTGAGTCAATGAAGGCCTTGAAGGCTCACGAGGAACTGTCACTGCTCCTTTCACCACCTAGAAGAATGAAAGTGGGAGGTGGGTGGTATGCCCCAGACTTAAGGTTATCTCCAGAAATAACCTTCCTATCGGAGAAACTCTGGGCAGACACGTCATTACAGAGCACACGGCCCTTTCATCACGAGTCCCCTCCCTCTCTGGGAGCCTCAGCGCCCTTGCCTAGCCCATACCTCAGAGAGGTAGAGCCTCGTGGGCTCCTTTTATTTTAGAATTTACATCAATACTCGCCACGTATCTGTAATTAAATTTGTTTTTTTCTCCTACTAACCTTTCTTTTTCTTTTTTTCAAAAATATTTATTTATTTATGCAGACAA
Organism: Galemys pyrenaicus; assembly: GCA_019455555.1. Classification (NCBI taxonomy): domain Eukaryota; kingdom Metazoa; phylum Chordata; class Mammalia; order Eulipotyphla; family Talpidae; genus Galemys; species Galemys pyrenaicus. The sequence goes on from JAGFMF010011429.1 coordinate 5,117,153, forward strand.
GAACTGGGACAGGCCAGCGGTGCAGGGGTGAGAGGACTCACCAGAGGCAGAGTGGGGAGCAGAACAGGCAGAGCGACTGAAGTACACTGCTGAGGGCAGCAGCGGGAGAGGCAGGAGAGGTCTGCTGCGCCATGGGGGTCAGCTCCCTAGCCGGTGGCAGGGATCAAACTCCGGCCACAGTGGCTGCGGTTTGCTTCACAGTGCGTTGACTAACCCACTGCACACCAGGGAGGCCCTCTTTTTCTTTTTTTAAAATAACTTTTTTTAAAAAAGATTTTATTTATCTATGCATACAAGAACTGGGGTGCAGGCCAGAGGTGTGGGGCGTGAGAAGATTCACCAGAGACAGAGTGGGGGGAGCAAAACAGTCAGGTTGACTGAAACGCACAGCTGAGGGGAGCAGCGGGAGAGGCAGGAGAGGTCTGCTCCCACTGCAGTGGCTGCGGAAGCCCCACAGTGAGGTGCTTTAACCTTTGTGCCACGGGGAGGCCCCTCCTACTAAACTTTCTGATGCTAGTTTGATGGCTTCATCAGCCCAAGAAGAACCCATAGGGATGGAAGGAAATTTCCTCTCTGCTCATACACAGCTATAGAAAGTGGAATAGAAGGGGTAAGAATGGAGGCAGCAAATAGCAGAACACAGGTATTGCAATCTGGAAAGGAGAGACTGACCCAAAAGTAGGTCAAATCTGGGAAGAATGTTTGACAAAGTTGGGAAGGGAGAAAGGGGGACGTGGGGGACAGGGGAGCTGGGAAAACAGAGGTACAGCCCAACTGATGGAGGTCTGGCTGTGCCCACCTTTGAGTTCTGGGTGTTGAATGTGCCAGATGCAGCTTTGGTAAGGGTCCTTCCTAGCACTGGCTACCAGCACTAAGTGAAAATGCAGAGTTTGGGACCGCCCTGGTGGCGCAAGGGTTAAAATGCAGCATTATGAAGCTATCCACAGCCACTGCAGCAGGAGTTCGATCCCAGCCAGGAAGCTGACCCACATGGCACAGCGGACCTCTCCTGCCTCACCTGCTGCTCCCCTCAGCAGTGTGCTTCAGTCGGTCTGCCTGTTCTGCTCCCTGCTCTGTCTTCAATGACTCTTCTCACCCCCACACCCAGCACCTCCGACCTGCACTTCAGTTCTTGTATGCATAAATAAATCTTTTCTTTTTTTCTTCTTTCTTTATATATATTTGACATCAGTTGTAATCCCCATGGATTCCCCACCACCGTTTCACCAGTGCACCATCACCTCAGTCCCTTGTGCTCCCGTCTGCCCTCAACCTCAATGCAAAGTTCCATGCTCAAAGCTATTAAGAATTTCAAGATGGTGACACCAGAGCATTAAGCCAAGAACAGGGTTCTTTGTTTAGGGTTGCCAGGTTTAAGAAGGAAAAATAAGACATGCAGCTAAAGTTGAATTTCTGATACCAGTGGATACTGTTTTAGTTGAAGTGTGACCCTTGCAGTACTTGCAGTACTTGTTGTATATCTGAAACGTAACTTCACCTGGGTGTTCTGCGTTTTATCCAGCAACCCTACTGGGTCATGCCTGCTGCCATCTGGGGCTCGTAGGAGGTCAGTTCTCGTACTTCTGCCAACCTCAGAGTCACCTGGAGGGCCTGCCAAAACCCAGACCCTGGGCCCCACCCCCAGAGCTTCGGATTTATAGGACTGAAGTGGAGCCCCACATCTTCATTTCTAACAAGTCCCAAGGTCATGCTCCTGTTGTTGGTCCTCGGGTAGCACTGGGAAGATCCTTGTTGCAAAGGTTCATTACTCTAGTGAAGGCCACAGAGAAGCGCAGTGACCCAAAATGACCACCAGAGGGAAGACTCACCATCCAGCTGGTTCAGACCCCACCCACTGGCTTTGGCTGGCTTTCCACCATTGCTGAGCATGTGCTGGGTCTGAAGGTTTCCAGGGCCCTGGGGTGGCAAGGATATGAGTCAGACTCAGCTCCTGCCCTTGGGAAGCTTGGGGTCTGATGAGGGAGACAGAGCGGTTAACTGGCAATTACATTGATGTTGATGTGATAGGAAGCTCTGGGTGGGATGGGATGGGGAGGAAAGGAAAGGTTGGGGGAGCGGGGAGCCGCGCAGAGGCTGGGGTGGTAAGCTAGAAAGAGCCTGTTGTCTGAGTAGCAAGCAGGACTCACTCAGGAAAGGAGGAGACGAGAAAATGTTCTAGACTTCTGAGGCCGCGAGTCCCAGGACACTGAGGTGGGAAGTGTTGGGTGTGCTGGAGGACTAGGGAAGGGGTGGGGAGCGAATTTGGGGGTGAAGAAGGCACAGATGCTGCACAGCACAGATGTGGCCCTTCATTCAGACTCTGGTGGCCTCCCCTCAACACCTGCTGAGTATGAAGGGGCCGTGAAGGGCTTGGCTGCTCGGCTAGGGGACTCGGCTGGTTCCGAGGGTGTCTGCAGAGTTTTAACTAGCTGTGTGTTAGAATAACCCTTGGGGCAATGGTGTGGAGCAGAAACCCAGAGGCAGGCAAACCAGCGAGGTGACTTGTACCTTGGTCCAGGAGGAGGTGACCCGATCCGCCAGGGTGGCCTTCCCTCACTCATCCAGCCGTTCATTGCACACATTTATGGGATGACTTACCCGAGCCCTGGGTGCCGGGCACCGGGGCAGGTGGACGCCAACACAGACAGCTCCTGTCCATGGAGAGCTCGCGTCCTGACAGGGAAGGCATCGTCCAGCCACCAGTGGCACAGTCAGCCAGCCAGTGACAGCCGGGCTCCCGGGGGTGGGTGGGTGCAAGGGACGCCACGCGGCAGGGTCTGGGCAGAGGTGGGGGCTCCCCATCCGAGGGAGCCCCTGACCTTGGCACCCTGACCGCACTAGCACAGACACCACATTCAGCCAGACCTCCCCTCTGCAGCCCGGAGCTAACAATCTGGCCATTGACGGCGCTTCCACTGCTCGAGGCCCAGCCTTTCCTGCCCCATCTTTCCTCGGTCATACAATTCTGGCCTTCAGTGGGGGAAGAAAGAGCAGGATTATATGCAGGTAGAGGGACCGGGCTTACCCCCCAACCAGAGTTCAGCAACCAGCTCTAGGTGAGCATTGGGCAAGCAGCATCTTCAATCATCCTGGACTCTTGCTGGGAGCATGTGAAGGGGCGACCAGGTGGAAGTAGGGGGATGGAGGAGATGACCTTAAGCACCAAAGAGATGCTCTGCAAGGGTTGTCTCATTTTGCCCAGGTGCCTGGAGTATACTGCTCGTCTTGGAGGTGAGCCTGGACCCATGGACAGAGCTGAGTCAAGCCAAGTTAGATGGAGTACACTTTCTAGAAGACTGCCCTTGCTGATCCTAGAACAGGACTACTTTACTTTAGCCTCAGGGCCTTTGAACATGCACCCCCTCTCTTAAGATGCTCTTCTTCACCCCAGAGCCTTCATAGGCTGCCTTAGAGATGTCCATGGCCTGACCCATGGACAGTACCTTCATGGTAAAGAGGACTTTGCAGATGTGATTAAATCACGGATCTTGCGGTAGAGATCTAGCCCGGTCGCCCAGTGTAATCCTTATATAAAGGAGGTGGAGTAGTCAGAGTCAGCAAACAAAAGCAAAGCCCAGAGCGTGATGGTTGAAGGGGGTGGGGGGGTGCCACTGCCTTTGCAGATGGAGGAAAGGGCTCCCAGTCAAGGAGAGCAGGCGGCCTTGAGAAACTGGAAAGGGAAAGGAACCAAATTTACCTCTAGGGCCTCTAGAAGAAATACGGCCCTGCCAGCACAACCCCTTCGTAGCCTTGTGACCTCCAGAACGGCAGGAGAATGGGTTTACAGAGCACTAAGTTACTACGTTTGCAGCAGTTTGTAACTTCAGCAAAGGGAAGTGAATGCAACTTAACATCCTGATCTCAGAGACCCAAGAAAAGCAGTTGTGCTCCACGCCCGCCAGTTTCCTTCCTTTGTAGCCCTTATCAATATCTGAGATGATCATATTTGTTTCTCAGTTTATGGCCTGTCTCCTCTAGTCTGCCTGGGAGACTTCTTGGAGGCAAAGGCCTTGTGTGGCTCACTCTTGTATTCCAGCACCCACAACAGTACCTGGAACGTGGTAGTGTCTCAATACATGTTTATTGCATAAGTGCGAGAATGAAGGAACAGGCCAAGGACTCAGCATGACCTCTCATGCCCAGAAGGGCAAGGGGTGGCTCGGCAGCTGGAGGGAGGTGGCGTGTGTGCCTGCTGGGGCCGCAGGGACACCTCACAATCTGTGCAAGCAGTTCCTTGTTCACAGGGCACCTCAAACCCAGCATCGTTTTGTGTTTTTTAAAATTTTGTTCTTTAAAAATTTTGTCCTGGCAAAATTTCCGGAACCAGGCCTCCCTGGTGGCGCAAGGGGTTGAGCGCCACACTGTGGCAGTCACTGCAGTGTGAGTTCGATCCCTGGCCTGGGAAGGGACCCACATGGCCAGGCAGACCTCCCCTGCCTCGCCTGCTGCTCCCCTCAGCAGCGTAGTTCCATCTATCTGCCTATTCTGCTCCCCACTGTGTTAAAAAAAAAAAAAATCCAGAACCTGGAATACAGGTTATTGAAAGGAGCCATTATTCTCCTTTGCAGAGGGAAGGCACTGAGGCTCGGGACAGTGATTTGAGATTAGGGGGTCATCAAGGACCCATGGGGTCTAGGGGCTACCTTAAGATTCCACCTCAAAGGCCAGTATTCCTTCTGGCTCAGGCTGTGGCCTCTACCCTGCTCTTCCTTCTGCCTGGGCTGCTCTTTCTCAGGGCTAAGATCAGGGTAGGGTGAGTGGGACCTTTGCCCTTTGTGCAAATTGAAAGGGGGCACCAAGACTTCAACAAGCAAAAGAAACAGCATTGTTTGCATATTTTTTTAAAAAATCAAAGTTAGTGTAAAAGAATCCATAGTGAACCAAGTATCACAATTTTATTTTGTTTTTTAAAGATTTATTTATTTATGCATATAAGCACTGGGGTACAGGCCAGAGGTGTGAGGGTGGGTGAGAGGATTCACCAGAGTGGGGAGCGGAACAGGCAGATTGACCTAAACACACTGCTGAGGGGAGCAGCGGGTGAGGCAGGAGAGGTCTGCTGCGCCATGTGGGTCACCCCCTGGCCGGCAGCAGGGATCGAACTCGTGCTGCAGTGGCTGCGGTTTGCTTCGTAGTGCGTTGCTTAACCCACTGCGCCACCAGGGAGGCCCCTAAGTATCAAACTTTTAAATAAACACTTCTTTTTGCCTTGGCCTCCAACATGGTTGACAACATACTATTATTGCACCTAACCAGGACTGGTGACATGATGTAAGTCCCCTTCTTCAAAAATTATTCAGAATTGCAAGATGGTAAGTCAGAACATTTCACCAAGTATGAGTCAGCACAGGTTGTATGCCGGGAAGGCAGCCCTCATCCTGCTGGTATTTAAAACTGATACTTGGTTCATCATGAAGTTTACTGCAGTGATTTTTATTTTTATTTTTTTAAGATTTATTTATGCATACCAGAGCTGGGATGTAGGCCAGAGGTATGGGGCGGGTGTGGGAGGGGGTGAGATGATTTACCAGAGAGAGAGTAGGGAGCAGAACAGGCAGATTGACTGAAATACGCTGCTGAGAGGAGCAGTGGGCAAGACAAAAGAGGTCTGTTGCGCCATGTGGGTCAGCTCCCTGGCTGGAGATTAAACTCATGGTGCAGTGACTGGCAATAGCTTAAGAGTGCTGAGACATAATCTTCTGCACCACCAGGGAGGCCCCTGATTTTGATTTTTAAAAATACTTCATTGAAAAAGGAAAAAGAGGGCCTCCCTGGTGGAGACATGGGTTGAGCAACACACTATGAAGCAAACAGAAGCCAATGGAGCACGAGTTCAATCCCTGCCGCCAGCCAGGGAGGGGACCCACATGGTGCAGCAGACCTCTCCTGCCTCGCCCGCTGCTGCCCTTGGCAGTGTGTTTCAGTCATTCTGCCTGTTCTGCTCCCCACTCTGTCTCTGGTGAATTCTCTCACCTCCCGCTACTCTGGCCTGTACCCCAGCTCTTGTGTGCATAAATAAATCTTTAAAAAAAAAAAGGAAAATAAAACAAAATAATAGCAAAACATAAGACACACACACATACATGGTCACTATAGCCATTGGCTGAGCTCTGTCTTCTGGTGGGCTGCTGTGCTGGGTGGCTCTTAACTCAGGAACTTTCATTTCCTGCCTTGTTCCTGGGACTAGGCCTTGATGTCTAGATTTGTGTCTGAGTCCTTTCCTGGCGCTCAGCCCCACCACTGCTGGCCTTCCAGGACCAGGGCCTGGTATAGGGCGAGCAGCACGGTCCTCTAAGAGTCCCCCCTTGCCCTGGGACTCCTCAGACCTGGCCACCACTTTTGCAGCTCCCCTCCTTCATTGCCTAACACCGGGGCCTGGGAAGGTTAACGAAGAATCAGCTTGGAGGCAGCACCCAAGATGTGGGCAACTCCAGGTCCAGGGCGTCGGCGATGCTCGTGGGAGCTTCCGGCGGCCTTGGAGGTGGCCTTGGTGGCTGGTGGACAGAAACTTGGACCCTAGGCAAGGAACCCTTGCTTCAAACGCAGGCTCTATCACACCTGGGCGGTTGGAGCTCAATTTCTTCTTCTAAAAATTGGGAATTAAAATGCCTCCCTCACGGCAGGGAGGCATGAAAGTCACTAGAGAGTTCCTGGCACATATCGGGCACCCGTGGGTGCCAGTTCCCTTTCTCCTGTGCCTGTCGTGGTGTCCACACCAGTCACCTGCGCCCCTCATGCTCCCTGTCACCTAACCCCCACTCTCAGTCTCCCTCCCTGCCAAGGGTAAGCCTTCTCTGACAGGCTCCCCCAGCAGCGGTCCAATCTGCCTCATCATTGCCACGCGCCAGTCCCCAAGCTGTTTTTCATTTCACTTCACCTTCATCTTCACAACTTGCCATCTCAGATAAAGAGATGGGGAGACTGAGGCCCACAGGGCTCAGTGACTTGCCAAAGTCCTATACTAGTCAGAGGCCGCAAGGGCATAGAGCCGGAGCCGAAGAGTCAGGACCCAGCTCTCAGCCCGGCTCTGCAGGTGTCATCTCCTCCCTGCAGTTTCTCCATCTGGCTGAGCCTGCCAGGGACAGCTGTAGGACAGTAGCCTCAGTGCACCCCTCCCCCACCGGAGGCGTGTGCGTGCGCGCGCACACAGAGCGGAGCCTCCCGGTGCTTCCATGAAAGGCGTGTTTCCCTCCTGAGTCAGAGCAGTCCCAGAAAAGATGGCCTTTGCGCTTGGCTGGGCTGCGTCCCAGAGCTCAGGCCTCCTGAGAGCTGCCCACCCCTGCTGGAACCTCTGGGCAGCGGCCAGCACAGCTGCATCTCCTTCAGCAAGGCCCGCAATGATAGGCCCACGTTGCATCAGCTCAGCCTGTCTGGGCACTGGCTCCACCCGCCAGCCAATGGGGCCTGGCCCAGTGTACAGACCCCTGATCTGGCCCACCCAGCAGCCACAGAATCACCACTCTACAGCCAGGTCCTCCCTCAGCATTCCTGGGGGGGGGGGGGGGGNCGGGGGGGGGGGGGGGGGGCGGGGCACCACTGGTTCATCCATTTAGCAGGCCTTCCTTCCTTGGCCCTGCCCCACCATGGCCTGCCAGCTGCAGCCCTGCCTGACACCCCTTCCTGAGGATGGCAGAGGTGCCCCTCTGTTCAGTGGAGGGCTGTTTCTCCCCAGCTTCTGTTCATCTCACCCCCTGTACTTGCCCTGATCCACCTCCCACCTCACGGCTCCATTACTCTGTGCCAAATTGTCATCTCCAGTCCAATTTGACTCACGGATGCTGCAGGCTTCTTGCATGTCTCCAGTTTGCAAACCACAGCTCTCACCATCTTCCCAGAGTCTCCGTCTCACGAAGGGGCCTTCTGCCACAATTCCTCCAGCCCCTCCAGTCTCACAGCCCTGTCACCAGCAGGCCAGACTAGGTTACTGTCACATTCTTTCTGGTCTCCCTCAATCCTCCCATCCAGCAGGTAGAGAGCCTTAAGAACGGTAAGGCGGCCTTGCCACTGCCCTATTAAATTGCCTTCATAAGATGAAGCTCCGAGGTCCTAGCCCCCAAGTTCCTCTGAGACTCCCTGTTAAAGGGCAGGGGACCACCTTGTTACCCCCCTAGTCCATCTTTTGCAGATGGCCCCACGTGTACTTCTGCTTCTTACGTGGACTCTTTTCTGCTTGAAGCTTCCCTTGAAAGCCAGGCCTGGCCCCACAGCCTGCGCCTCCCCAGCCCCCACCCAGATAAGGCTTCAGGCCTGAGCTCCCTTGGAGGTTTCTTTTCTAGTCACTTCACTGATTTTTTAGAAACTGATTATAAAAATAACATATATTATGGAAAAAACTCAGAGAAGAAAAAGCAGAGATAATGTATATTTCCATTTCCAAAGAGAAATACGATGAAACCACCTATGAGTATTTCCTTCCGGCTTTTTTTCTGTGAATATCATACACATCACTCTCTAATTTTTATTGATATGAATTTATTTTAAAAAATCTCCAAACAGCAGAAGCAACTTAAATATTAAATGGCTATCATGAAACAATAAGAAATGACTTTCTGGTAAATGTAAATGCCTCTCCACATGTGTGTGCCTCTGCATGTGGAGTTTTCATAAACATGTCATGTTATAAACAGCTCTGTCTTATCTCCCAGCTCCTCTGCCCGCAGTGTTAGAACAGCTCCCCACTTAAGATGCCTGCCCCTACTGCATCCCTTGCAGATTCTGTCTCCAGTTCTGGGCCTTTACAAACATAGTTTTCCATATAGCTGTGCTCATATTTTCAAAAAACATTTCTTTTGGATAAGTTTCTAAAAAGTATTCTGGAGGGAGAATAATTTTTAAAAAAGATTTATTTATTTATGCACACAAGAGCTGGGGTATTGGCCAGAGGTGTGCGGGATGAGAGGATTCATCAGCGATAGAGTGGGGAACAGGCAGGCAGACTGAAACACACTGCTGAGGGGAGCAGCAGGCGAGGCAGGAGAGGTCTGCTGCGCCATGCGGGTCCCCTCCCTGGCAGGCATCAGGGATCAAACTCGTGCTTCAGTGGCTGCGGTTTGCTTCTCAGTGAGTTGCTTAACCCACTGCGCCACCAATGAATGAGGCCCCAGAATAACTTTTAAATGTATGTATAGGTAATATCTTCATATAGTTCCCAAAGCCTTAAGGGATGAAAAAGAAGTCTCACCCCTCCGCACTCCCTTCCCTAGTTCTCCCCCTGCCCACAAGGAACGAGTCCGAGTCTCTCCCACCTCAGGGCCGGCTGCACAGAGAGAAGCAAGTCTCTTACGCTTCTCTACTTCTCTACTGACATGCTCTTCACTGTAAACTTTTGTTAACACCAGGACATTAAGAACATACTCACTTGGTTTTTCCCAGCTTTTTTTTATCCTCAACCCCCTCAAGGGGCAGCTAGCTTCTTTCCAGTTTTTGTTATCACAAACAATGGCGCAGGAGATGATTCTGGGGCATCTTTAAAGCTTCCAGTACAAACTGCTTTCTAGAAAGGGCAACCAGTTTCTTCTGCCAGCAATGTGGATGGACCCATCTGAATGTCTCAGATTCTCCCAGCTCCTGTTCAAATGCCCACAATACAGATGGGCAGACTGAGGAATAGAGAGCTACAAAGACTTGCCAAGGTCACCCAGTGACTCCTATTCTGGTTCTTCTCCCTTTGCCGTGCTGTCACCCACTGCCTATGCTCCCCAGAGAAGCTTTGAGGGGTACAATGGTGGAGCCCTCCTGTGCTCTGCACTGGCTCATATGATTTCCCAGTGGAAACTATGTCCTTTCCTGGAAGGGTTTTAAGCCCCCACAGTGAGTACTCAAGAAACGCCTGCAGGTTTTGAGGGGAAGGCAGGGGGAAAGGTCCACTGGCAGGGAGTGGCTGGCAAGAAAAGAGTTACAGGCTCTCATTTTACAAATGGTAAACGAGCCCTAGGGGGAGGAACTATAAGCTAGTAAGGGGCACAGAGATATGGAGTCGGGGACTTCCAGCCTGTCCCCTGTGCCCTGGAGTCTGTGCCTGCGTCCACACCTATAAAGCAGGCATATGTCCCACATGTGGAGATTTGTGTTGCTAGAGTCACACAGACGTGTGTGTACGTGGGCTGCCCGAAGTCTTGTGTGTGCTGCAGCAGTGGGCGGACATGGCAGCATCATGTGTCCATGGGCTTGTGTCCCCAGGGTGCTGCCTCAGCCTGTGGAGCCGCAGCAACTTCCCTCAGCACCGGGACCAGGACAGCAGGGGGAAGGGGTGGGCGGGCCTGCTCTGGCAGGAGGAGAGGAATCACAGGCCTGCCCCCCCCCCCCCTCCAACGTGGCAGCCAGCAGGACAGCCCTGCTCTTAGTCAGAGGCCCCTGGCTCCACGAAACAAGCAGAGAGTGCAGAAATCGTGTTTCATGCTCTGGACGTGAGCACGTTCTTGGTCCTGGACAGTATCTTCAAGGACCGCTGGCGGCCTGTGGTGCTCCCGGCTCCAGGGACAGAGCCCACCCAGGACTGGCTGTCTGTGCCCGTTTTATCCCATGTAAAAAGGAAAACACAATTACGCTTCCTCCCACGGTCTAGTGGCCCTAGTACAGGCCCTGCCACAGCAAAGTGCCCCATAAATGTTGCTTCTCTCCTCTCTCCTTCCCAAGGACAAACAGACCTGGTTCGAATCCCAGTTCTGATGGACACTTGTTGCCTCAGTTTCTTCATTTTAAAAATGGGGACATTCCCGCCTAAACTGAAAATTAAAAATGATCATCTGAATGTGCTGAGACCTAAATTACTTGTTACTTTCTGTTGTGGATTCTAGTCCTCTGAATCTAGTTCCAGGCCCAGGAAGGTTGTTTCTGTAATATCTGCCTGTAATACCTGGGCCTGCCTACCTGGCTGGGTCAGTATAGGGCAGTACTAAGGAAGAAAGAGGGGGCTGGGTGTCCAGGACGTGGGCTTTGGCTCAGCTGCACCTCTGACTTGCTGTGTGACTTGGGCAGATTCCTGCCCGTCTCTGGGCCTCTTTTCCTCTCTGTCAGTGTATTTGTGTTGGATCGTGTGGAGGTGGGTGAACTGGATGGCTTTCTATTTCCTGCTGCTAACACCTCTTGGGACTTAGAGCATTTCCAGCTGTGGTCCTGGTTGGGGAGGGGGGGGCAGGAGCAGTTCTGGAAGTGAGCCAAGGCACTGGGAGACTCCAGACAAGAAATGCTGGAGAATGTCTCTGCATCATAGTCTTTCCCCACTGTAAAAAGAATGCTTTTTCCAGAAAGTGCACGCTGGGACTGTGGGGGAAGGGCTAGAGTCAGCTGTGCCTGGGCTGGGTTCAGAGCTAAGAATACTATGGCAAAGCTCTTGACATTTTTCTCCTGATCTTGGAAATTTAAAGGGGCCCTTTCCATTGTTTCCACAGGGGCCGTGCTGGGAGCTGGTACACTCAGTCAGTCAGCCACTCCCCATCACTCACTCACTGGCCAGACTTCCCAAGTGCCTCTTCTGGGCATGTCCTATGTTGGTTCTGGGGACTCAGAGTTCCAAAGCCTCCAGGGACATTCAGTGACAATAAAGGGTGATGAAAGGAATTATAATGCAACAGCAAGCAGAACTGCAGCGGGGGTCTCGTGAAGCCAGCAGAGGACCTTCAGACTGCCCCCTCCTAGGCCTCAGCTTCCCTGTCTGTAAATACCAGACATTGGTCCTTTCTACTCAGATCTTCGGGGATTGTGGGTTTGTCTGAAAGCAGGAGCCTCAGTTTACCCTTTCCTCTCAGACTGGTCACTGACAGTCACAGCACTCAGCTTACCCCAAAAGGCTAAGAGAGTTAAGAGATGGAGGAGAGTGGAAGAAAGCAGTTTTTGTGGGATTGTGACCAAGGTAAACTCCTTCATTCCTCCAGCTTCAAGGGAACCTCAGCTCTTACCAATCAGCATCGGAGGGCTTAGCTGGAGGTGGGGAGTGAGGTGGAGAGCAGGGTTTGGTGCGGAACTCTGGCAGCTTCCTTCACAGCAAGAACTAAAAATTCCTTAAAAGTAATGTAGAGTCGAGGCAATAGAACCAGGACAGCTACACCAGAGATGGCTGTCACCCAAGAGATTTTCCACTCTAAGGTTGAAGACTTTGTTAATGGGGGCCGCCCTGCTGGCGCAAAGGGTTAAGCAACGCACTATGAAGCAGACAACAGCCACTGAAGCATGGGACCAAGGAGCTGACCCTCAACAGTGTGTTTCAGTCCATCTGTCTGCTCTGTTCCCCACTCTGTCTCTGGTGACTCCTCTCACCCTCTGCCTCTCTGGCCTGTACCCCAGATCTTATATGCATAAATAAATAAATCTTAAAAAAAAAAAAAGAAGAGTTTGTTATTGATCAGCAGTGTCCTAAGAAAGAAAACTGGGTTGTCTCCAAAGGAGGTGCTCACCCCTTGCTCTTGGAGGTGCCTGGGCCCTGGCCTTTTTGGGATACTGCAGAGAAGACCTCTGCCTGCAGCTGCAAACAGGAATCCAGAACCTCTGAGATGCCTCGCAGTCTCTTTTTCACACTTTCATTCTAAAATTCTTTGAGGCTGAGAGCTAACATTCTAAGATTCCTTAGATGGAATCAAAGATTCCAAGAGGCTTCCAGTAAGATAATGGTGTTTTGTGGTGATGACTTTAGGATTCAAGTAATCTTTAATTCTTGGACGCTGGTTCAAAGGGTCTGTAGCTTTGGGGATCTCAGATAGAGGCTCTGCCTCTATCAGGCTAAGACTTGCAGGGTGAGGGTCTGCTGCTGGGTCTGGTCCCACCCTTCCCACCAGGGGGTCACTGAGGTTGATCTGGGCTGAGGTTTTCAAGATAAACTGCTCATGGAGAAGGGACCTGCCTCCCAACTCTGACCACTTCCATGAGACAAAGAAGGGGCGCGCCCAACCCCTCGCGCCCCGACTAAGAAGGGGGCATGCAGGGGGACCCAGTTAAGTTTCAGCTGGAAAATGGGGAACTGATCCATTTGCTGCAGAGCCTCCGCAAAGCAGAAGATGCTGCGCAAGGAACGCGATTCAGGGGCAGGCTGATTTGTTCAGAAACCCTGGGGGTGCAGTGGGGGCACTCCTAGCCTGAGAACTGGGCCCGGGAGCCAGGTTCCCCCTCCACTTAGTGGCCCGCACACTCCCTTCCCAGCACCTCCGACCAGAGTCTCCACGGAGTCCAAGCAGGCCCCAACTATGGACCTCGCGCTAGTCCATCCGGACGCCGGTTCTCCCCGCTGGGGCTCCCCGCCGCTGGCCCCGGACTGGGGGGGCAGTAGGACCCAGGGGCCGGGAGAAGGCCTGAGAGGGAGAGGGCGGGCGCCTGGGCGGGGTGGGGGAGGTCTCGGCTTTTTTGGCTGAGGCTGTGCGCCCTCCGGAAGCGTTTTCCAACTTTCCAGAAGTTTCTCGGGACAAGCGGGAGGGGGGTGGGAAGCCATATATAGGTCTGGGGAGTGGGGGAGCGGCGGAGAGTGAAATCCGTCGGCTGCTCTTCTCGCAGACTCCGGTCCCGGCGCCTGTCCACCCGGCCCAGGTAAGGGGCGGGCGCGGCCTGGGCGCGCCGGGAGCTTTGGGGGTTGCTCCAGGGAGTGAAAGGCGCGGGCAGCCCCCGGGAGGGGTTAGGGACCCACATAGAGACCACAAACTTAGGTCCCTGGCACTGGGGGCAGCAGGAGGGCTCGGGATCAAGAACCTGGGGCTGGATGGCGAGCCTGAGGGCAAGGGCAGATAGAAACCCCGGACCGAAGTCGGGCATTCGGAAGGTCCGAAAGACCAGCGGGGTTCCCCGGAAGTTTGGGGCTGGAGTGTTGATGCCAGAGAGGAAACTGGGGGCTGGGATGCTGAGACTCCACTTCTGCAGGAACAAGGAGCCAGGGGAGAAGAGATGGGGTCTAGGGTCCCTTCGGCCGGGTTGGGGAGGTCAGGCCAGCTTAATCATTGGGGGTACCGACTATTCTGGGGTTGAGGCCCAAGGGTCAGCAAGGATTGATGGATCAGCTCCTCACAGGCTTGTGGGGTTATATAGGCGACCTGAAGTTGGGGGGGGGGGCGGGTAGAAGAGATGGAATAATAGTCTTGAATTTTATAGGGTGGTCGAGTCTTGGTTCTTGGGGTCCACTTGGTTTGGAAGGAGTCAATAGGGGTGGCTCCCTTTCTGGTCAGAGGCCAGTACGTGTAGGTGATGGCAGCTGAAGGAGGGATTTGATCGGGCTGGTCTCTTCCACCTCCCTCCCATTCCCAAGGAGAAGCAGAGTCAGCAGGGTCTGCATTTCCTCAGCGAAGGGGGAAGAAGAAATGACTAGAACTCTGAGCTCGGCCCACCCCCCATCTGCTCACTGCCACCTGGTTCCTAGTAGCTACAGGGTTAAGGCTACCACCGGAGGCTGGGGTTTCCTGCCCCCCAACTTAGGACATTCCTGAGCTGCTGGAGGAGAACCCAAGCCACTTCCAGCTTGGCCTGAAGGTTTGCTCCTCCTCTTCCCTGCCTTCCGGCGGGTCCCTCTGGGCTGCAAGGCCCGGATGGAGGTCGGGAAAATAAGGGGGCTTTGGTTCCCTGGAAATCTCTGGCTGGGACCACACCCTCCTTTCCCTCCTGCTCTATCTGCCCATCCCCCCTTCCTGAGACTTCCCAACCCCCTCCTTTTGTCTCCGGTCACCAGGATTCCTAGCAGAAGTGTTTTGTTCTGCTTGCACAGCAGGATATGATTTCTAACCGTCAGGAAGGGCTCTGTGGGTGCATCTAGAGGAAAGAACCCTATTTAGGGAGGTCTGATCCCCAATGATCCCTGTAGGATCTGAGGTGGCTTCCCTGCCTCGCTCTGGCCTCAGTTTCTCCCACTGTACAGTGAGTAGAATGACCTCCAAGGACCCTGTAGAGTTGGGACTGGCTGTGCCTTCTGTGCCAGGGGCAGTATAGATTGGGTTCCACTTGGGGGTCAGGCTTTCAGGGCCCCTCTCACCACCTCCTCTGCTCTGCCCTCTCCCATCCTCCTCACTCTTCTGTTTTCTTTCAGAATGAAAAAGGCAGGCATTGACCTCCCCCTGAGGCAGTTTCAAGGTACTTTAGACTCCCTCAAGTGTTTGAGACCTCTCTGGTGCCCCCACCCCCTCCCCAGCATCTGCTTCCCTTTGACAGAAACCCAGAATTGGGTCTCAGCACAGCCTGGCTAGCTGTGGGCACAGCCCCTGACTCTCTGATCTTGTGTTTGTCTTTGTGGGACTGTAAATCATCTAACCTCAGCCTCAGGGCTGGGATTTCTCTGTGGCAACATGGGCTGGGCTGTGGGAAGCTGGCTTGCTTGCAGGGACTTGTCTTTCTCGTCTCTGCTGCTGGCTTAGCAGAGCAGCCCTTCTCCCCATCTGAGCATCTCCCTTCCAGAGACCGATGGGCCGGTCCAGCGCTGAGGCCAGGGAGACTGCTTCCTAGGCTGGAAGCCCCTTTCTGCCGATTCAGTTTCTAGCCTGCCACGTCACCAGGACAGAGCAAGCAGGAGCGCGGCTGTGTGGCTGCCTGTGGAATCCCAAACTAGTCATTTGGAGCGTTCTTGGAAAAGCTCCTCCCAGCACTGTGGGGTGCTGGCTGGCTGGGGGCGGCTCTGTCAAGATGGTGTCTGCCACGTGGCAGGCCTGTGCGCTGGACTCTGACTGTCTCCCAAGAGGATGCTGGTGGCCTCTGCAGGGGTCTGTGCTCTGGCATCAGTTGCCTTTGAACAGGATGAGCATGGGTGCCTGACTAGTAGCGCTGGTATAATTAGTTGTGCCCCTTTTTCTCTAAGTGACGTTGTTAATAAAGTTTAGGGTCACTCTGCTTTCGAAGCCCCAGGTCTAGTGGAGAAGGAGCCGGACTGCAAGGAAAGTGGCCTAGACCCTGAGATCTCCCTCCCCAGTCTGTATGTTAGGGTAACTCTCACCCATTTCTTGTACTTTAAGAACAGATCTCCTTTGAACTGTCCCTCTGGGACATTTGTGCGTCTCGGTGCTCTCCCCACACCTCGCTCTCCTCACGCACACTTGGCTTCTCCCTTTCGCTGCATCTTCCTGAAGGTGGCAGTCCAGTGGGGGGGTCCTCCCCGGAGTCACAGGATGGCTGCAGCAGTAGTTTTCCCAGACGTCCGGTGCTCCCATGGAGGCCCAAGGCCTGAGGGTCTTCCTGGAGGAGGAATAGGAGATGGGCTCTGCCAGAACAGTGGGGTCTGGCAGGGTTCCTTCTACAAGGGTTCCCTCCAACCCTGCCCTTTGCTGTGTCACCTCCTCGTCTGTCTTGCTGCATGAGCTGAAGGAGGGTGGCTTGTCCCAAGGACCACTACTACTGCAGAGGTTTGGGAAGGGGCTGAGGACAACCTTGATGCACAGGGTAGATGCCCCGGCGCCAGCAGATGTCAGGTGGGAGCAGAATGGCATCTGCTGTGGCCCCAGCTTGCTGGGAGGCTAAACACACAGCTGGCTGGCCTCTGGTGAGGGGAGGATTGCTGCTGTTGCACCGAGCAGTGATTTATCCCTCCCCCCAGTTCCTTCCTCTCAGGGAACCTCCTACCTCCCCAGATTTTGTCTGGGGGATTTCCCATTTGCTGCAGGGGCCGTGGGCTCTGGACACGTTCCTGCCAAGATAAGTCTCCATGACCACAGAGGCCTGTGTGCCTGAACTTGGAGAAGAGAGATCGGGGCTCAGAGAGGGTGAACACACACTCACACTCAAGGTCACCCTTGGGGCAGCAGAGTGGTGCCTCTGGGTTCCTTCATTTAATGAGTGAACCAAACCAGTGACTCATTAACATCCCAGAACAGAATGAAAGGACGGGGAGAGCAGGCCTATAATGGTTCTGTGCAGATGACACCTGTTCCTGGAATCCGGCCTTCTGTAGACCCTCAGCCCGTCTGCCTCTCTCCCACTGGAAGAGGTCCCTGGGTTGTATGAAAGCAGAGCTGACCTCTGCACAAACCGGGCTCTGGCCACGCGGCTCTGGTCTTTGTTCACTCAGGGACAGCCGAGGCCTCTTAATGTGCGGTGTACTGGAGCTATAAGAGAGAAACCAGACTGGCTGGGTTTCTTGTCCTGGAGGTCACAAGCTCCTTAGGGGTGGAAAGAATACGTAATAGGCCCAAGTGTAAGTGTTTCAAGTTCGATGCAAGACATCAGTAGGGTGGGGGTGGTGACTTGCCAGGAATCCTGCTTTGAATTGGGTCTCAGAGAGCGTACAGACACCCCAATCTGGGAAACCCCACGTTCGGTCTGAGCTCCCCAGAACTCTAGCCTCTCTTGTTCCCATCTCCAGGGGACTTGGTGGCAGCCAGAGGCGGGGATGGTAGTTGGGAGGAAGATCCAGAGCTTCAGGGTGGTCCCCTGTCTACACCCCACACAGGTCCTCCGTGGTCCAGAAAGCCCACCTCCCAGCCATGCGCTGCCTCCTCTTCATCACCTCCTGCCTCCTGGCGGCAGCGCTCGCCGCGGAGGTAAAGAAACCAGCAACCGCTGGCACCTCGGAGAAGCTGAGCCCCAAGGCTGCCACCTTGGCCGAGCGCAGCGCAGGCCTGGCCTTCAGCCTGTACCAGGCGATGGCCAAGGACCAGGCGGTGGAGAACATCCTGCTGTCACCGGTGGTGGTGGCCTCCTCGCTGGGGCTCGTGTCGCTGGGCGGCAAGGCGGCCACCGCGTCGCAGGCCAAGGCGGTGCTGAGTGCCGAGCAGCTGCGGGACGAGGAGGTGCACGCCGGCCTGGGCGAGCTGCTGCGCTCGCTGAGCAACAGCACGGCGCGCAACGTGACCTGGAAGCTGGGCAGCCGTCTGTACGGGCCCAGCTCCGTGAGCTTCGCCGAGGACTTCGTGCGCACCAGCAAGCAGCACTACAACTGCGAGCACTCCAAGGTCAACTTCCGCGACAAGCGCAGCGCGCTGCAGTCCATTAACGAGTGGGCCGCGCAGACCACCGACGGCAAGCTGCCCGAGGTCACCAAGGACGTGGAGCGCACCGACGGCGCCCTGCTGGTCAACGCCATGTTCTTCAAACGTGAGTCCGAGGGTCTGGGCGGGCGGTGCCGCGAGAGCCTCGCGAGAGTGCGCACCTCTGCCGCACACCAGTTGCTGCTCGTTCAGCCTTCCTAAGACCCGAGGAGGCGCTCCGTGCTGTTAAGTCCTTGTGTATACTAGACACTAGGTCCAGAGAGGCGTAGCGACGTGTCGAAGGCCTCAGACCCAGCAGAGGTACTCCAGGGGTCTGTTCCACCTCCTGTCAGCGCATCACAGTGCCGTTGCTCGTCTTGGAATCAACACATTACATAATTCAGCCTCATTCCTGAGCTTGCCTAATCCTTCGGGCAGTTAGCTCCATTTCACAGGTGGGCAAACTGAGGCTCAGCTAGCAGGGAGCAGGACTCACGTGCACGTGCACCTGTTTTGAACTGAAGATTCATTTTGGGGTTAAGGAGCACTTGTGAATACCGTGTGGATAGTGCTGTTCTTCTCACAGAGTGCTGTGAGGATGAAGAAACCCTGTTTTGCAAATGAGGGGGCCAGGGGAGGAGGGGTAAAAGGTCTCTCAGCTAAGGCTGCATAGGGCAGGGCACAGGCCACTGTCACACGTGTGTGGTTTTTGCATCATTTTTCTGGCCACTGAGACATGCCTTGTGGACGAGAATTAAGGATGATCTTAGGACCCTCCCTGGTCAGGACGACCCCTCAGTTAGTGGGGCCCGGGGGTGGACTGGGGTGAGAACTCCAAATCAGCATGTGTGGCTGGAATTTTTCTTAAAACATTTATTTGTTTATGCATACAAGAACTGGGGTACAGGCTAGAATTGCAGGGGATGAGAGGATTCACCAGAGACAGAGTGGGGAGTAGCACAGGCGAATCTACTGAAACACTGCTGAGGGGAGCAGCAGGTGAGACAGGAGAGGTCTGCTGTGCCATGTGGGTCATTTCCCTGGCTGGGGTCAAGCTTGTTCTGCATATAGCTTCATAGTGCTGCAACTTAACCTCTTGTGCCACCAGGGAGGCCCCTCCTGAATATTCAGTAGGCACCAGGTGGACGTGGCAAGTACTGAGCTAAAGGGTCCTCCTTCTGAAGGAATCATTTGTCATTGGGGACACTCAAGCCTGAATACAGAGAGTGGCATTTTCAGGCAGCATGTTTGGGGCCAACAAAGCAAGCAAGCAAACGTGCTCTGTGCTGGGTACTCAGGGTGGAGGTGATGTAGGCTGTAGGTGGCAAGACCTGTGGCAGAGATAAAGCCAGGGTATGCAGTTGAGAGGAGTGCGGGTTGTGGTTGTGATTTGGGGGTAGGGGATGTGACCTTGTGTTCTACTTCTCACTACAGCACACTGGGATGAGAAATTCCACCACAAGATGGTGGACAACCGTGGCTTCATGGTGACCCGTTCCTATACCGTGGGTGTCACGATGATGCACCGGACAGGTAAGTGCCTTGTTGAGCGGGCACCAAGGTTGGTGTCCGAGGGAGCGTGGGGCTTGACCGCCCCTGCCCCAGCATGCCCAGTGCTCTCTCCACTCTTCTGCCAGGCCTCTACAACTACTATGACGATGAGAAAGAGAAACTGCAAATTGTAGAGATGCCCTTGGCCCACAAGCTTTCCAGCCTCATCATCCTCATGCCCCACCACGTGGAGCCCCTTGAGCGCCTTGAGAAGCTGCTGACCAAAGAGCAGCTGAAGGTCTGGATGGGGAAGATGCAGAAGAAGGCTGTCGCCATCTCCCTGCCCAAGGGTGTGGTGGAGGTGACCCATGACCTGCAGGTGAGAGGTGGCCCAACTTGGGGCGTGTGGGCCTAGGAGGGGGCAGTGCTGAGACAACCATTCGCAAGCTCAGCAGCTCTCTCCTGAGCCCGTCTGGGTGTGTAGGCAGCTCCGGGCGCTGCTGTGGAGAAAGCCATGGGGAGGAGGCGTGTGGGCCCTGCCCAGGGGGTGGTGGTGATAACATCAGTAGCTAAATATAACCGGGCACTGCTCTGTGCCACGCACGCTTCTAAGCACTTTGTATGTATTAAACTCTTAATCCTCACAATTTTATTAGGTAGGACTATGAACCTTATCTTACAGATGAGGACACCGAGGCTCAGAAAGGTTAAATAACCTTTTCAGAATCACACAACCAGTCACTCAAACATTTAGCACCAAACTGTGCCCTTAATCCCATGCTTGCTGGCTGCAGTTACAGACTGTTCCAGTGCCCCCGGCGATAATAAAACTAAATGATCTCAGCTATTAGTCACTTAGCATGGTCAGAAACTTGACCTACCAGCCCCACCTAGTGCCTCCTCACCACCATCGTGACTCAGAAACAGTGCTCTCACAAAGATCCTCCTGGCTGTTAAGTAGCAGAGCCACAATTAGGCTCCAAGGTGAACACTCAGGTGGCCTTTTTGTCAGGAGAGATTTTTGACCTACTGGAAAAGGAAAACTGTCACCTGGTTCTTGCCTTAGATGCCAGACACAGTCCCTTGGCAGGCCTCTCGCAGAATTGGTTCAGACTTGCTGCTGTGGGAGTCTGGAGCAATAAAACCTGAGAAGAGATGTGCTTAGGCTCCTGCCCAGAGATAGTGACACTTAAATGTTCTTCCCGTAGATGGCCCTGAGGGCTACCGGGGAGGAGCTGTCTCTGTCTCTCTCCTGGGGCTGCCCAGCTGTTCCCCAGCCCCTTCTGCAGAGGCTGGTCTGCCCTTCTTTCCCCTGGAACCCTGGTGGACACACTCCTCACCAGTCCATTGGGTAGATTGGTTGGGAAAGTTGAAGTGAGGGAATAGCTGGGCCTAGAATGCCCATCTCAGGGCCCTGTGTCTAGTGCCTGTTTGTTCTGCAGAAGCCTGGGCTCCAGAAGCTGCTGTTCACTCAGCCAGCGGGTCTTTACTGCTGTCTCTTCCACAGAGAGAGTCAGGGACATGGCCCTGCCCTTCACGGGGAGTGTGGGTAGGAGGGGGTGGTGGTTGAGGGGGTGGTTGAGCTAGGTGGCAGAGACAGTTCCAGATACTGGGTACTGAGGCCCAGAGGATGGCCCAGAGATGTGGGCTAGGGAAGGTTTCCTGGAAGATGTGGTTCTAAGAACCCTAAAGGGATACAGGGTAGCCATGGAGAGGCCGTTGAGGTTGTAGTGGGGCGCAGGGGTGGGACAGGCTGCATGTCAGCGCCGGTCCCATACGGAAGTGCTTGCGCTGGCTTGCGTGGGCTGTGCAGCGCTGTGGAAAGAGTGTGTGTATAGTACCTGTGTGCTTTACTGTTCTACTATGGAGTGTATAAAAATACATTAAACACAGTTCAGTGTAATGAGCCTTCACATGCCCACACCTAGCATCAACCATCAGCTCAACTGTGGCCAGTAAAGATTCATCTGTACACCTCTTCCCCCTCCGTTAAATCATTCTGAAGCAAATCGTAGACATCATAGTGCTCCAGAGAGGTTTCCCGAGTGATATGGATGACTGTCCTTAGGTTAGTCTTTCTCAAATTTGAATGTGCTAAGAATTACCTGGAGAGTTTATTGAAGAAGGGCCCAGGCCCAGCCCCAGTGGTTTGGCTCCTGTGGCTCTGGGCTGGGGTTGGGCGTGTGCATTTATTTCACCTAAGCGCCAGGTCATGCTAGAGACGGTTCTCCGTGTCCACACTTGGAGAAGCAGTGGCAGCACCGGGGAGAAATTCTGCCTTTTCCCCGAGTTTCAGTTTCTTTCTCTGTGAAATGACGACAAGAAGCTCTCGTGGGGCGGTTGTGAGAATCATGAGGGCAGTACACCGAGGTGTCCCTGCCACAACGGGAAGGAGGGGCAGGTGGTTTGGGTGGAGGGGGAGGGCCCAGAGCCTGGCCCACTGCCTCACCTGACACCCACCTTGTCCCGCAGAAACACCTAGCCGGGCTGGGTCTGACAGAGGCCATCGACAAGAACAAGGCCGACCTGTCACGCATGTCGGGCAAGAAGGACCTCTACCTCGCCAGCGTGTTCCACGCCGCCGCCTTCGAGTGGGACACCGAGGGCAACCCCTTCGACCAGGACATCTACGGGCGTGAGGAGCTGCGTAGCCCCAAGCTCTTTTACGCCGACCACCCCTTCATCTTCCTGGTTCGAGACACCCAGAGCGGCTCCCTACTGTTCATTGGGCGCCTGGTCCGGCCCAAGGGTGACAAGATGCGAGATGAGTTGTAGGCCCGGGGTGGGATGGGATGGCAGGAGGCAGGCGAAGGCTTCTGAGACACATGGGTGCTATGGGGTGGGGGACACTAAGGTACTGACCTTGGGTATTCCATGGGGTGGGGGTGGGAAAACAGCAGGCTTCCTGAGGCGAGCAGACCTTTCCAGCTCTGCCTGGCCGTGGCCTCCAGGTAACACAGTGCTCAGCCCGCAGCCCGCGGGGGCTGGGCAGTGGCCGTGTGCGCTGCTCTGCAAGTCCTAGGATCAAGCCTGCCTCAGCCGGTGTTCGCATTTATCGGCAAGTGCTCTCTGTGGAACAGAGTCTAGCGGGTGGGCTCAGCCCAGCCCTCGTGAAATGGGGCCTCTCTTCCTGACACTACCAACACTCCGTTCCCCTCCCATCCCAATCTTCTCCCGACCTCCCTCAACTCCTAAACTAGGTGCTGTGACCCCTGGGATTGGCATTCCCAGTGAGGGGGATCAGGAAATAACTTTTGGGGGTCTCCCAGGCAGACTCAAGCAAGAAGCATTGCATTAGGCATTTTAAGGACGAACATTTTTGCCCCTTTTCAGATTTTCAAAGATGGGGAGGGAAGGGGGAAATGAGCCTTTGTTGCCGTCAAACCAAAAACTTATTTGTGTAATTTTTTTTCAATAAAACTTTTCCAGTGAACTAGGTTGGAGCCTGGAAGGTGATTGGATCGGAAGAGTTCCATGGCCTGCCCCCAGAGTACAAGGACGCTTTCTCTTAGGTTTATGATGAACGGCCCCTGTCCAGCCCTGCAGTGCTGGCAGATAACACCATGTGGCCGGCCCTCTACATGCTGACTTGGGAAATGGTTTCAGCCTGGCACCCCTGGAGAGGGGGGGCTGCAGGCCACAAGGACAGTGCTGCTCTGGGAGCTCAGGGCTTCCCGTCCTGCTCTGCAGGACCCCGTCAGCTCCCTAGCTTTTCAGTCCAAGCTGACCCATCCATATCCAGAACCAGAAGGTCCGAGCTCAGCTCAGACTGCCTGATCTCAGACAGCTTTGGAAGGAAGGAACGTGTGGGACCCTTGCTGTTTGGGCTGGTGGCAGGAGAGGAGAGACCTGACTTAAGCCTCATGCTGGTTCTTTCTCATGGTCCTTGCATTACAGGGCAGGGAGAGGAGCACTTAGAACCCCCAAGCCTGCCCTCTTGAATGGGTTTTGCTATCCGCTGCATTAAGACAAATACATACAATTTTTAATGGAAAGGAACTTTAATATAACTAGGGTACAATAAAGAAAGAACAAAGAATATAGTTACTAAGTGAAGCATCCAAAGTTACCCATCTCCTTGAGGGTAAAAGTTTAGCCAAATAGGATTGGCCCAAAGCAAGGCCCAAAAACCTGNCACACATCTAAAGGACCTTTCAGTAGAGACCCATAGAAAAGGGTCAGAAAGAGTCAGACAAATCCGGGAGGAAAAGAGCAAAATCAAAATCAAGATGAAAGCTGCCATTGTAACCTCCCCCCGGGTCTCTCACCCGCATCTGTTCCAACCAGTCCAAGACCAAAAAGCAAGCACAGTTTCTTCACATGTCCCTCTGCTCCACGTGCCTCCTCCAGGTCTCCTTGCTGTTCTCCATCTTCCTTTCTTCCTCTTCTCTGCAGAAATCTCCTTTTCCTCCTCAGCTCCACCCACTTAGGGTGGAACCAGGATTTTGGAACTCCCCCTTTTCTTGAGATGACCCTGTTACACTTGGGCTCCTCACACCGCACCTCAGAGAGGAGAGGGTGACTGGCGTGTGGGGGTAGAAGACGTGGCCAGAGAAGAGGTAAAGCAGAGTGTTCCTGCTGCTTGTGGCTGTGCGGCCTTGGGCAGGCAGCTCGGGCTCCCTGGGCACTCTCTGGCTTCCCTCTACCAGCGGCTGTGGCCGGGGGCTGGCGGTAGCCTCTGCCTGGCTGGGCAGCCCAGCTGGAGTCCTCCAAGATGAGAATGGAGCTGCACAAGTGCCAGCTGGTTCAGGGTCACCAGAATAGAATTTTAAAATGGTTCAGAGTCCCAGGTCTGTCCTTAGCTGTGAACCCAATGAATGAGATCGCTGCTGTCCAGTGGCTCCATATCGCTGCTGTCCAGTGGCTCCATATCGCTGCTGTCCAGTGGCTCCATATCGCTGCTGTCCAGTGGCTCCATATCGCTGCTGTCCAGTGGCTCCATCTAGGGGAGGAGACTTCAGGCCTGGTGCTCCCTGTGTCCCAGTTACCCGAGTAGTTCTGTGGCCAGGCATGCCACATGTGTCCCCTGCCTCTGGGCCTTTGCACCAGCTGTTCTTTCTGCATGGTTAGTGGTTCTTCCAGAGCTTTGCAGGGCTGCTTTTTTGTCCTCAAGAACCAAACTTGGATGCCATCTGCTTGATGAGGCCTTTCCCGCCTCAGTGTCTCCACCTTGTGTCCTCATTTTTCTGACTTGGTGCTATGAATTACCCACTGATTGATACACACTGTCTGTCCCCACAAGGATGGAAGCCTAATGAGAATATGGACCTTGTCATGTTCACTATATGTCCTCCACCTGCATACAGCATCATGCCCGTCATATACCTCTTACGCGTGTAAGACATACACACACACACAACTAAGTCAAAGGGCTTTTTGTAAAAGGGCACCGGGGACGTGGGTGTCCACAGGTGGAAACTGTAATTGCTAAGGGGAGCGCAAGGAAGGCTCCCAAGGGCAGGAGACATGGGCTGCCTTTAGGAGAGTAAACATTTCTTAATCAGGTTAGTGATTTAAATAATAACAGCTACCTTTGTGTTTTGCTTCTGTGCTGGATACCGTACTAGTCATTCGATGAACACAATTTTATCCAAGTCTTCTAACATCTCAGCTAGGGAGGGATTATCCCCTATGTTCAGGTGACAAGCTGAGGCTGAAAGAGGTTAACACAAGGATGAGCTGGGATTTGCTTCTAGGCAGTTGGGTAGCTGGTTCTCCATGTCAGGAAGGGCAGGAGAGGAACTGGCCAGTTCGCGCAATCTCCGGGTCATCCCACCTGACCACCACGGTAGTCCAGTGAGGTGGGAAGTCATCTTGACCTGGAGGTGTAGCCCAGAGATGGGCAGAGACCCAGGGCAGCTGGACCCAAAGTTCAACCTGTAACCGCCCCTGCTCCAGGTGGGCGAGGGCAGTGGGAGAAGGCAGGCCTGGATATGGGGGCTCAGCTAGATGACAAAAGGGACTCTGAGGCCAACTGTCTCCATCCAGACTTGGGTGGGAAGGTGGTGAAATGTCCGTGCCCCCACCTCACAGTGGGGTGGAGCTGCTGGTGTGGAGAGGGCCAGGGCAGGCAGATGGATCGAGGTAGGAATGGAGGTTGAGGGGGGACCATCCAGTGGCTCAGCATGGCCAGTGTGGGGCTTTCCTGCTGCCCGGGGGCCTTTCCGAGGGATTGCCATGTTCTTCACACCTGCTTGATACTGCTGGATTGTGAGTCCTGGAAGTGAGTCCCAAGTATGGAGAGGTGTTGTCTGAGCTAGGCCACAGCCACATGCAAGGAAGTTCAACCACTTCCTTGGACCACAGCCAAACCGCAAGTGTCACTTCAATGCCCCCTTGCATATGTGCAGGGAAATATGTCCCTGTTCTCTACAGAGATGAGGCGGAAGGCTGAGGCCAGCTATTCATGTGGGTATTCACCTAAGCAAGGTGCTTATCATGAGGCTAAAACCAGGCAAAGGTGCAAAAAAAATTCTCGAGTGTAAAGCCACACTTGGACAAGGTGGAGAAGGGAAAAGCAAGTATAAGGAAGAAGAGCTGAGAAAATGCAGGCGTGAATATAACCTAGCGTGCAACCATGGCTTCTCAGGATGTGTAGCCTAGTGTGTCCTTTGGAACATTTCAAGATGTCTCTGAAATGTTGCATTGCCTTCCTGTTTTGTTACTGACATGTGGCTCTGTAAATCTGCTTTACTGTTATGATTAATAATTTTATGAAAAATTGGAACTGTTTTCTAAGTTAAAAAACAAACTGTGGAGATGTGGGTGAACCTGTTACTGAGCCCAATTCTGCCCGGGCACTGATGCATGTGCTCTCATTCAATCCTCGGAGCTTCCCTCAGGGGTGGCTGTTACTTTCCAGTGTTACAGATGAGAAAACTGGGCTTGTAAGAGCATACAATGGAGAGAGAAAAGTCACTTCAACAAATGCTGTTGAGAAAGCTGGACAGCCACATGCAAAAGAATGAAACTAGACTACTATCTCATACCACACACAACCATTAACTCAAAAAGGGTTAAAGACTTGGGTGTAAGAATTTAAACCATAAAATACATAGAAGAAAATATATGCAAAAATACTCAGACATTGGATGCAGATATGTCTTTGGGGACTCCAATGATCAGAAAAACAAAAGCAAAAGTAACCAAATGGGACTACATCAAACTAAAAAGCTCCCACACAGCAAAAGAAGCTCTTGTTAGAATGAAGACACCCTACTGAATGGGAGAAAATACTTGCCCGTGTATGTTTGACAAGGTGCTAGTGTCTAACATCTGGAGGGAGCTCATACAACTCAATAGCAAGAAAGCAAATAACCCAATCAAAACATGAGCAGATCTAAACTTTTCCAAAGAAGATATACAGATGGCCAACAGGTACATAAAAAAATGTTCAGCATCATTTACCATCAGGGAAATGCAAATCAAAACCACTGCAGCATGAGTTCAATCCCCGGCCAGGGAGGGGACCCGCATGGTACAGCAGACTCTCCTGCCTCACCCGCTGCAACCCTCAGCAGAACTGCCTGTTCTACTCCCCACTGTCTCTGGCGACTCCTCTCACCCCCCTCCCCCTGCACTTCTGGCCTGTATCTCAATTCTTGTATGCATAAATAAGTAAATATATTTTAAAAAAATACAACAATAACACACACACAAGTGGGCTCAGGAAGAAAAAGTTCTCAGCCCAGTCCACACAGCAGGCCAAGTTGGGATCCCAGGTCTCCTGGCTGCTGAGAAGTTGCTGGCATGCTTGAGCTCCACATTCCTAGTCTTCTTTGGGGTCATTCACGAGTGGAGTTTGTATAACTGTTACCCCAGTCCCTGCAGCGTGGAACCTACCCTCACCTTAAGGGTGAAAAAACAGACTCCAGCTGAGCCTTCCTGGGAGCGGGCCTTTCTCTGCCTGTGTCCTGCCACATCTCCAGACGCGGCCAACGCCTGGCACAGAGCTGCCTGATAAAGGAAGGGCCGGTGAAGGCGATGGTGCTTAGCGGCAGACTGACGTGATAGGAGCCCCAGCTCTGTGTAGCTGTGTGGCTCTGGGCTAGGTACTTCATCTCTCTGCGCTTCAGTTTCCTTGCTAGTAAAATGGGAACGATTAGAGTGCTAATCTCGTAAAGTTGTCGTGAGAATTAAGTGAGGTAACCCCTAGTACTTGGCGAATAAGGTGTGGCCAAGAAAAATGACCTCTTAATAATTTCCCTCCATGTTCTCAGTGCGCGAGACCAAACCACAGAGCTACCTCTTGAACCCGCAGCTCTAAGTCGGATTCGCTCCCTGAGGCCACGCTGCCTGGGAGACACACTGAGCAGACTTGGTCGGGCGGGCCCTCCCTGGAAGCTGGGACTGGGTAAGACAGAGGGAAAGAGGCGCCCAGAGGGGAGGGATGATGTGAGCAGAGGATTGGCAGCCAGAGCACTGGACAGCTCTGGACACAGGGCCTGGTGCGCGGAGCGGGTAAGAGATGGACGGAAGCCTGGGTGCCAGGCAGGGGGCTGAATCGTTTCAAGGGAGGCTGTGGTGGGGGTGATGACAGAGAGGGCAATGATTGCTTTTCTAGGCGCAAAGGGGACAGTCACTGCCATCCCCACCTTTCAATTTCCCCAACCTTTTTTCTTGCCATTTCCCTCTCTCCCCAAAGCCCGCCTCGATTTCTCATCACCTCCCTGGGCTTTCCTCCCTCTTCCTTTTGCTCATTTGCTTTCCTTCCCCAGTCTCGGCTTGAGGAGCACCTCCTCATCCTTCAAAGTCTATCTCAGAGGTCAAGATCTCCCCCCAAAACAAGCCCCATTCAGAAGCATGCCTCATCCCTGTTCCCAGGGCTCCACTGAAGCATCTCTGACAGCTGGCAGAGTGGCCGCCCCAAGAAATGTTCAAGTTAGACCTGTTACTTTAACATATGGATTATTTTGAGCTGCAGGCTCCTGAGGAAATTTTACTATTCCCTTTGGGTAATACACAGACTTATTATTTATATATTACTTTTTATTTTTCTGGTATTTATTAATACCCAGAAAGTTTATTTGCCCTGACTCACCTGACTGTTCCGGCAGGACTTAGTCTTTACAATTAAAACGCACAGACCAAGAAGCGGCCAGCTCCCAGACTTCCTTTTATTCCAGAGCATTCTTCTGCTTCCCAACTCTTGTTAAAAGCCAGAAATCATTAGGGGAGAGGGAAGGTGGCCCAAGAACAGGAGGTGTGTGATGAATTACATTATATAATTTATCCAGATGTGACTGATGCTGCAGTCACCGAATTACGTTGTCATCTGTCAGTTGAATTCACAGCCCTGCCAGGTCTCTGGAGAAATTAGAGCACTGATCTCAGGAAGAGAGCCCCTCCCCCCAGGCCCACTTAGCCCCCGAGCAGAAGCAGTCCCTCCTGTTGGCTTGACAAGGCTGCCTCTGCCTCGCCCAGAAATGACCTTGTCTTAGCAGCTCGCTGCAGAGGCATGGCGGTTTAAACGGCAGCATGTTCTTTTTCAGAGTTCTGCGGGTTGTCTGGACAGTCCTGCCATTGTTTCTTCTGGTTCGCTTAGGCTACAGCCTTCAGGGGATGCTGGGCCTGGCTAGGATAAAGGATGGTTGGGTGTGAGTCTCTCTTTTACAAGGTCCTGCATTCTAGATTCTTCCTAGCATGGGAGGCATGTGAGAGGGTGAGGCCAGAGCTAAGCCTCTGAGGCCTGGTCCAGGCTCTGCCTGTCCTTACTCCCCTCCCATGTGTCAAAGCAGCTGCAAGAACAGCAGCGACTGGGGGCTGAGGACGCGACTCCACCTCTGGATGGAAGGAGGACGTGTCACGGGCATTTTCCATCTTCCCCAGCGGAGACCAGGGCTCTCCTTGCTCATGCTCCTGCCTGTGTCCTGTAACTGGAGTCAGATGCTCTCCTGCCTCCGGGCACTGGCTCCAGAGTCGACTTTGAGAGGTAGAGATATATGCATCTAACGAATGACAGGATTTTGTTGATTTACATCTGCAAAAATGTCTGGATCACATATGTGGGGATGTTTTCTGTGGGTGCTAGTCCATGGAGGGAGACTGAAATTTTCACTGGTCTGAATTTACTAATATGGTACATTAACCTGAGACTCTAGATTTAGTTTTGGTGAGCAGCCGCAAATGGTTTTCATTGTTTGCTCAGCTGGGGGATAGAAACCGGAATTCAGTTGAGGCCTATGCTATTTGATGTTGAAATATCAGAAATGACTTGCTTTACTATGGAGGAAGGAATCCAAAGACTAAGGGAGGGATGAATATTAAGGTGGATTAGCCTGTGTGAGCCACTTACCTACCCTCAGGCTACAGGCCACATGCCCAACGCCCCTCTTGTAAGAACCTGGAGGAAACTGCCTCACCAAGGCACTGAGAGATTTTTCACACCTCAGGGAGATTGCTGCTTTAGCACTAAAGCGAGTCACACGAGTGTTGGGTCTCCAGTGCAAATGAAAGCTATCTTTGCGCTATACTATAGTCTATTAAGTGTGCAATAACATTATGTCTTAAAAGAAAACCCAGTATACATACACACATACATATGAAATAAAAAATATTTTATTGCTAAAAAATTCTAACTAACATGTGAACCAGCAGCAAGTCTTAATCTTTTTTGCTACTGAAAGGTTTTGTAAAAAAAAGAAACGCTCTAGCTGCACAGTGCAATAAAAAGAAGTATGCCTTACATTATTGAGAGCAACGTCTTTGAAACAGTGTGGTACTTGTTATCTGCAGGCTAGGCGAACTAGGGTGCCATGGAAACAGACTCCATGGTTCAGTGGAAATGATGGGGCCTCAGGGGAGTGAGGCACATGCAGCAGCACTTGAACACCTGGGGTGTCAGACCTCAAGTGGGGATCAGAGGGGTGTAAGCCACAGAAGTCTTTGGCAAAGGTTAATGTTCAAGGGCCAGACAGGACAAAAGGAACCAGGCAGGCAGCCTCTAAGTCCTCCTTCATCCGTATGGCAAATAAAAAACAGTAAAAATAAAACACAAAACCACGTCTACCCTCTTCCTCTGATCTCTCTACTGGCCCATGCAAGATCTGCTTGGGTCGCCTAAATGTTGGTGTTTCTCAGGCCTCTGTCCTGGAGCCCCCTCCTCTCACTTTCTCCTCTCTAAATGCGCGTTCCCTCATGGCCACACATACTTCTTCCCTTCTCCCCCAACCTTGCTAGCTTTAGAATGTTTTAAGATTAATTTGAATCTTTTCAAAGTAAGAGATATACAACCTGAACAAATTGTGCCGATATGCCCCAACAGAAACCTTACTTGGTATATCACTAGTATAGTCTCAATATGTTACTAGTATATTCTTAATACATTTCTTTTTAAAAAAATTCTTGGCTTTCCACTAACCTATGAGCTCTAGTGATTGAGAGAAAGCATTATTATTTTTAAAAAAGGTTTATTTTTATTTACCTATACATATAAGAACTGGGGTACAGGCCAAAGGTGTAGGGGGTGAGAGGATTCACCAGAGGTAGAGTGAGGAGCAGAACTGGCAGATCTACTGAAATGCACTGCTGAGGGGAGCAGCAGGTGAGGCAGGAGAGGTCTGCTGCATCATGTGGGTCCCCTCCCTGGCCAGGGATCAAATTCGTGCTGCAGTAGCCGGTGATAACTTGACAGCACTGAGACTTTATCACCTGTACCACCAGGGAGGCCTAAGCAAGGATTATTTTTACCACAGAACGCCGGCTAATTAGTAAGAACAAATGAATTAAGAAAATCACCCTTTTGCGTTTTCCCACCACTATTCCTTGGCCTCTTGCCTCTTTCTCTCTTTCCCTCTTAACCTCAGAGCCCACAGGTTGTTTTTAATGCCCACTAGTTTTGGAAAGTGTCTTATTTGCCTGCTATATAAATGTCCAGTATTTTTTTTTCTCTCGTTGTGACTTACGTTGCTACACAGAACACTCTCAAATTTCTTCATTTCATTTAAAATGACTGCATTTCATCCTTTCTTATGTCTACATAGTACTCCATGGTGTGTGTAGACCACATTTTCTTGATCCAATCTTCTGTCGACGGCCATTTAAACTGCTTCCGTGTCCTAGCTATTGTAAATAATGCTGCTGTGACATAATGGAACATATGGGGATTTTGTGGTTGATGGTTTCATATCTGGGGGTATATGCACAAGAGTGGGATTACTGGGTCTTATGGCATTTCCTTTTTTTTTTAAGGTAAATCCAGATTGCTTTCGGTAATTGTTGTTTACATTCCTACCAATAGTCTGATTGTTTCCTTTTTCTCTGCACTCTGTCCAACGCTTGTTGTTGGAGGGCTCCTAGACTCATCCTGTCTCTGGCTGAGACCACTATCCAGAACTCTCCCAGACACGTTTCCCTGGCAGTCCCATAGCCATCTCCCACTCAACATGTCCTCAACTCATCCTCCTGCCCAAGCCTGCTGCTTCCTATATTACCATCCATCCACTCAAGAGAGAGTTGTTGTATACCTATTGTGTATGTAGGAGGAAAAATGGAAGACTTGGAACTAAGCAAAGAAATTACTGTTATCATAAAAATTACAAGTGATGAGTGATAGGAACTTTCACAATTACAAGCATGATAAGAGCTGAGAACTTTCCTATCTTACTGGTGGGAACGTAAGATGGTGCCCTCCTTGTCTTCTGTCGAGCCCACCCCAAGTCAGGTCTAAGTCATGGAAGTTGTTAAACAGGGCAGCCTGGGGTAGAGAGGGGGCTCTGAAGGATGAGGGGGTAGAGTGAGCTGACTTGGGGAAGGGTCTGTGCTGAATGGTTGGGGAGCTAAGGGGCTAGATTACAGGCCTCTGAGAGATGGATACGGGTGTGAGGCTGCTCCTAGGGTGCCCGGGGAAACTACAGAAACAGCACTTCCTGGGCAGGCTTCGGCTCTCCAGGCCCAGGGTGAGGCTGCCAGCGCCCCCTGGCTTGGGCTGGGGCAGCCATAGTGACGACTTCCGTGTCTTCTCAAGATGCCCTAAGTTCCTGGAATTGTGTCCAGCCCCAGAGCTGGGGTGAGGCTCCAGGAAAGTGACTAATGTTACAGTTCCTGCAACTCTGGCAGTGAGAGAAGGGGACTGCGGCTAGATTTAATTCACTTTATCCAAACGAAAGGCCACATTTCTTGTGCTCTGAATGCTGTGATGTGATGGGCATTTAGAATTACAAATTGTGGTGTGTGGGGGGTATCTCACAGAATCTCCCACAGAGATGGGAGAAGAGCCAGGTTTACTCTTTATTTTGCAGGTAGAGGGGACTGGTCTTAGTGACCGGAGCGGAAGGTTGGCGTTTCTGACGAGTGGGTAACCAACGTGTCCCCATCTCCTTGCTCTGGGTGCTCCATTGTGCAGGTACCGCTCCAGGGAGACGCGGCTCCTAGCGCCACCCTAATCCACACGGGCCCCCTTTTCGCTGCCCCACAAATGTCAGTGTTAAGGCAGTGCAGGGTGTCCCGCAGGTTAGTTAAATGCAGGGAGGAAAGGAGTAACCGCGCAGCCGGCCTGCAGGGGCCCAGCCTCTCCGCGCCGAGGCAGGCGGCGCAGGGCGTGGGCGCGGCCCTGCTCGAGCCTGCAGGCGGGACCTGGCGCCTCCGGCCCGCTGCTCTGGCCCCGGGTCCCCGAGCCCAGGTCGGGTACCTGCCCGATCCCCGCGGGCGTGGCGCTGTGTGCGAGCGCCTGGGCCGCCGCGGGCGGGGGCCGTGAGAGGCGGCGATGGGCCCGGGCGAACCCCAGTCGTAAGGTGCCGAGCCCAGAGCCGGGTTCGGGGGATCGCGGGCGGCTTCTGAGCATCTTCGGAACCGGAGTCTCGGATACCGGAGCAGGTGCTCGACCACCCGGGTCGACCCTGCGACGGCCCCAGCCCCCTCCGCCACGCCCCAGCCCCTTCCGGCCGCCCTCCTCTCTCGCGACCCTCAGGCCCTGCCGGAAGGGAAGGGCGCGGCGGGAGGTGAGCGACGCCGGGGGCGGGCCGGAGAATGGCTGCGGCTGGGAAGGACCTGGACACAGATGGAGCGCCTCTGAGAAGGGCCGAGAGCCCAGTTCATTCTCTCTTGCCCCGGACACCGCTGCTGGGCCTTTCCCCGTGCAGAGGAGAACGGGCTGTCACGGGGGAGGCGGTGGCCTGCAGCTCTCCCCTGAGGCTTTGGGCTCTAGGACGTGTGGTTGTCAGGACAACAGTGTAAGCCCCAGAGACAGGGGCGGTTCTGGGTTCCCTGCCAGAGCTGAGCCGCGGGAGAAGCTGGAACAGGGGCGAGGGGAAGACTAGAAGACCCAGAGGAGGCCAGAGCAAGGACTCTGGGCCTTGGACTTGTACCAGGGACGTGGGGACATGGATGGAGACACTTGAAAGTGACGGAGATCGGGGTGGTGGTGGGGCGATCTTACAATGGCAGCCTTTATCTTGACTTGTGTTTGATTTTGTTCTTTTCCTTTGAGGCTTGCCTGGCCCCTGTGCGCTTGTCCTAAGGGTCCCCACCAGAAGGTGCCTTAGACTTGTGGCAGGCGTTTGGGCCTCAGCGGCCCTGCTTTGGGCCAACCCTGTTTGTCTGGGCATTCACTTAGGAGGTGGTAGGGAACTTCGGGTGTTTCGTGGAGAAACTATTTTTTAACTACATTCGTTCTTTTGCACACTAATTGTATAAAAGTTTTTTTTTCTGTTGAATTTTATGCACTAAGAGTGTGTTTTGTCTTTATGTGACAAATGGCAGAACCTCTTCAGAGCAGACAGGTTTGGGGGCCCCTGCAGGCCTGATCAGTCTGCCCAATAAGGACCGTTTTACAAATGCAGAAATCGAGGCAGCTGGGCTGGAGCCCATATCTGCCTTGTCCCAAATGAAGCTGTAAATCCAGCTACCACCTTTCGGTCCTCATCTGCACCCCTTCTCAGCTTTTTCTCTTTAAGATTTATTTATTTATGCATGCAAGAATTTGGGGTACAAGCCAGAGGTGTGGGGAGGGGCAGTGAGCGGATTCACCAGAGACAGAGTGGGAGCAAAACAGGCAGATCCATTGAAACACACTGCTGAGGGGAGCAGGGGGCGAGGCAGGAGAGGTCTGCTGCACCATGTGGGTCAGCTCCCTGGCCCGGTATAGAACTTCTGCGGTGGTTGTGGATAGTTCGCTAGTGCTGAGACTTAACCCCTTGCACCACCAGGGAGGCCCCCCTTCTCAGCCTTTGACACTGGGCATCCCTCACCTTGAATCTCTCCTGGTACTACAGATCCCTGACTTCTGACAGCTTTGAACCAGCTTCCTCTGTGTATTTCTCTGTCTGTTTAAATCTCCAGAGCTTTGAACTGGGACCACTTCTTTTTCTGTCTGTCTACCCAACTATTGCTGGGGAGTTCAGTGCCCACACTCTCCTTCCCAGCTGACTCCCAGACCTTTTTTCCAGGCTGCATGGGCAGTCCAGGGGGGTAGTGGCCTCCTGCAGGTGGCCTCTGGATGTTCCTCCTCTCAGAGGTGGTGGGGATGGGTGTATAGGGGCCTCCGGTGTGGCTTAGAGAAACAAAAGCAGCAGAGACGTGTCCATACTCACCACTTCTTTAGCCTTATTGTGGCCTTTCTGTCTGCAGGTCTCAGACTACTGCAAATCCTGGCAGCAAATTCTAAGAAGTTCTAAAGGCTATTTCTGTGTTAGGCCAGAAAGAAACCTCATCTCTCTCTGTCTCTCTTTCTCTGTAGATTCCTAGTAAAGTTGGAAGTGGGATAAAAAGGCAGGCTTGGGGCTCGTTATAAAACATGACAGTGTGGAAACGATCTGTACTTTCTGTAGTGATTTCTCTGTAAGAACCGAGCTGAGAACCTTTAAAAGGAGCCCTTAAAAGAAAAACCAACTGTCTTTACAAGGGCTCAGTGTTCATACCAAGGACCCCAGGTCTCAAATGAGTAGTTTTCCCTGGGAGCCAGTTTTAGTAGGGGCATCAGGTGGGGGCATCCAATAGAGCTTTCCTGCCCACCCAGTGCCCCAAGGACCTGAGTGTCTGGACTTTCAAGGGGAGGCTAGTGCGGCCCACACTGTGGGGTCCTCACAGACCCCATCTCTGACAAAGGCTGAGCTTCAGTCCGCAGGTAGCTGCCGACATGCCCTTGACATGGCCTGCAGGATCGACCGCCTGACTTGCTCCAAGGTCCTGAAGTTTAGAAAATGGGTCACCCCTGCCTGGTTCCAGTTTTCTGCCCCAGAACTTGCCATAGCCCTTGGTCCAGCCCTGGTGCAAACTAGGCTCCTGTCACTCGAGGACCCCCAGAGGGGCCCAGAGCACACCCCCAGTGCCCTCTCTACCCTGCCTGCCTTGCCTGATCCACGGCTTCCCTGACTGCCCTAGCACGTGCCCTCGCTTCATGGCCCTCTCAAAGCTAAGCCTGCACGTGTCCCAGAGTTCCAGCTCATGCCATATGTTATTGTCATAGACAGGGACTTTATACCACAGTGACTCCAATGCCCAGCACTGAACATGGCACAAAGTGAGTGCTGAGGAAAAGTCTGGGAAGACTAACAAATATCTCTATATTAATAGTAATAGCAAAATTTCCAGATTCAAAAATAACTTATCAAATCATACCAAATAGGAACATGGTACTTTTGGAGAGTGGGGGAAATCTGGATGCATTGGTCTTTGCCCCCGGTTCGGTCTTTGGCTGAGCACATGGAGTTCTGGCAGGGTGGACTGCCTGGCCGGGCCAGGATGTGGCTCCATATGCCTCCCCCCATACCTTACCCTGTCCATCTCTTCCATCATCCTTTATCAGATCCTTTTAAGACAAACCAGTGAGCCATAAGTGTTCCCCTAAGGTCTGTGAGTCATTCTAACAAATTATCTGAACCCAAGGACAGGATAGGATTGTGGAAACCCCAATTTATAATCTGTTGGCCAGACATACAAGAGTCATTTGGACTTCTGGTTGACATCTGAAGTTAGGGGAGATAGTCTCATGGGCCTGCTCCTTTAATCTATAGGATCTGCTGCTTCTCCAGGCAGATAGTGTCAGAATCGACTTGTTATAGGACACCCAGCTGCTGTCACAGAATTGCTTGGTGTGTGAAACCCACACGTCATGCCAGAAGTGAAGTGTGCTAGGAGTATGAGTGTAGAGGAGAAATGGGAGTTTTGTCTTCATGTGACCCTGCCTTGTCCTACCCCACACCCTCACTAAGGGGTCTTGTCCTCCCTCTCCTAGCGTCTTCTGTCTCTTCCCATTGACAGCTCACAGGAGCTGGGGTTCTCGGACTCCTCTGGCCCAAGCTGGTGAATGCAGAGTCCTTCATGCCCACTTGTAAATGTGCATTACATGCACGGAGACATACAGACCACACAGGTGCATCTGTGTACACACGCACACACACATTCAAAAGGAGGCAGAGGGAGACATTGCTGAGCCAGAGGGACCAGTTTTATTAGATTCCAGCAAGACTATACGGTACATGTTTCATGCAGATTAAATATGTGTCTTCGCTGCCCCAGGAGGGAGCGCTTTCACTGCCAGCTCCTTTCTTGGCATATCAAGGGGTGCGCATCATGGGGAACCCTCAATATATTCTGCATGGGGGGCAGTTGGGATCATGACTGGGGGTGGGGGTGAGACAGTAGGCAGCTGAGGACCCCTGGGACCTTGAGTCTTCAGAGGTTCGGGGACCATAGGATCTTCGTCCTTTGCTGCTGGTGGCACCAGAGGATCAAGACCTTTCACAGGCACCGGGATTATAGGAACTTGATTTTTCATAGGCTCTGGGGCCACAGGGCCTTGAAGATTCCTTGGAAGCTCCAGGACCACAGGATCTTGATCTTTGATGAGTGCTGGGATCACAGGACCTTCGTTCTTTACAGAAGCTGCAACCATGAAATCATGAGCCTTCAGATGCTCTGGGACTTCACCTTGACTCTTCACAGGCTCAGCGAGCATGGGACCTTCATTCTTTACAGGTGCTGTGATCATGGATCTTTGGTCCTTCAGATGTTCTGGAATCACAGGGCCTTGGTCCTTGACAGCTGCTGGGACCACAGGACCATGGTCCTTCGGAAGCTCTGGTACATTGGAAACTTGATCCTTAATTCTTGCTGGAACTGTGGGGCTTTGATTCTTTGGAGGCACTGGGGCCAAGGAGCCTTGGTCCTTGACTGGTGCTGAGATCACAGAACCTTCGTTCTTTAAAGGCTCAGGGCCCACAGGATCTTGGTCCTTGACTGGTGCTGGGATCACAGGCCCTAGATCCTTCGGAGGCCCTGGGACCACAGGAGCTTGATCCTTCAGAGGCCCTGGGATCTCGGGGCCTTTATCTTTCAGAGGTTCTTGGATCACAGGACCTTGATCTTTCAGTGGCCCTAGACCCACAGGCCCTTGATCCTTGTCTGGCTCTGTGGTCATAAGACCTTGATTCTTACTTGAATCCTTGGTGGGTTCCACCTGGCTCCTGCAGAGGAGAGAGAGGTGGTCATTGTGAGGGCCAGGGCTCGGGCCAGACATAGGGCAGGGCACAGATTGCCTGAGAAGTCTCAGTCTAGTGGACCCTGGGCAGGGCAGCTCTTGGCGGAGAGCTGGGAGGAGAATCTGGTTTCTATGTTCTCTGTACAGAATGCAGGGTGGGGTGGAGGGCAGTCATTCAATGTGCTTGCCAATTGATTATAACCTGCACGTGGCACAGAGGGTGGCACCCAGGTGACAATAGCAGCACTGGACTCAGAGTCCGCCAGTGGGCACCCCACAGTCTGTCCATCCCACACTCCACCCAGGCCCCTCTTCCTCCTGGATGGCTGGTCCCATCCACTCAGAAGACCTGTAAGCCAAAAGCTCTTTCTTTGTGCTCATGGCCTCCAAGTTTGCCTGATCCTCTTGTTAAGGGGAGCGACCAGGGGTTTATGACAGGCCAAGAAAGAAGGAATAGGAATGTCTCTCTTCCTCTCCTTCCCTGCAAGTTAGTTAAGGTCAGGGCATGGATAATAAAAAGTAGTCAGGCTCTTAATTGCTCTTGTTATTGCTTTAAAATTCTCTAAAGACAATGCACCCCATTGTTGTCTGCTTCACCACCACTGACCCTACCTCTGGTAGATAACTGGCTGGACTCCCCATTCAAGCAGTGAAGAGGCCTCGCTCCCCTTCCTCCTCCCCACTCTGGCTTCCTCTACACTCCCTGGGCCCTTGCCCTTACTTGGTTCAAGGCTCCTGGACTTGTAGCCAGGAGTCCAAGCCTCTCACCAGTCCTCAGGGGCTGTTCGCCTGCCTTACTCTGGGCCCCAGCCCATCTCTTGGCCCAGCCACGCTGTGGAGAGCAGGTGACATCACTGACACCCAAGGCAAACACTGCCAAAGTCGGACTGGCTCAATCTGAGTTAGAATGCACACTTCCTCCTCGAGTGTCAGGCTGAAAGTCCCTACTCAAGCGTGGCCACTTGGCCCACGTCACAGGCCCTGCACACATATAGCACTTTTCACCTTCCAAATCATCTTGTTTCAAAGCTCGTTTCAGCCACACAGCAACCCAGCAACCCTGGGAAGCAGGCAGGCATAGCACCCCTATTTGTCAGATGAAGAAATGGAGGGCAAGTAAGGAAGGTGGAGCACCCACAGGACTCTAGACCCTGGGTCTTGCTGCTCCCAGAGCCTGTGCTGTTTCTGGCAGTGCCTGGCAGTGTAGGTGCTCACCGCAGGGGAGTTGTTAATTGCCCTTGTGCACTTCATGGCCAAGCAAGTCTTTAAGCACAAGGTCACTTGAGCATTTAAACAGTTCCTATCGGCTTTCAGGCTGGACCAATAAGACCTCTATTTGTAGCACTTTCTTAGCTCACTAGGGTTTAACCTCTGTGGGCCTCAAGTTTGTCATCGATTGGTGGGTATAATGACATTTACTCAGAAATGTATGCAGCTTAGAGGCCATGTACATAGAGCACCTTGTGCCGTTTTACAACTACAATCATTTTTCTGTTTGTGTAGAAGCAAATTTATACACACGTGGACTGCTTTTGTTCTGACACGCCATGCTGATTCAGAGACTTTCTGCTGCATTTACCACCTTAGCTACTATGGGGCTGACGTCTCTCAGCAGAGTGCGTGCACCGTCATCCTGTCCCTCCCGATGTCTCTGGCATCACAGAGGTCAGCGAGGGTCTGGTGGCCCTCTGGCCCGTGTGACACAGAGCACAGCTGCCCTTGCAGACGACCACAGCTGGCCGCTGTCGGTAAGGCCTTGGTGCTTGCAGACAGAGCCAGGCAGCACCATAAGAAGCATGCAGAATCCAAGGGCGGTATTAAAATGTCCCTAGTACTTGGGGACTGGCCAGAGCAGAAAAGTAAAAGCTAATTAAGAATAGATTTGAGCAGGAGATTGATTAGGTGAATCCTATCAGGTCATGAGTGACCTGGGTGGGGTGTCTTAAAGCGGTGAGGAGTAGGGGCGGGGACAAAAGAAGGTGACCAAGGCCTAACTAGACCTCCGGTGTCTGGTTGTGCTAACAGGACGGGGACTCAGCATCTCTTGCTGACACAGAGATTAAGGAGTAGGCCAGCCCTCCAATGTGGGTGGCAAAATACATTTCCTTGAATGTTTCCATGGGGCTCCCATACCAGCCCCCCAATTTGTTCCATAAGTACTATCAGCCAGTTGTGAACTAACCCCAGACTGGTCTGAATATATACTACCGTATTGCTTGGGTTAGCAAACTTGTGTCCTTTGTGATTAAGTGTCTTTAATCAGGGGAAGCCTTAGAACTAAGATCTGAAACATTACCTTTTTTGATATCAAATTAAGGAAAAATCTGTGAGGCTTCAGATGGAAAGTACCTGTACTGTTTAAAATAATTTGGCATATTAGACGATCTAGCAACTTAGTTTTGTGATTGCAATATAAAATGTGTAATGGAATAAGTAATTTAGACCTAACTGAAAGATACAAGATAATTTTATAAAATTTATAAACAATGATGGAACTTTTATGACAACCCAGTAGTCATCATACTTTTAAGCTTAGTTTATTTTATTTATAATCTAAGTGGAATTATTTAGGGGGATTAATTAAGTTATAAAAATGCCCTATCAAAGGGACTATTACTATATTTTATTATTAGATTTCAAAAGTTGTTACTTTTATAAATTAAGCATTCATTTTTAAGAACTAAGCAGACTTGGCTGGTTTCCTAGGACAACATGAAACTCTCACTGACACTCGCTGGGCATCCCTTGGCTCACAGTGCCCTGCCAGTGTCCCATCGTGAGCCGTCCCCACACCCAGTGAGGCTGGCAGAGGCTACACTCACGCTGCCCTCTGCGTAGATGAGACAAAGCTGTGCCCAGGGTGGAGCCTGGGCACACAGTGGGTGCGGACGGGCTGAATCGGCCCCACTCGGCCCCACAGGCCAGCAGTGGTCTTGGGGCCTGGCCAAACCCGCTGCCCTGAGCCAGCTGAGCCAGCTGTAGAACTCTCCAGGCGGCCTGCGACACGGACCCTTTCTCCCCAGCCTGTGTGCCCTCCCAGGAACCAGAACAGCCCTCTCGACTTGGCTGCCGTACTGCTCCTGCCTGCGGGATCTTAGGGTCTCAACCACAATAGTCTTTAGTTTTCCCCTGAAAAATGGGGATAACAATGCGAACGCCAGCGACTTTTACGACAAAGGATCACGTGACCCTATGGCAGGGATCTGAGATAATTTTTTCCGCTATTTGTAGGGTGCTCAGCTGTCTCGCCTGAGTAAGTACACAATTTACCGAACACACACTTCAGCTCCCTGCCAGCGCCCCGGAGAAAGGCAGAGGAGGTGGTGCCTGCCTGCAGCAGCCTCACCCCCCTTGCACTGTCGGGGTCACCGTGGCCTGTAGACATTCCTAACGTTTCGTTTCTTTTCCTGCTTCCCGGATTGTCCTCTTTCACCCACTTTACCCTGTCAGTCCTGACAGGCGTGGCTCAGACCCCCCTCACAAGCCCTTCCTGGACAAGTGTCTGTGTCTCCCTAGAAGCACCATTTTACAGTCTCTCTCCTTCCACACGCACAGGTGCCCCACTCACATCTCAGGTTTCCCCCAGGAGCCCCTGAGCCCCTGAAGGCAGAGGCCGTCTTCCTCACCTGCAGCCCGATGCCCAGCCTAGAACCTGGAACAAAGACGGTCAAGCAGGAGGACTTACAAATGATTCCTGCTAAAACCTGGTTTATAATCTACCCATGGCCTCCCGGCCCCGCCCGCATCATCCTGATGCTCCTCTTTGCCGCAAACCTTTCACTGTCTACCAAGAATCATGTTTCAGCTCCAGTGTTTATCGCTGGACTATTCCACCTCCCTGCACTGGCCGTGCCATCATCGCTGTGACAGCCTCCTGACTCACACTCCCTATTCCTCCTGCAGCCATTCTGCATACAGAAACAAGAGGCCCTTTCAAAACAGCAGATCCCTTCCCTGTTCACAGCTCTTGGTGGCTTCTCCCTGCCTTGTAATGAAAACTGCTACCTCGCTGAGCAGTTTGCTCCCACAGCCTGCCTGGCGCTGAGAGCCCCTGCCACCCAGGACTCCTGTTCCTGGGTATGCCCTGCTCTTTTCCATTTAGGGCTTTTGCACACATGCTGTGTCTCTTCCTAGGACTTTCTCTGAGAAAGTTGATGAAAGATGAGAGTCCCTACTCATCCTCCATCTTTCAACGCTGACCCTGCAGAAATCCCCTGCTCTAGACTCTCCTGGTCCCTGGTCCTCTGTCCCCTTCTCCTCAGCAGAGGTATGTGTGCATTCTTTTGGATTAATGTTTCTCCTATTAGTTTGAAGCATTCAGAGGGCAGCTCTAGACCTAAACAGGGCCTGATCCAGGCCAGGTCCTGCCTGCACCTTGGTGAGTGCATGAATAAAACAAGTGAGAACCTTTGCTGTGCCAGGTTCCTATTTGCAAGATTTAGGGTTGAGGGCACATGAGACATGCTGAACCTTAGACACCTTGTTTTCTGTTTCCATGGAGACAGAGGATGCCTCCCAGACACACACACTGACTTTGGATCCATATTTTATCAGAGTCTGGAGGCAGGACTATTCTTCCTTGCCTGGGGCAGTCTGGAGAAAGGACTTCATTCCCTCCTGTTGATTCCTGCCCTTGAACACTTCTAATCCCATCATTGGCCCTTGTGGGTTTTCTCTCCAGACTACCTCTGGTGGGTGTGCCATCAAAACAACCAGAGCTGGGCCAGTGCTCTTAGTGTGGGCACTTTAATCCTGTCTTCACAGGCTGGATCAGCCCTGAGAAAGAAAGAGATGCCTGTCTCTGTAGCAGT
This sequence comes from Galemys pyrenaicus, assembly GCA_019455555.1. NCBI lineage: Eukaryota > Metazoa > Chordata > Mammalia > Eulipotyphla > Talpidae > Galemys > Galemys pyrenaicus. Next base: position 5,159,725 of record JAGFMF010011429.1, read on the forward strand.
AACCCTGTGCCAGGCTTGAAGCTCAGGATTTCCACACAGAACTCTTCCTGGATGTAAAGAGTGGCCTGCTGGAGGAGCAAAGGCTGCAGACGGGGTTGGAGGCCAGAAGAGCAGGGTTCCAGTGTTGACCCAGCTCCATCCCAGTCATGGGGTGTCATCATGCTCATGCCAGTCTCCCAGCCTCAGTTTCCCTGTCTATAAAATAAGGATTACAGTGCTCACCTTCCAGGAAGGACTAGTTAATGTGAACACTCACAGCATCATCTCCTAAGCACAGGTGACATTTAGTAAATGTTAGTACCACAGAGGGAGGGCTTTAGTGACTTAGTCCGAGTCTGTTATCCTGTAGATGGGAGACTCGGTGCAGACTGGGCAAGCAACTGTGCCAGGCCTCTCAACGTGAAGCAAAGTTGGGCAGCAGAGACAGGGAGGGGAGGCAGGTAGAGACAGGGTGGTTTCATGGCTTTTTCTTCCTGTCAGCCTGTGTGGGCCCTGTACGGATGCCCACCATTCCCATACACAAAGTTCCCCAACACTTAAGGGAACTACAGCTCTGGAGAGGTGCCATGGAAGCCAGCTTTGAAAGGCCCTTGCTTCTTAGGAAGAGTCTGCAGGAGATAAGGCGCCTCAAAACAAGAACTGTTGCTCACACCTCCTGCCCCCACAGCTGCAGAGGGAGCCTCTATTTTAGCAGCCATCATGGTGTTGGATGACTCCCTGCCTTTCCTGCTAGTCCAGGCTGTGTTCCGTTCCTCCTTGTATCACCAGTATCTAGTGTCTGGCTCATAGCTGTACCTGGCAGAACTGAAAGTGGTGTTGCAGGTGTGATCCAGGCAGACACACCGCCTATTTCCTGGTGTCTATGCCTCTATTGATAGAGCCTCAGCTGCTTCAGCTTTCTCTCAGGCACAATAGCATTGCTCCCAAATACTACCTCTCCTCCTCCCCATGGGCCTAGCAAACCCCCTCCTCAGCACCTGAAGACTCAGATCCAAGGTCCTTTCCTTACTGAAATTACCTCTGACCTGGCGAGCGAGTCCTTGTCCTTAGTTTTCAAAGTGCCCCCCAAGCCCAGTGCCCTCACACCCTCGAAGCAGCCCCCAGCAGGTGAGTAGAAACTGTTTGGCAGCTGCCTCTCTAGTCCAGGGCTCCTTGAGGGTAGAGACCACATCTGGCTCATCTCTCTTCCCCTCGCCCCTTCTTCTCTCCTTCTTTCCACAGACATATAATAAACCTATGTCCCAGGCCACTAAAGAGTAGAGAACCAGAGAGCCCTCGTGTGGGGCTGGCACATGGCAGGGCTTCCATCCTACAAGAGAAAGTCTCAAAATAATTTGCATAAGATCAAATTCCAACAGCCATGTTTATGTCTCATACACACACACACACACACGCTTTCCTATTTTTAACTGCCTTAGCAGCTTTTTTGCCTTCCCACACTGTACCCTCTCCATGGTTTCTGAGAGGACTTCACATACACAGGACTTCGCATACACACACCATGGCACACTGATTTCTCACAACAGCCCTATCAGACAGGTGGACGGGACTCACCAAAACCCTCTTTTTTCCAGAGGTGGAAACGTGGCTCAGAAAGAGGCAGTAGGCTGCCTAAGGCCACGGATGAGTTTGTGGCAATGTCAGGACCCTAGGCGAGGACGGCAGATTTTCTGTCGCCCTCTTTGCTGTCTACCACGACATCCCTCACTAGTGTGGCTTCTACCATAGAGACTGCGAGTTTGTCTGCAGATGTCTGAACTGGACCAGCCTGGAGATGACCTGGCTGACTGACTTTTGCAGGTCCCCAGCTCTGAGCTCCCCAATGCATCTTGTGAGAGGGTTGCCCCTCTGGGTGGCAGGTCCCCCACAACCAGTCCCTCCTCTTTTTGGCCCTTCTCACATTTACTAAGCGAGGGCCCCCAGATTATCTCTTGGCAGTCAACAGACTCTGGCAAAGGAAACAGTCCTGGAAAGCAGCCACGTCCTGGTCTAAGAGTGCCCATCTGCCCCTACCCAGAAGCCCTACCTTTCGGACTGCCTATGGGCCTACCAGCCACACAGAGGCCTCCAAGATGTGATTCATCAGCATAGGAGCAGCTAGGACCCAGCTAGGGGAAATGTTGCCACCACAAGGCTTAATTCTGGCCTGGAAATGGGGGAAAGGGAGTAGTAATTGTGCTGATAAAGCTTAGCCCCTGTGACCTTCACCTGGCTCACTTAATAGCAAAAAGAGTGCTTAGGGTCGCCTAAGGTTTGGGAGCAAGGAAGGGCCAGAATGGAGGTGCTGCTATTTCAGCAGGAGGCACACCTTACCATAGGAATCCTCGAGATGGCCCCAAGTACTGGAGGAAGAACGGGTCTCCTCACTCAAACTCGCCTTCAAATACAAGTGCCTCACCACTTACAAGTTGTGTGACTTAATATTTAATGACCGAGTCATTATTTCTTTATCTGTAAATGGGGATGATACCTATAGATTCTTTAGCACTACTGTGAGTATTAAATGACAATAAGTGTATAAAGAACAAATATTGTTCCTTCCCCTGGGCCATGCCAATCCTGCATTTTACAAAAGTGGAACCACAGACCCAGGACAAACTCATGGTTCCAGTTTTTCTCCACAGTTCTAGGTTCCTCTAAGCAGGTATGTTCTCTGAGGTTCAGGAGAATGGTTGTGCTAGGTGGCTAGGTGGTTGTGTTTTCTGTGTTGTTGAATTTTTCTTTTTGTTATTAAGTACCTTTTCTGTTTATGAACTGGTATGAAGGAAATAGATTCCCAGTTGGATCTTATTTTAAAAAGAATCCTTTGTTATTTTAACACCAAGAAGGCAAGGTCAAGGGCATAGTTGTCTGTCTCTGTGGGCTACCAGAAATCTGATACTCCTGCTAATGACCATTTTAATGATGTAAAGTGTTGGACCAAGGTAACCAGACAGTAGTGGCTCGATTCCTGTCTAACTCTGTGCTCCTGGGAATTTACAATCATCCTCCTCACCTCCCTGCCCGCCCCCCACTTATTCCCATCTAAAGCAAAGGATGGGATCTTGAGCAATTAATCAAAATTGGTTTCATATGCCCAGAGGAGATGAATGAAAATGAGTGTGTGATCGCAAGAATGGAATCCCCATCAGGAGGAGGCTGGGGAGAGCAGGGGAGGGGGAGGAGGGCTGCAGGAGCAGGTGTGTGGCAGAGGAGTGGACTTCACACACGTAGTTCCAACTACCACATTGTTTGGGACCAAGGGTGGTACATAGGGAGGAAGTGGCCGTCAGCAAAATTACCCATAAAACCAGTGATCACCAGCATGCTCCGCTACCTTCTACGGAGGATTCCCCTTGCATCCTCAGTGGCCCCTCAGGATAGTCCTGTGATTCAGAAGTGGGAATCCCCAGCTGTCAGAACTCTTACAACCTGCTCTCCCCAACTGTGGAACCAAACAGATTTGAATAACAACTTATCCTTTGTTGATCTAGTGACTTCTGAATTTGGGAACCAAATAAGACTTGGACAGAGATGGATACTTGTATCGCTGCTATCTCTTTGAGCCGCAAAGAAATTGAGGCTTAGCCAAAGTCACACAGCTCGTAAATGGTAGTGCTAGAATTCAGAACCAGGTCTGCTGGCTCAGGATTTCCAAGCCCCCTTCCTATGACAAGGCCCTGGTGGGATGCCTCTCTACTCTTGTGGGTAAGGAGTGCTGCACTGGGAAGGGGGTGGGCTTAGCCAGCCTCTTAAGATGATTCTGTTAGAGTCTATGATTTTTTTGAAGCCAAGACTTTTTAGGAAAAGTGGCTACATCGAGTAGTGAGGTAGGCTGGCCCCAAGGCTGGTCATTACAAAAGCAGCTGTTGGCTGCCCTGTGCTCTGCTGTCCCTGTGAGCTCTCTCAAAGCCTCCCCTTCATGAACAGAGCTAGCTGTTAGGCAGAATAAAGCCTTGTGGCGTCACTGTGGTGAATGTGGAGGCAGATGGTGAATACCAACATTCATTCGCTCACTCATTACTCATTCAACGTACACTTCGGAAGCCATTCTCTGTGGTCGGCAGTGGGCCAGGAGCTATGGCGACAGACATGAACAGAAGGCCCTGACCCTTGCCCTAGGAGGGGCACAGTCGGTGGGGGGACACACGCATGAGTGGATGACAGTACATGTGGTGAGTTCCATGAGGAAGACACACAGGGAGCATCTTACCCAGCCTGGGAGGTGCGGGGAAGGTTTCCTGGAGCTGTCCCCTGAGCGGAGTCTTGAAGGATGAGTTAGCCAGGTGGAGAAGCAGAAGGGCAGTCTGAGTAGGTGGGGCAGCGTGGGTAAAGGCATGTGGTGAGAAGCAGCATGGTGCACTGAGGGGACAATAAGCTTCTGTAGGCCTCGAGGAGCCCACAGATGGTTTAAAGCAGGGTGCAACAGATTTGCATGTTTTAAAGATCCCTTTGGCAGTTTAAACCAGTAGCATTGGCAGTACTTTATCTCAGCGCTGAAGCTCCCCTGGCCCAGATAAGGCATCTGGGTTGAGGTAGTTAACAGTGCTTGAGGACCACTTTTATGAAGACAAAGGACAGAAATTGAAGCTTAGTTCCATTTTGAGAAAAAATGCACAAAATGATCCAATGCCTCATTGGATAAGGTAAGGGACACAAATTTGATCTTGGTACTTCCAATATCAAGTATGTTTCTGACAAGTAAACAAACTATTGGATTAATTATATATTTAACATCCATGTATTTCAGTCACCCATTTAGTGAATTTAGTACTCAAATGCGAAAACCTGTATTGAGACAGTTGGTTTATTCAGTCAGACGACCAGCTGACTGAGCCAGTTGTGTGTGAAGACCTGATCAGCTTATTTCCCCTGCTTTGTCTTTGGGCCCCAAGGTTTAAAGAGGATACTTTCAGGAAAATCTGCTGGAGGGCCTGCAATCACCGAAGCAGACTGTGACACTAGGAGGTGTGGGTGTGAATCTAGTTAAGAGTCTACCCCGTCTGAAACTCTACCACTTGGTGCCCAGAATCTCCTCTTGAGCAAAGGGGAGAAACTGATGCTGAGGAGCTCCCTGCTTCCTCCTTTCAGAGACAGGCCGAGCTAGCAGGGACCCCTCCTTGTTGAGTTTCCCTTTCTGCCTGTCACCTGGCCAAACACTTGCTCGACAGCATGAGGAGGGCCAACTGACCAGCACAGAAACGCTTTGTAAGCAGTAAGTATAAAATGTTACAACATAATTTTTAGGTTTGTGGACCAGGCGATTCAACAGCTGGAGTTCCTTCAAAGTGATCTTCTCAAAGTGTTTGCCTCGGTCCACTTCATGTATTGTCAGAGATCACTCACAGCGACACTGACGGTGAACAAAGACCCTGCCAGTAGTGACAGGGAAGGAGGGAACGACCTGCACTTAGACCTGTAGACTATGGGAAGCCCTACGGCCACCGCTCCATTTCATCCCCACTCCTCTCCTTTGGGGCAGCTATTAATGACCCCCATTTTCAGAGGAGGACACGGGCTCAGAGAGGTTAGTGAGCATATAGCTGCACAGCCAGCACTGATTTCCATTCTCAAACCTTGTAACTTGTCCAAGTGCACTGCCATGCCAACCGGGACCCATATAACAAAGAAGAGAACACGTCATGATGTTAATTTTGCTCTGATGGGAATTCTAGACTGGTCCAGCTGCTATAAGGGTCCACGCATCGAACGGCAGTGAGGATGGCGGGGGTTCAGATCACAAGCCTGGTTCTGCAGGGGTGGCCCCTAAGAGAGGATTGGGTCCGCTCATCTGAAACGGACCTCACCTTCTCTCAGGTTGTTCTCAGTGTCTTCATGTGTGTATTTTTCTGTGTCTTATTCTAGCTCTGGCTCTATTTCTACCTTTCTGCTTCTTTCCTATCTTTCCACCTCTTTCAATCATTGGCTTGATCAAAACAAAACTTAACTGAGCTGGGCAGTATACTTTTATCTACTTATTTAATTTACTGAACAGCATTCTGTGTTTTCTGCCTCATACAAAAGCAGGCAGGCAGAATGTTTTCTATTCATCTGAAAAATAACTATTGTGATTTTTCTTTTATATGACCCTTGACTGATTCTGACCACTGCTCCCCGCAAAGCCCAGAAATTTGGGACCAGCAGTTGAATAAAAGACCCAGCCTAGAGCTCCGAGCCCAGAGCAAAAGAGGATCTCCGTGGTTGTTACCCAACGTGGAGCTGAGGCGAGAAGCATGATGGCAGGGAGCATGCGCGGGAGGGGGTGCATCTGGCACATGGAATGGAGACCCCGTCGGCCGCCGCCCACTCACGTGGCACGGGCCTTCTCGTGACAAGTGCTGCCACTCGCCAGCCTGGGCCTGGGCCCTTCCCAAGCGAACTGCTCCCCGGGGCCTGAGCTCACCTGGTGGTGGACTCTCTACACCTTTGCTCATGCAGCTCCCTCTGTCTGGCATGCCTTGGCCACCTGGTCACCACCTACCCAGCCACTGCCATCCCCCCTGACCCATGGCGCAGCTAGAACGGGCTCTTCCTTAGCGCCGCACTGCGGTCAGAGGCGGGAGGTCTGTCACCCTGGCTGCCCTAGCGCTCACGCAATGCCTGGCACAAGACAGGTATTTATTCAGCACATGTTGGAAAAGGAAGCGGGGCCCCATACAGAAGAACCTTTCGTGTCCCACTTTAGTAGAAGGATTGCATAGGCAAACTTGTCCCTAGCTGTGATGTTTCCGTCCTGTCCACTCACCTGCCTGCCGGCCTGCCCTGCGTGCCCACACCCCGCCACCTCTCCAAGGTTCCCTCTGCCATGAAGCCTGTGGCTCCCCACCTCGTAGGAAGAAACCTGTCCTTCTTCTGTGCTCCTAGCTACCTGTTCTGTTATACCTTATCTGGGCTTCTCCTGTGATGGAGTCTGCACGCCCACGATAAGCATATACAAGAGCATCACCCCCAAAACCCACAGTGCATGAGCCAGACACTGGAGGGTAGAACCTCATGACCAGATACAACAAGTAAAGGCATCTCTGCTGCCCCTTGGGAGGAGAAAAAGCCGGACCCATTGTCCTGCAGATTGACAGGGCAGGTGGAGAGTCAGAGGTCAACCTCCAGGGAGGCGAGGCAGTGCCGGCACAGGCGGTCAGTCATCCCCAGCAACATGGGATCAGAACGTTACACTACCTGGATGGTCAGTGGGTCTCCCGGTCCATCTTCTCCTTTCCCACCACTTAGCTCTGACTGCTTGCAATTAGTGTCTGAGAGGCAATCTAAAAGAGTGAAGCTGCATTATGGAGAACCCCGACAACTGCTCAAGTGGCAAAGGTTAGTTCCTTCACTTACTCAGCTGGGCCTTACCAAGGAAATAAGATCGAGAAAGTGGTGTTCGTCTTCAGCATTTATTTATAGTTGGAAAAACTGTTAGTTAGTTAGTTTGTTTCTGAGCAAGCACAGACCACAAGCACGTCACAATCAATTGGCTATACATGAATACTTTTGTCATTGTCTTACTAACAGCAGAAATGAAATAGCACCAAGAGAGGTGTGCGCTACACATTACGTAGACAATCTGTGGTATGCAACAAAACTCAGGCCACAAAGTGATAATTAGACACTTCCTGTCTGCCTTGGAGAGGCAAAGGTCAAACAGATTGAATGCGAGCACCGGCAGCTGACAGAAAGCTTTGGGGAGCCAACGTACTGCTTTGGGATTATTTTTGCAGGCAAGTGAAGCAGACAGTAGGAAAGCTTCAGCCCTGGCCCTCTGGCCAGGAGAGGGCACAAAAACAGGCAGAGCAGGCATTAGAAGCTTGGTACCTTCAGAAAGGCAACACCAAAACACTGCTTGTGAAACCGAAATCAGTTTCAATCAGTTGTTTGGGATATGGAGTGAGACTAGCTGAGTTTTATTTGTAAACAGTAGAAATCAAAGGAATTCTCTTGCCAGTTAAGTGACACATTCAAGAGTCAAAGTGATCTACAAACAGGGTTTTCTTGGTTGGGGGCTGTTAAAAGGATGGGGATACCTTGGGGCCAAACAAGACTTCATATAGGTCATCTATAGTCTCAGGTAGGGCAGGTAGGAAATGGCAAGGTGAGTAGGGCTAGGACTGCAAAGCGAGAGGGAAACTACAATTTGGGCAACACAAACAGGATGGACTCATAGGTACCAGTCGTGTTTCTTGCAGGCAGATTTCTTTACGTGCCCCTCACGCCTGGCACTATGTCTGGTGCGCAGGCATTCAACGAATGATGCACGGATGTTGCCCTGTGTGTTACAAGGCTTTGTTTACTCGAGCCTCAAAAAACATATGACTTGTCTATGGAGAAATCCAAATTATGGCTACTGTCAACATGTCTGACTAATGCCAGATCTTGAGAAAGAAACATACACGGGCAACTTCTCTGGAAAAGTTTCCATCAGGTTGAGAGAGTTCTCTGGTTCACGTGAAGATTCACTAACAAACAGCAGGAACCAGTACAGAGGTCTACTCTAGTCATTTCCAGGCAGACATTCCAAATTTGTGATTCATAAACACTGAAATCGCTAACGTCTTCTACCTTCAGTGCTTCTCCTTCCTCACAGCTCCAGGCCCTGAGACAGAAAGGAAGATGGCAGCAGGCCGGCCTAGCACTGTGATTCTACCACTCCTCTTCTCTTCAGAAATACAGCCTGCCCTGCACACACTGAATTCATTTGCAAAGACTTCTCAATCGGCGCCATGGTAGCAAACCAAATGGCGGAAGTGAAGACCACAGCTTCCATGTTCAGAACACAAGAGAGCTCACGGAGGGTCTGCTTCCTCCAAACCGGAAGGACCCGCAGGGACTTCCGAGGAAGGAACTCTGACAGCTTCACACTTTACCATTTTCATACAGAAAACCAGTAAGCCTGAGCACAGGCTCAGCGTCAGGAGACAGCCCAGTCAGCCCAGGATGCCGGCAACAGTAAAGACTTCACAGACATGAGAAAGAAAGCGTACTGGGCGATACACACGTCACAAGGCTTTCTATTTGCAAATGTAACTTTGCTGCAGCTACGCTGGGTTCCCTCACGAGCACTGGGGGGCTTTTCACAAAAACTCTCTGACTAATGCCTAGGACATAACTCTAGCACAGCTAAGGGGACACCTGCCACCACTGGGGCTCTGGAGACACGGACACGTGACACATACTACACCGAGAGCTTCTTTTATTCATGAATGAGGTCAAAGTCCTTGCTAATCACGAGCCGGGAACTCTCTTAGTCTTTAGCTAAGTCACAGACATTTCCATCACCTGAAGCTCAGCATCTCTTTCTGAGGAACAGAGCAAGAGCAGCTCAGGAAGGGAGAGTGAACACCACCACACCTGCCGCTACCGCTACCTCACGCCTTGCGTTCCTCCGAAGCAAGGACGTCACATTCTAAACACACCAGCCTGACACCTTGAGCTGCCTTCCTCAGTCACCTGTCACCAGCTGCTCGGCAAAGTGGGCAGCGCTGGCTAGGCAGTCTGCGGAGGGACGACAGAGGAACACCATTGCCTCATGTTCGTCGTCTTCCTATGCAGTCTAGAATGTACCTAATATGCTAGCCTTTTACCCTGACCTAGCTGTAGTCATCGTGGCATATCTATTACTCAATACACAATTTAAAGTACACAGATAGAAATCTAAATGCAGTCACACGCTTCTAACAGAAGATTCTGTGAAAAAGTTACTTAATCTGAACAGACAACTCGTTTTATTGACATTAAGGCTGAGGTTTTGTTTTTTTGTTTTCTTTTTTTTTTTTAAATATTCCCACAATTGTAACTGCCGAAGCCCAAGCTGAGCTTCTCTAACACACGATAATTGGAAAAGAACGCGTTTGCCTGAAGTTCAAAACTGAGCTCTGCCATAGACTGTGGGGAGGACTGGGAGGACGCCCTAAAGTATCACCAAGCGCAGCCAGGGCGTTCTCTCAGCCACCCTCAGCCACCCTGCGCACGGAGGGGAGGCTGGTGTGCGGGAGGGCGCGGCCAGTCAGCAATGCTTCCTGCTGTTCCAGGGGCCCAGCAGAGTGAACTCTGGGCCGTGCGTGGCCAGGCCCGTCCAGAACCGGAGGGCACGCACACGGTCTTTGAAGCCAGTTCCTCCGTAGAAGAAACCAAGCCAAAGAGCTCCTGGAACACGCAGGGCCAAGGCAGATGAGAAGCCTCTAATCAATTTTGTGGCCTTTTTGTTGGTTGTTTAGAAAGAAAAAAAGGAGAGAAGAAAAGGAAAGTGCAGTGAAATTTACTCTTTCGCCTCAGCCAGTTTATTGTTCATCTCTTTACTTTGCTCCTTGTCGTCAGGTTGGGCGGCGCTGGGGGCCTCTGCGCTCTTTTTCTTGGAGGCCCGGCCCGACACCACCTGTTTGTCTTTGGCCTTCCTTGGGGGCTTATGGCTCGCTGAGGTCTTTTTTGGTTTGGAACTCTGAACACTAGGTTTCTCCACCTGCACGAAGAGACAGACAGACCGCAGATACAGAAAGAGAGAAGGAGAGGGAGTGGGAGAGAGAATTTAAGGAGAAGACATGATTAATTAAAGGACAGCAGCAACGATAAACTTTGACGCTGAGGAGTGGATTAGTATCTTCAGTGACTACGGCATGTAGCCTCTCCTGTCTGAATGGCCTGGTCAGTCATGTGGGCAACATTCTTGCTGGCCACATGGCCCCCACCTGCCTGCTCTCACCCCTGGGCCGCAGGGCAGTGGACTGACTGCGCTACTTGCTGCCGTGTCTGCTGCTCCTCCTGGTGGAGGAGTGTATCTCATTACCCTGTTCAGCCAGGCAGGCAGGTGATTGGTGTTAGTCCGTGAAACGTGAGCACAGGGACTTGGGTCACCTCTAGGCAGAAGACTGGAGAGTTGACTGTGTGCCCCAATGCTCTATTTTCCTCTGAAACACAGAGGCTGCCACATTAGCCCGAGTCCCAGGCTGACGAGAGGCGAAGGCGCTGCAGCCCACGATGAACATCACCATGAGACAGGAACCTTTGCTGTGGAGGACAGAGAGTCTGGCGTGGTTGACTACCTGGGCATAAGCTGCCCTTTCCCTGTGTCTGTCTGGGATGGTGAGCTCATAGCGAGAAATGTTGCCACTGAGAAGCCACCGAGGGCCGGGCGGTCTTGTCTCAGGTCTTTGGCACTGCCTGCTCACTGCTCCTCCTCCTCTCACTGGCTCCTCCTCCAGGGCTACTGCTCATGCTCACTCCACTCTCCAGGGTCCCCTCTCTAGCTCTGTTGTCTCATTTCCAGGGGATGACCTTGCCTTCTTTTTCCCAAGAACTCTGGAGTCGCTAGGTAGGAGCTCACTAAGGACCGCCCACCCCTCTCTAGGTTGACTTTCCCTTCGCCCCTCCTCTCTCCCCTTGAATCGTCCTTTGTCTAAGGCCAACTACCTGTCCTGGGTCCTAACTCCATGCACCTGCATGGAGATCAGGTTGGACCCCATAGGCTAAGTCATTCACTCACTGGGGTCCGGGGATTTCCAGTCCGCTGACCTGTAAATAAGGTAACAGCCACCCTGGTTTGCCCAGGACAGTGGGTTTTCTTTGAGCATGGAACTTTCAGTGCTACCACTGGAGGAGTCCAAGCAAACTGGCTGGGTAGTTACCTTACGTAGACACCAGTCCCGAGCCAAAATAGGACACTCCACTTGAGTGCAAGACTTTATGACAAAAGCAGAGAGAAGGCCCTTTTAGTTTCAGATTCTTCAGTTATGATAGATAGGAGAGCTGATATTTGCACTGTCCCATGTGGCTTGACCTGATAAAATAAGCTATGGAATGAATGATTTCGGCCTCAGCAATCTTGTCTGCAACATGTCTCTCTCTCATTCTGGCATGCAAAGGAGGCAAAACAGCATCATTATAGACAATCCCTGAATTGACCGTAAGATACTTAGGGAGTGTACATCATCCACAAACTGTTTATTATGGCAACAATCACTCATAGCCATTTTGTAGCTGATGTGACAGGTGTGCTGAGACAGACTAAGAACTGTTGGTGGACGGCGTCTGTCAATAGAAGGGCCAGCGGTTTTCCCTCAGGAGATGAGGGAGAAGTGACCAGTGATGGAGCTGAGGGTCAGGCAGGGGCCAGGTGGAGAGAAGCCGGGCAAGGGTGCTCTGATGCTGGACCAGCACTGCAGGGGCAAACCTGGTTGTTGTCAGCAAAGGAGGCTTAGGGCTCAGGTGAGATTTTCTGTCACTTTTTTAAAAAAGATTTATTTGTATGCACAAGAACTAGGGTTCAGGCCAGAGGTGGGAGGTGAGAGGATTCACCAGAGACAGAGTCGGGAGCAGAACAGGCAGATCTACTGAAACACACTGCTGAGGGGAGCAGCGGGTGAGACAGGAGAGGTCTGCTGCGCCATGTGGGTCCCCTTCCTGGCCGGGGATCGAACTCACGCTGCTGTGGCTGCCATAGCTTCATAGTACTGATCATAGTGCTGAGATTTAACCCCTTGTGCCACCAGGGAGGCCCACCTTCTGTCACTTTTTTATTGGGTTTCTCAGAATCAAAAAACAAATTCTCTGGAAATCTGCCTCTTAATCTTTCTTTTTTCTTTAAAGATTTATTTATTTATGCATATAAGAGCTGGGGTACAGGCCAGAGGCATGAGGGGTGAGAAGATTCACCAGAGACAGAGTGGGAGCAGAACAGGCAGATTGACTGAAGCACACTGCTGAGGGGAGCAGCGGGCGAGGCAGGAGAGGTCTGCCATGCCACGTGGGTCCCCTCCCTGGCCGGCAGCAGGGATCGAACTCGTGCTGCAGTGGCCGAGGTTTGCTTCATAGTGCATCGCTTAACCCACTGCGCCACCAGGGAGGGCCCTCTTAATCTTTCTTAATCATAGTCTGTGTTTCTTTGTAACATTCCCTTTGAATTAACAAATGCTTCTGTTAAGAAAGCCCTGCTCGGTGTGCTACAAAGAAAAGGATGAATTTTAAAGCAGCCCTTGGGGGCTGAGCAGAGGTGGCAGCAGCCATGCCCCCATGCGCTGCCTCTAACCCTCCATTGCAGGCAGTGCTGATGGGCTCCCCACAAGATCAGTCTCACCTTCGTGGGTTCCTTGAAAGGTTCACTGTAGAGGCTGCGTATTCTTCTGCGGTCCATGATCTTATTGTCAGCTGGTGTTGGCTTATTGGCCTCCCCTTTGAATTGGGCACTGTAGCTGGTCTCATGCGCCATCTTATCATCTGGGGGCCTGTACTGGGACTTGGCTTTTATTGCTTTCACAGGCTTGATATCCGTCCATGCTCTGAATTCATTCCTGTGAATCAAAGAAAGCATAAAGGATAAGAAACATCATATGCCTGGAAGCAGCGCTCATCACACGGGCCTGCAAACACAGCAGCGCTCAATCAGAGCTTGTCGTGAGGGTGAGGAGACAACTTCACAGGTTCGTCATAGCCCATGTGAGTTTTCCTGCCTGTCAAGTTAATCCAGGTTGTGGCAGTAGCAAAAGCACCTTGGGGGAAGAACTCAGGCTCCCAGCTCCGTAAGGCACAATCATGGAAACGGCAATTATAAAATGTCTAAAATTCAGTTCTTTATGGGTTTATGGGCTCAACACACACACACACACACACACACACACACGACTGACAGTCTGCTGTGTGTAATGTGAAAGAATTGCGGAAGTTAAATGAGACAATGTGTTATGTAGACTCCTGGTAAATGCCAGTTCTCTCTCCCCCTTTGTCATGAGGAAGAACTTTGGTTATTCAGAATCCTTCAGGATAATTCTCCTCTTTGATGTAAAGGGCTCACTTCTTAGAGTGCCAGAAATTTAACAATCTTAATTACCTTGGATGGAAATCCATACGAACTGTCTAAATGCTTGCAGCCCTTAAAGAAACAAAATGTGCTGAACATAGCATGGGTATCACAGTTAGGACTTGTATTGGGATATGTAAGTGTAGACAAATCTTCATGCACTTGGTGTAAGTGGCTATTGGTAAATGACACTCGTCTCCTGCCTTTTTTGTTTTTTTGGTCAATGGGTCAGTTTTCTTGTTCACGGCAGTCTCTCATGGTTTCTAATCAGCTAATTCTGGTCTGTAATGGGGCTGGACAATAGAAGGCCAACAATGTTCAGAACAGGGTAAAACAAATGGAGCTGCTGCTGAGGCCACGGGCCGTGCTGTGTGTCAAGCGAGTCAGGGTAGCACGAGGCTCCTGAGGTTTTATGAGGTCTTTTCTCACTTGGGGCCACAACTTGGATTCTGTGTTGAGGGAAAGGAGGGCTAGTGCGTGGATATCTTTGGAGTCTGTTCTTCCAGGATCCTATTCTCTTTTGGGTTTCAGAGATGAGTGCCAGAAACGAGGCCACCCACCGGGCGGCAGAAAGAGCTTAGACAGTGAGGGGGACATGTGGGTTAGAGTCCCAGCCACTTCTAACCAGCTGTTGACCAGGCAAGCCTCTGAGCCTTAATTTCCTCATTGTCAAGTGAAAGAATTCCAGACATGCATTGTTTCATTGCGGTTCGCAGGAGCTTCATATTTTACAAATGTTCGGTTTGTGGTCCCCCTGCAGCAGGTAAGTCTGTCATGATTTTTCTAATAGTAGGTGCTCACAGTGTGTCTCTGTGTCACATTCCATAATCCCTTCAATATTTCAGACTTTTTCATTGTATTATGTCTATGACCCATCTGTGATCAGTGCTCTTCCATGCTACTGCTGTGAATGTTCTGGCTTCCATGAACAACACCCATTTAAGACTGTGAATTTAGTTGATGGATGTGGCCACTCCACTGACCCACGGTCCCCTACCCTGGCCATCTCGATCCCTGAGACACAACAACATTGAAATTGGGCCTATTAAAAAGCCTACAATTGCCTCTAAGTGTTCTAGTGAAAGAAAGAGTCTCATGTTTCTCATTTTAAATAAAAAGCTAGAAATGACCAAGCTGAGTGAAGAAGGCAAGCTGAGAGCTGAGATGGGCTGAAAGCTAGGCCTCTTATGCCAGTCAGTCAAGTTGTGAATGCAAAGGGAAAGTTCTTGGAGAAAATTAAAAGTGCCCCTCCAGTGAATATGTGAATAAGAAAGGAAAAAACCCTTATCACTGCCATGGAGAAGGTTTTAGTGGTCTTGATAGAAGTTCAAATCAGCTACAACATTCTCTTAATTAAGCCGAAGCCTAAGCCAGAGCAGGGGTACAGGCCAGAAGTGCAGGGAGTGAGAGGATCCACCAGAGACAGAGTGGGGAACAGAACAGGCAGATGGACTGAAATACATTGCTGAGGGGAGCAGCAATTCTGTAATTCTCTTCATTTCTTTGAAGGTTGAGAGAGAGAAAGCTGCAGGAGAAAAAAAGTGAAGCTAGGAGAAAATTGTAAAGGTAGCAGAGAAAAATGTGAAGCTAGCCTTCACATTTATGAGTTCTAAGGAAAGAAGCCACCCGCATAACATAAAAGAAGTGTTGATGTAGAAACTGCAGCAAGTTAGCCAGAAGATCTAGCTAAGTTCACTGATGAAAGTGGCTACACTAGACAGCACATTTCATCGTAGACAAAATAGGAGATGCCATCTAGGACTTTCACAGCTACAGAGGAAACGTCAATGCCTGGCTCCAGAGGGCTTTGACTCTCTCGTTAGGGGTTAACGCAGCTGGTGATTTAAGTTGGAGCCAATGCTCACTGACCATTCCAGAAAATCCTTAAATCTGCTCTGCCTGTGGTCCCTGAAGGAAACAATAAAGCTTGGGTAACAGCATCATTTACTATTTTATTTATACAGGAATATTATTAAATATTTTAAATCCACTGGGAAGACCTACTCAGAAAAAAACATTCCTTGGCCCTCCCTGGTGGCGCAGTGGGTTAAGCAATGCACTATGAAGCAAACCTCAGCCACTGCAGCACGAGTTCGATCCCTGCTGCCGGACAGGGAGGGGACCCACATGGCGCAGCAGACCTCTCCTGCCTTATCTGCTGCTCCCCTCAGCAGTGTGTTTCAGTCCATCTGCCTGTTCTGTTCCCCACTCTGTCTCTGGTGGATCCTCTCACTCCCCACACTTCTGGCCCCAATTCTTGTATGCATAAATAAATAAATCTTTTTTTTTTTTTTAAATAAATTCCTTTTAAAATGTCCCTCCTTATTGACAGTGCATCTGGCCACTGACAGCTCTGATGGAGACGAGATGTGCAAAGGGATTCACATTGTCCTCATGCCTGCTAACACCATATCCATTCTGTATCCCAGGGGTTGAGGACTAGTTTTGACTTTTAAGTTTTATTATTTAAGAAATACATTTTATAAGGTGATAGCTGCCATAGATAGTGATTCCTCTGATGGATCTGGGCAAAGTCAATTGGAATCTTCTGGAAAGGATTTACCATTCTAGATACTAATAGGAGCATTTGTGATTCATGGGAGGAGGTAAAAATATCAACACGAATAGGAGTTTGGAAGAAGTTGATTCCAAACCTCAAGAATGACTTTGAGGGGTTCAAGACTTTCATGGAGGAAGTAACTGCAGATGTGGTGGAAACAGCAAGAATTAGAAGTAGAGCCTAAGATGTGACTGAATCGCTGCAACCTTGTAATAGAACTCAATGGACAAAGAGTTGCTTCTTATGGACGGAGACGAGCAGAAAAAGTGGTTTCTTAAGATGGAATCTACTTCTGGTGAAAAGGCTGTGAACTAGGTTGATAAAGCAGCAGCAGGACTGAGGACTGACTCACGTGTGCTGGAAAAAGCATGGGGAGGAGCCTGGGCAAGCCTGCCAGTCCCACCAAGGAATGGTGGAGCCAGGCCCAGCGTGAGCCATCTCGTGGAGACTCGGTGGACAAGACTTTCCTGGGCTGATCCCCCAGGACCCTTGTGCAGCTGTGCAGTCATGTTCAGAGTAGCTGCTAGAGTAGACCTTTTGCACTGTGGGTCAAAGTGTTTAAAGTGGCTACTCTACACTAGTCTCCTGTCCAGTCCTTCTGCCCCATCTCATCTGGACCCTCAATACATTTCCCCCGGATGGTAGCATCAGGATTCCCATCTCCTACTCCTGCTTGATCCGACATGTCCTGCAGGAGGAACCTCCCTCTGGCGTGGCTGTGAGCGCACTGTTCCCCCACCGAGCTCCTCAGCAGACCGAGCTTCCTAGGACGAAGCCTAAACTGAGATTCCTTCCGGATCCCATATGTTAAGATTCCTCAGCACAAATCCAGCCTCATTTTTTCATTTTCATCAGTTATTCATATCATCATTTTGTGAGCATTTTGAGGTACTGTGAACACTTTTAATGTGTACTTTATATCATCCTTACAACAACCCTGTCCCATACTCACTACCACTGACTTTGCCCATGAGTACACTGTGCTGCTCTTCCCCAGACGCGTACTGCACTTTCCCACCACTGAGTTTTGGGCAGCGCTATTCTGTTCCTGGCAGGCTTTTCTCGCCATACCTGCAGCTACTGAAATACTACACGACCTTTACGCCAGGCTCAAATGCTCTACCCTCTGGGGAGTCTTCCCTGGTCCTGCTGCTGAATCAAGCTTGTCCTTTTCTGACCTTTTCTCTGTATCACTCAACATACTCTACCTTATAATACTACTCACATAAATAACTTTCTTCCAACCTGGACTGTGCACTCACTGAGGGTCAGGACCGTCCTTCTGCATCTGTGTAATCCTCCCATGACAGGGATTCAAAAATGCAGCCTCCACCTCACCCAAGTGAACAGCTAAATGGGAAGCACCTGAGCTCCCTCAGACAGGGAGGGGGCGTGCAGTTGCTACACCAGTATCTCAGGGCATCTAACATCTATAACACTTCTTAGAATATGTCACAAATTCCTTGACAGTCTCTTTTTGGTGGATCTTAATTTCCCTCCTCTTGGAGGTGGTTGGGCATAGAGACTTTGTTAGAAATCTGTGTGCTTCCCACAGACAGAATATGGTAGGAGCGATGGGTGTGAAACTTCTGAGACTGGACCATGCATAGGCATTGCGGCCGCCTCCTTTGCTCTCTCTTGGAATACTCGCTTTGGGGTTAGCAGGCTGCCACATCACTAGGACCCTCAAACAAGCTCTGTGGAGATGTCCATGTGTCAAGGAGCTGAGGCCTCCTGCCAAAAGTCATGTGAGTGGATCTGCAGCTCTGGGCAGACATACAGATGGCCTCATGAGAGACCCTGAGCTAGAACCCCCTGGCTCAGCCCTTCCCGGACTTCTGACCCTCAGAAATTCTATGAGATAATATTTGTTGGTTGAAATAGCTAAGTTTTGGAGTCATTTATTACACAGCAATAAATAGGAACATGGGCTCCAATGAGAAATTATTCTTCCTCTTTAAAGGGAATATCCAGGCTCTGTATGAATGAGCAAGGCCGACAGTATGGATGTGAGCATAGGAAGTTCAAGTTCAACTGGAGGTCAGCAGAGCTGAGACATCCAGTTAACAGACAGGGTCAAGTTCTGGTTGTAAGAAACTGAAGGTGAACATTTCATAGCCTTACTAGGAGGCAGCAAAGCTTCCTATGCCACAAAACTGGCAAAGATGCACCTGCCTTGAGGCCAGGTCATGAGCAGAAACAAACACAGACTCTCAGAGGAGAAAATGAAGCCTCAGCACACACAGCACATAAAGAGGCTCAGGACAGTGTAGGCCGATGTTAACAAGGTGGGAAACCTAGGCCAGGACAGAGATGGGGCTCGCTGGGAAGAGAATGGGCTCTGGAGTAAGATTTACTTGGGTTCAACTTAGTGTAACCCTCACTCTCAAGTCCGTTCCTCACCTGCTCTGAACACATATGGAAAGATTTTACAAAGGCCCGTTTCACAATTTTGATATGGAGATCAAATGGAAATGTACTAGTTAAAGAGGACCTAGACATTTGTGTCAGAATTACAAAGCCCGTGGTAGATAATTATATAATAAGTGTATTTGGTTTTCAACACACAGTGTGTTTGAGAAAAATCACTAAATGGCCTCTATATTCCAAGCACGCAGCTAGAAATGCAGTGTCAACGGCAGGTGCCTCTCCTGTCCCCACTGACCTTGGAGTCAGATGGGGAGATATAAACAATTACACAGATGATTAAATATCTATCCCGCGGTTATTATATTTCTGAACACTAGAGTGAACATTCTGGCACTGGGAGTGGGCAAAATTTGGGCAGCAGTTTCCAATACCAGGTTTATTTCTGAATTCCTTCCACATTAGACTTAAACAAGTAGCATTCAGTGAATGCTTGATTAATTAAATCTCCAATACTGAGTGTTCATTATAAACAGATGTTCGCTTCTTAAGGCCTTGCCCTACTTTAGCCCATTTTCTTGCAGTGATTCAACGAGAGCTACCAAAAGAGCAATTGCAGGGGAGAGACCAGACAGGGGAGAGCTAAGTGATTGATGAGGCCTGGTCCCAGAAGAGGGGGAGGGGAGGCAGGAGGTTGGGCTTTGGAAAAACAGTGCTGAAGAGAATAGAGGCTGTTCTTTCATTTCTAATTTGAAAACGCCTGACATTTTTAAGAAACAGTGAAATAGAATTATACAAGGAACAATTCTACTGCTATGAAGACTCTCTACATGTGTTAATTGGTACAAATCACTTTTTGACAAATATGAAGATTTAAAATAACAGATCACTGCCAACTATGAACATATATAAATTCCTTTTTTTTTAAACCCACAAGTGCCAGATTTATTTATGATGTATGTAAGTACTTGAAGAATAAAATTCTTTCCCCATCCTTGTGGCAACAAAATCTTCAAGAACATTCTTCGACTGCTTTACAAAGAAAACAGTACGTTTAAGTCTTAATGGTCTAAAATCCTCCTACAGATTTCCATAAGTAATTTATGTTGTCATGGAAACATATTCAATACCTGTTCTAAATCCTCTCTACATTTGCTCATTTGCTATAGAAAAGTCTTCTCAAAGAAAGGAAGCAGGCTCCTTCCAGAGCTGAGGTGCACCAGTCCGTGGATACTGCCAGTTGCCAAGCTATTGCGGGGAGTTGGTTAAAGGCAGCAGGACTGTAGGTAAAAAGGAGAATATCCCTGAGCACTGAGGGTGTCAGGGGGTTTAGGGAGGCATCTCTCTGTCCTTTTAGAGGAGAGTATAAATTTGACTGGGCCAAGAGAGGAGCTTTGTGGCACATACACTTATCTACATGTATCTTTCAGCTTCTTTTATGTGAAAGGGAGAAATACCATAGGGAGTACTGACATTTAGTCATTTAGGATTGCCCTTCTTATCCTCTAAACACATGTGCACCATGTAGGATAGTTTTCTAAAATGAGGAACATACACGCCCGAGGGGGGTAAATGTCAGTATATAAAGAAGGGCTTGAAGTTAATGTAACGTAAACAGAGAATGAGTGGTAAAAATCCTGCCTTTCCCTTACTTGGAAAGATCTGATATGGTTGGCAATGATGGGTGTCAGCACTTAGGTATCCTTATTAGGTAAATGACTCGTGCTGCAGGTAACTGCAGAATAAACCCCGTTGTAGGCGGCGTGCTGCACCCAGGCCCCTGTGCATCCGGGAAATAAAGACAGCCCCTGTGTACAACACGCATAGAATTATCAATAGATAGTTAAAAATGAAAGCAATTCAATCTAGAGTCAGTTTGATTCTCCACAACTTTAATGTTGGTAGGACTATTTACTAGGCTAGACTATAGTAAGAACTATAGCTAAGGGAAGGGGTAGAAACCAAGAAAACTTTAATTGCCGGAGGTGGAAGATGAATAGGGGAACATTGTAATTAAGCGCACAATCAAATGTACCGTAAGTAGAAAAAGAGTTAGATGAAAAGCTGTAAGAGAATTTTAGTTATCAGTTCCTTGTTCTGCCCCACCATTTCCCCAGCATTGTTTAATGTATCAGTGATAGGAATGTGGGGGTTGGGTTCGAGACCTATAGGGTTGAGGTTGGAGAGGGAGTCTAGTTTTCTGGTTCTGTGTCCAAGCACCTGAGTCCAGGCACTACTTGCAGAAAGGCAGCTTTGGAAGGAAATGGAGACTCTAAAAGTATGCCCTGAAAGTTGGGAAAGAGTGCCTCCTCCTGCTTCTGGGGGTAAGCCTAAAATTCTGGGAGCATAATCCTGTGAGATGATCTTTTAAGTATGCCAAGGACATTGCATGACACATCTAGTGAAATGTTCAATAAACCCAACTTTCCTCATTCTTTATTCTATGCATAGGAAATAATGAATACACTTAAATTTTTGTTTCTAGTATTATTATTATTATTTATAATATTTGCTTTCTTTCCTCAGGTGTAGTCCCTGTAGAATTCCTACCACCAAATCACCCGTGCGTGCACCATCACCATAGTCCCTTGTGCTCTTCCCGTTCTCGTTTTGATCCCTTTCCCTCCCCCGCCCCCCCTGCAGACTCTGATTTGTAGTTGTTGGTTTATTTTTGTTTGGTTGTGTTTTTTTTAATTAATATTTTTTAAACAAAGTTGGTGGTGAAAATAACCCCATTATATGATTTCTTCAGACCCATACTAATTTACTCTAAAATGAAGCTCAATTATAAGGGGATATTAGGTACAGCTTGATGTCAAAAAGTTGATAATATAGATGAAATAAATTCTTACAATACAGATGCAAAACTGACTCAAAAAAGAAGTAGAAAATCGAAATGTATATTAAGAAACTGAATTATTAATTAAAAATCTTTCTAAAGAGAAATTTCAGCTCCACTGGTGAATTCTAGCAAATGCTAAGAAAAAAAAATTATAATTTTAGTAATCTCTTAGAAAATAGAGGAAAGGAGAATACTTTCTGACTTATTTAAAGATAGATGATGTTACATATTACCCTGGTACCAAACTAGTCAGATATCACAAGAAAACTCCAGGCCAATATTTCTCATATATATATAAACTCTCTACAAAATATTAGTAAATAAAATCCTTCAATATATAAAAAATTAAAATAAGTGAAATTTATCCCATAAATCTGAGGTTGGCTTAACACCTAAAAATCATTAGTGTAATACACCAGCATAAAGAAACTATCTGATTATCTTAACACAAGAATAGCATTTGATAAAAACCTAACATGCTTTCATAACTTAGAAAACTGTTCACCAAACAAGGAACTGAGGGTTATTTTTCAACCTAACAGAAGACACCTACAAAAACCTATAGCTAGCATCATACTCAATGGTGAAAGAATGAATGCTTCTCCTCTAAGATCAGGAGTGAGACAGAATATATACCCTCATTAATTCTATTCACATAATAAATTTACAAAAAAAAATTAAAGGCACACAGGTTAGAAAAGAAGTGAACTTGTCGTTATTAGTATATGATTTTGCATTTAGAAAAGCTCTGACATCTGCAAAAAAGTAGAGAAAAAATGAACGAGCTTAGCAAGTTTGCTGGATGCCTGATCAAGATATAAAAATTAATTTTATTTTTATGGACTAATAGCAGACAATGGGAATTTTTTTAATTTAAAAATCTATTTATAATAGCATCAGATAAAATACTTAGGAATAAACTTAACAAAAGAAATGCAATATCTGCATACTGAAAACTACATAACACTGCTGACAGAAATTGAGGACCAAAATAGATAAAGAGATGCATCATGTTCATAAATTAGAAAATTCACTATGTTTAAGATGGCAATTCTAGAAATTGACCTGTAAATACAAAACAATCCTTACTGAAACTGCAACAGGACTTTTGCAGATAATGACAAACTGACCTTAAAGTTTATATGGAAATACAAAAAATAGAATTGCTAAAGCAATTTTTGAGAAAGAGAAAATCTGAGGATTTACACTATCTGATTCAAAATTACTATAGAGGGGCCTCTCTGGTAGCGCAGTGGGTTAAGCAACACACTGTGAAGCAAACCACAGACACTGCAGCACGAGTACGATCCCTGCTGCCGGCCGGGGAGGTGACCCACATGGGCAGCAGAAATCTCCTGCCTTGCCTACTGCTCCCCTCAGCAGTGTATTTCAGTTTATCTGCCTGTTCTGTTCCCCACGCTGTCTCTGGTGGATTCTCTCACCCCCACACCTCTGGCCTGTACCCCAGTTCTTGTATGCACAAATAAATCTTTAAAAAAACAAAGCTTGCTATAGAACTACAACAATCAAGAATGTTGTTGTCATAAAGACACGTGGATCTATGAATAAAACAGGACTCACATATAGTATGTTGATACTGGTTTATAGGCCCACAGCACTGACTGTTACATTTTCAGGAATTTGGAGAATTGATTGTTAAACTATTGGTAGCTTCTAATTAGTCATGGGAAAGCGTTCCTTTCAGGAAATAGGCCAACTCTAGTCAGGGCCCTCCTTTTCTCCACTCTAGCTAGTTGTTAAATATTTACCATTATGTCACTGTTTACATATATGTGATTTATTTTTGATAAGGTACTCAGGTAATTCAATGGGGAAAGGACCATCTTCTCATCAAATGGTGCTTGAGCAAACAAGATATTCATGTGAAAAGAATGAATTTCAACCATTATCTTACATCATACACAAAAATTAATTATAAATTACCACAGACCTAAATGTAAACCCTAAAACCATTCAACTTCTTAAAAATGACATAGAAGAAAATCTTTGTGACCTTGGATTAGATAAAGATTTCTTGGATATAACACAAAAACCAAAACAAAAGAAAAAATGATAAATTCAAGTTTGCCGAAATTAAACATTTTCACTCTACAAAAGACACCATTGGGATAAGGAAAAGACAAGTCATAGGCTGAGAGAAAATGTTTGTAAACATATATCCAGAATATATAAAGATCTCTTAAAACACAATTATAAGAAGAAAAAAAACCCAATTTTAAAATGTGGGAAACGTTAATGGACACTTGACTAAAGAAGATATACAAACGGCAAATAAGCCTGTGAATAGATGGCCAGCACAAATAGTCGTCAGGGAAGCAATGACTATGGCTAAAATAAAGAACACTAACAACACTAAATGTGAACAAGAACGTGGAGCAGCTGCCTCTCTTATGCAGTGCTGATGAGGTAACAGAATAATATCCACAAAAATGGGGGTGAAGGGTGAGTTCCACATTCCCTGCCCACCCAAGGAAGGATGAGGAAAAGCTGAAGAGGAAGAAGAAGAAGAGGAAGTCTAAGAGAAGACTGAGAGTGGGTACATGGAGCAGAGAGAGATGTGAAGAAGAAGCCACACTTACTTCTTAGCCTTGGACTGGTATGGGGGCTTGGGGTATATGGAAGGAGACTCTTGATAGAAACAGAGATGTGGGTGAGACATCACGGGGAGGCTGACAATGGTAGTCTTTATTTTTGCTCTTTTTCTTCCAGACTTGCTGGCCCCTTCTGCCCCTTTCTTACCTGTCCCCACCAGAGGTGCCTTAGACTTGTGACCAGCTTCTGGGTCCCCGTGGCCCTACTTGGGTCAGGCCTGTTGGCTGAACATCCACCCACAAGGAGATGGCAACTCTGGGTGCTTCATTTGGAAACTATATTCTTCTTTTCTCTCTGTTGCACACTAATTTTCTATTGCACACTAATTATATTAAAGTTCTTCGCTACTGAAGGTCTTTTTTAAGTATTTTCGTTTATTTTTTAATGTATATTTGTTACATCATCCTTCATATTTGTACAGTGTATGATTTCCCTGTGAAATTCCCACCACCAATTCAGCCATGTACCCCCACCATAGTCCCTGTGCTCTTCCCCTATTTGTCATGAGCCTTCTCCCTCCTCCTCCTCTATGGAATATCTCTGATCTATAGTTGTCTGATGCTTTTGATTTTTACTTCATTAGAGTTACTTGTTTCCCCCCTGAACTCTTATTTCATTCCTCTATATCCTCCTATAAGTGAAACCATTCTATATTTTTCTTCTTTCTTTCTGGCTTATTTCACTGAGCATAATCCCTTCCAGCTCCATCTATGTTGCTTGAATGGAATGAGTTTATTCTTTTCATTGCTGAGTAATATTCCACTGTGTATATATACCACATCTTCTTGATCCAGCCATCTACTTTTGGGCATTTGGGTTGTTTCCATGGCTTACCTATTGTAAATTGTGCTGCAATAAACACAGGGGTGAAGGTATCCCTTTGAATTAATGTTTTTGTGTTCTTTGGGTAGGTACCTAGGAATGGAATTGCTGGATCATACTGGAGTTCCATTTTTAGTAGTTTGAGGAACCTCCACACAGCTTTCCATAGTGGTTGGATGAGTTTGCATTCCCAACAGCAGTGTAGGAGAGTTACCTTTTCTACAGATCCTTGTCAACATTTGTTGCTGTCAGTTTTTTAACATGTGCCATTCTCACTGGTGAAAGGTGGTACCTCATTGTAGTTTTGATTTGCATTTCCTTGATTATAGTGGTTTGAGCATTTTTTCATATGCCTGTTGGCCATTTGCATTTCTTCTTTGGAAAAGTGTCTTTTTACCCCTTCTGCCCATTTTTTGACTGGGTTGTTTGTTTTTGTTGAGCCTCTTTAGCTATTTGTAGATCTTTGTGATCAGTCCCTTACCACTAGTATTATGCGCAAAAACTTTCTCCCTGTCAGTGGGGCATCTCTTTGTTTTGGGCAATGTCTCTTTTGTGGGACAAAAGCTCTTTAATTTGATGTAGTCCTAGCTGTTTATCTTTTCCTTCACTTTCTTTGATTTAGATAATGTGTCTTTAAAGATGTTACTGAGATGTATGTTATGTGCTATTGAAGGTCTTATGCACTAAGACTATGTTTTATCTTTATGTGGCAGATGGCAAAACCCATTTAAGGAAGTCAGGTTTGAGTGTCCTGGGATGCTCCTCATTCTGTCCCTAACAATGGGGGTGTAAAATGGTACAACTGCTTTGGAAGAAATACTGTTTTAAAGCTAACCATAGGCTTATTACCTTGTGACCCAGCAATTCTACTCCTAATTATTAAAGACAAAAGAAGTATCTACAACTTGTCCATGAATGTTATTAACAACATTATTGTTGGAAATAACCCAGATATTTATCAACTAATAGATGAATTAAAAAAAAAACAGGCAAATCCATATGACAGAAAAGAAATCAGCAATAAAAAGAAAATAATAAAAATGAATGAACTAATTTGGATGTATCTCAAAAATATCATGAAAGAAGCCAGACAGTACAAAAACACACTATATCATTCCATTTACATGCAATTTCTAGAAAAAGCAAATGCAGAAAAAGAAAGGATCAGCTGCTTAAGCCTGAGAGCGGAGGGAGGACAGATTGCAAATGTACACCATGGATGCCAGTATTTCCAGTGTCTGTCAGGCATGGCTGCACCACTGTGTAAATGTGCTAAATCTCCTCAACTGTATACTTAAAAGATGTGAATGCAGATTATACCTCAGTAAAGTTGTCAAAAAAGTCCTGCATCCTGTCCCCTTTCAAGGAGGTGACTCCTGCCTCCCTTGTCTCCAGTGCCTCCCTGTACCAGCTCTTTGTATGATACCTCACAAGGTTCTTGGCTATTTGCAAGTCCATCTGTGAGGCCTGCGAAGGCAGAGGGGACTTCTGTACCACCTCTATGTCCCCAGTGTCTGGTTGGGAGGCTGGATTCCATCATTATTGAACAAACACTGTCCTTGTTTTTTTCAATTGTAAAAACAATATAGACAAGGCAGTCAGTTTTCTATTTTCCTATTGCTTTGTAAGAATTTTCTATACCTATTAAACATAAAAATAAAATATGATTATTTGCAACTATGTTTCACAGCTTGTCTTTACCAGCTGCATCACACACACACACACACACTTTAAATTTGCACATAAGGGTCATCCTCCCTGGTGGCACAGGGGTTAAAGTCTCAAAGTGATTGCCAACCCACATGGCACAGCAGACCTCTCCTGCCTTGCCCACTGCTCCCCTTAGCAGTGTATTTTAGTAGATCTGTCTGTCCTGCTCCCACTCTGTCTCTGGTGAATCTTCTCTCACCCACCTCACCCTCATGCACCTCTGACCTATACCCCTGTTCTTGTATGCATTAATAAATCTTTAAAATAAATGAATAAATTTGCACACGACTAACTACCAATTTTTTCTCCTTATGCTATTTACTCTTAGGGTTATGCTTTAAAAGTCTCTCTATGCCACAATCATATACATATTAATCTGTAATTTCTTCTTCACACATTTATGTATTTATGTAAGTCATTGGAAATACATCACTACCTTCATGTAGACTGCCCGAGTGGAGTCTGAAACATAGCAGTACCCGCTACTGGTGAGGCTGGGGGCACACAGCCTGGCCCAGCACAGCCAGGGCCATGGAAACCAGGGTCCAGCACATTGTTCGGTACATCATAAAAGCTCAGTGTGTATTTGTTGAATTTGTGACTAAATGAGGCCTTTAAAATTGCTACCCTTTTATCTAGCAACTCCACTTCCAGAAACTTGTCATGAAGAAAGAACTGGACAAGAAAGTATTTTTCATGCATTGCGAACTCTATTATCATCACGTGTGAAGCCTCGAGATCATTCCTTTGTCTGGAAAAAAATGAAGAAATTCTAAGTCTGACAGTGCTGAATGTGACTAAATCTCAGAAATCATTAAATAACATGGAGCATAAAATTATTAAATAGGTGATCCCATGATGCCATTTTGTTGACTTTAATGTCACATTTGTTCTTGTTGCTAATGATTCATGGGGAGTGAGAACCATTAAATCCCACCTTTGGTTGCCCATACTCCACCTCGCTGAAGTGATGGGAGCTCTGGGGCACAGCAGGGAAACTGCAGTCTGGCAGCAAAGGGAGGGGGCGTGCAGGCTGCTGAGTGAATTATGGCCTTCATTTACGCAGGACAACTAGCCTTTCTGGGCTTCAATACCTTTGTTTTCACACTGTAATTTTACTTCTTGAAGTCTTTCAGGACCTGCTGGATTTATAGCAAAATGGATATACTAAGAAGCACCCAAGTTTGAGGACATGTGAGACTATTTTTCAGGCCACAAAATCTGGAGGGGTTCCTCAGAAATGGGATCTAGATTCTGTTCAAGAAGTTGTAGGGTAAACTCAGTCTTGCCAGCCATCTGCCTGGGCCAGCACCAGGGTGTAGTGACCTGGCTGGCGACACCTTTACAGACCACGGACTCGTAGCATCAGAAGGACCGTGACTGTGTCACTCCCTTCTTTCCTCTCTAGAGCAAGATGGGCCTTTTCTCACTAGATCAAGGGGGGAAGGCACTATGACGCATGTGCTCTTTAATCTCCAGTGTGACCCTGTAAGGCTGGAAGACCCTGAGCCCCACCCAGCTTGGTGCAAGAACTTGGGGTCAATGAGGGTCAGCTTAAATCTGAGTCATACAACTCCACATTATAAACTCCATAAGCTGCCCTGAGAACCTTTCATTTCTCTGTGTCCTTGAATGGGCTTGGACTTGCCTTAACTTTTTTTCTTCTAGGGAAACTGCTACTCAAATGCAGGCAAAGAAGGCAGTAGAGGAAAGAAGTTATAGACAAAATTCAGCACGTTTTACAGGGCCACCTGAAAGAGCTCTGTGTTCTGAGAAAGGTAAGCATCACCCTGTACACTAGCTCCCCACCTGAATCCCCTGCCCATATCCCACTGGCCAGCAAACACACAGAACCCAGTGCTTTGCACACAGCAATGTTCAAACCATATTTTTAAAATGGCTTCATGCCTTTGAGCCTCCATTGGCTGTACTGTTCGGTAAGCAGTCATGGAGCACTCCAGAGTAACATAAAGATATGAACCTGTCTTTGGGGGCTTTCAGCTAAGTGCAGTAAGCCACGCCAAAGACAGGGAACACAGGTGAAGGGCTGGACTAAAGACGGCAAGGGCTCTGGGAGCTCAAGGACCTCAGGGAAGAATCTGAGGGGCTGGGAGAGGACATAAAGAAGAGAAGGGGAGACAATGAATACCCCACCACCCTCCCCTGCTCTGAGCTCTCCAGGGCTATTCTTAGGAAGAAATCACATCCACAAATTCAGCACTTGGTGCCATCTAAGGGCGTGCCTCCCGAGCTGCCTGCAGAGGCAGGTACTGGCAGCGCACACAAAGCCTTACAACAGCTCGTCTTTTGGGGGAAGCAGTTAATATTTCACAGAAAGCCTCCTTCCCATCAGTGCCCTGTGTTCTTTATCTGCCATGCTGTGCAGTCACTGAGCTGGAATCCTGGTGCCTGGAGCCTGGCAAATGAGAGGGACAGGAGGGGGAGCGTCAGGGTCCTACAGCATGCCAGATGCCTCTCACCTCTCCCCCGTGACACTGCCCTGAGAGGTACGT
Organism: Galemys pyrenaicus; assembly: GCA_019455555.1. Taxonomy (NCBI): domain Eukaryota; kingdom Metazoa; phylum Chordata; class Mammalia; order Eulipotyphla; family Talpidae; genus Galemys; species Galemys pyrenaicus. The sequence goes on from JAGFMF010011429.1 coordinate 5,188,911, forward strand.
GTGGGGGAGCAGGAGGGGAGCACCTCCCTCCATTTTTGTAAATAGAAAACCAAGGCCTAGAGACCTGAATGATTTGTCCAAGGGCCTACAGTTAGTAACCGGAGAGAACAGGAATCAAACTCAAACGTGAAGAGATAACCACACATCTGACATTTTCCTATTATTCTATATTAATCAATTTCTGTACACAAAACAAAACATGCTTCAATGACTTTTTCCTACTATTTAAGTATGAGACTAGAGTGTGGTGCCCAGTCACAAGTGTGTGCTACCTTGTGAGAAGGGTGGCATGCTTGTGGCCATCTTGGAAGATATGCCAGGCCTGATCCAAGGACCATTGCTACCTCTGCAGCTGGAGGAGCAGGCCGGGCTCCCAGACCAGGCATCAGGTTCGAGCATCAAGTCTAGCTACCTCCAGTCTTTGCTTATGCTGTCCTTTCACTCTAGGATGCTCTCCTCGTCCCCGTGCTCATTGCTTGACCCCACTCAAATGTCACCTCTATGAAACCATCACTAAATCCCAGGCAGGTTGAGAAGTGCCACCCGACTCCCACAGCACAGCCCTCTCTGCTGCAACAGTCTCTTGACAAGCCAGGTACAGAACAGACTCCCAGAAAAGGCTTCTGGAATGAACGTGATTATGTGAGACTCACAGGGAAGTAGAGCTGGGTTGGTGCCTCAAGACTGCTCAACTCATAGTTAGGATTCTAGAAAGGTTGTGGAGGCAAATTAGGGGGAGAGATGAGGTGGGGTCAGTACCAGACCCTGGACTTGACTGGAGGCAGCATGAGCCACTTGGGAACTCACAGTGGGAGTGTGATGTGATGATATGGCCTGGAAGGGACTTTGGTTTGGTTACTGAGCTTGCAGGGAACAAGAAGAGGGTGGGGAGGAGACACTAGGGGCTGCAGATTCACATCCTTTTTATTTAATGATGTTACAAACTTAGTGTCAATTCTGTTAAAAAATAATTTAATTCACCCATTGCAATTATGTAATACAGCAACTATAAGACACTTACCCTTTTTAAGGGCCTACAGAGCGCTGACTGATTTCATGGCATTATTTACTCCTCAGAATTACCTTCTCAGATGTAAACTATTACTTTCTGTTTTGTGAATAAGGAAACTAAACTCAGAGAGGTGGAGCTACTGTCTAAGAGTAGGACTCAGACACTGTGTCAGCACCTGATAATGAGGGATGAAGAGTTCAAATCTAGTGAGGAGCAGAGAAAAAGATAAGTAGACCCAAGTCAAGTAACAGCAAGCTTTCCAGCTCGAAAGAAAAACAGACCCGAGTCATGTATGAGTGCTGTCACAGAAACACAGGCCTGAGACGACTCAGAGTAGGACCTCGAAGCACTCTGAGGGTTACAGAAAAATGCATCACAAGTTGGGAACAGTCCTTCCACTCACTACTTATCTTTTCTCTTTTCAGAGCAAAGCAAGACTACGCAAACCCTAAGAAGAAATGACTGAAAGCAGCAGGGAAAACATCAGAGCATCAATGCACAAGATTCAAAAATTACCTTTGTGCTTATAATCATTTAGCACAGAAAATACTACATGTGATTTCCCAACAATGGGATTAGCTTTATCTTTGTCTCAAGAAACTCTGGGGCCATCGGGGTATCCCAAGAACCCTGGGAGAGAGACGGCTCACAACTCAGCACCAGATGGTTCACACGGCCCCACCCCTAATTAGGTTACTATGAGGACAGTGCACAGAAGTAAATGAATCACTGGTGGTGGAACACAAGGCACCAAGAGTGCTATTGTCAGAGTGCCAACATCAAAGGGGGTCAGGAAGAAGACACCCCCAAACAGCCACTACTCTGCACATGCAGCTGTGCTTATGTAGGTGTCCCTGGGTGCGTTTGTGGGTATCTGTGCTGGCCACACAGCACGAGGAAGAGGGGTTGCTAACAAAGGATCATGAGAATAAGGGGTCCGTCTCAGCTAGAAACTGATTTGCTTTGAGATCAATCATGATAATGGTGATGACAGTGTAAGTAGCTTACATTACAGAGACCCTTCTCAGTGCCAGGAATGTACGAAGTACATTTTATGCATTCTCTCATTTAATTCCCATAGAGACTCGACATGGTCAGCACTGTCATTATCATTCTCATTTTACAGATGAGGAAACAGGAGCATAGGGTGACTGAGTGTCATGTCCTTGGACAGCAATAAGTAGGGATGCTGGGATTAAAAAGAGCAATGCAACTAAGAGCCATGTCCCAGCAAAGGTACTGAGGCAACACCACACCCAAAGTAAGGCAAGATCACAGGACTGGAGTTTCAAAGAAAAGGCTGAGAACAGTGGCGAGGCAGAACTTGATCCGCCAACAACAGGGCCACCTTCCCTCCGAATGAAACCAAGAATCGGGTTCAAGGACACCTGGATCTTGGGGAGCGTGGTGGACTGAAAGTGACTTGTCGGGGGTGGCTGGCTAGTCTGTCCAGGAGCAGAGTGAAGGCACAGTGGCTGTGCTGAGTCTGTGTTCTCTGGTGTTTGGGGAGGTTAGGTCACTTTCCCTAGAACAGATGAGTCAAAAGGGTCATTTCAAGGGGCAAATAATTTCAGCAGAAAAAAGCCAAGGAGTCATAGGATGCAAAGGTTGGAGGGAAGGGAATAGTCAGAGGCCCCTTAAACAAAGGGCCACAGGGAAAGATCTACAGTGACAAATGGGGGTCCTCGAGGGAATCCAGCAGAGCACCCATGAGAGAGAGCCCACCCTGAGCATTTGCAGTGCAGAGAACACCATCACCAAACCACACCGGTCCAAGCAAGAGCTCCCCTGTTTTCCTGGCCCTCTGTTCTTGTACCCTGAATCCTAACCTGTGCAGGTTAGATGTTGGGGGGCCAAGTAGTATAGGGTAGAAGCCCCACAGTTGGTGTCTTCTCTGGAACAGACAAGAGCTGTAGGAGGGAGAAGAGAATTAACTAGAAATAGACTAACATAATGTGGGACTGGATACTTTAATAACTGGACTTTTATTTACTGGAATTTGCTGAACAAATTATGGTAATGACCTAAAGGGAAGGTAAGGGAGGAATGTACTTCAAGGAATAAATGTAAAGGGATATGGGAGACAAAAATAAAGTCACCTTACAATTATGTTCCCCAAGTTGCATTTGTTTAATGTATGTGTTACATTTATAATTAGTGAAAATTTACTACATGCCAGGGGATTTAATGATTGATTTGCACATTTGATCTAATTTAATCTCAACCTGATCTTTCAAGATAGGAGTTTTTATTCCTGTCTTATAGGTTAGGCTGTGAAGGCTCAGATTGCTAAAGTGACTGGTTTAAGGACACCACTGGCAAGGACCAGACTCACAAGGACTCCAAGCCTGCATCTTCCTCTTACCTTGTGTTTGGAACTCCGGTAGGTCAATCTATGCTAAGCAAAGTGATTCTCAGGATGGGAGTTTTTTGTTTTTTGGTTTTTTTGCATGCTCAAATCACAAGGTCATTTATTCCAAATTAATTCTGTTCTCATGCAGTCAATAAAGACTTCACTACAAAGATAAAAGGCTTTGCTCTAAATACTAAGTGACACGAGATGTTTTGAATTTTTTTCCTTGAGGGTTTCTTTGAGTTGTTTTTTTTTTTTTTTTCAATTCCTCTAATGGAATTAAAAATAGTTCATTTCATGGCTACCATCACTTGACTGCCAAATTAATATAAACTGCAGCAGTCATAACCAAACAAAACAATAAAAGAGGCTAGCTCTAGATCTGAGTTTGAATTTGTAAAAGAAGGCTGGAGATATACTAGTGGGGGGTGGTATTATATAGAGGAACTTCTTATTACAGTGAGAGAATGAGGACAGAGGAATGTTGACTGAGGGAGGAGAAAAGAAAGAGCCAGTGAGAGTAAGTCCCAATTCTTGTTCATAACATATGCATTTAACATTTCCTGTTAGTACATGTTAACTATTCAGAGCAATGGGATATGTGGAGCAAGGAAAAGACCAGGATCTACCTTAGGGAAGAATACTTGGCAAAAGTACACTGTGAATCTCAACGCTGTGTACATGTGAGTGCGTGCGCAGGTAACACTCCAGTTAGAATCACTGCCACCACCGCCATCCTGGTCCTCGCTGCGGTCTCGTCACTAATCCTCCTGGTACTTGCCAGAGTCAGAGAACAGTGGGGGTTTCAGTTTAAATAGCTCCACCTTCACTGGTGACTCTCCTTTCTTTGTCTGGTTTGGGTATCTGGTTACACTGGCCTTATAGAATGAGTTGTGAAGTGCTCCCTCCTCTGATTTTCTGAAGAGTATATGAAAGGACTGATGTTAATTATTTGAATGTTTGGTAGAATTCATGGGTTTGTTTTTACCACCCACTGGACCTAGCTATAGTTGATATGCATTAAAGGATAATGAGTTGAAATGAATTTCTTTCTATAATGTTATACCTTACTGATATAGTCTATTATGAATATTTTACTTAAGTATTTAAAAGGGTTTACATTATATATCATCGAGTATCACAGAACTCTAGACTGGAGGCCAAATTAGAGGCTATTTATACTAGGACTTAAATTTTATAGTTGTGACCTACTAATCAGCTCTAAAATTAATTCCCTCAAATTCCTCTGGGTATCCAGTAAAATGCACCCAATTAAGTACTGCACTAAGTTCCAGCTTCTAATCCTGTATCCTTCCTAAGCTCATTATTCATTAAAAGAATCCATAACCGCACTGTAAATGCAAAATGCTTAACTTAGAAAGGTCAGTAAAAGGGAGGGGGTGATTTTAAGTGCTTCATTAATTTTAAGGATTCTTACCTTTTAAGAAAAACTGTCCTCAAACTCTGAGTGCCCAACCTTACAGAGAATTTGTTAGTAATGAAGAGCTCCCTGTACCCACCTGACGTTAAAGACTTGAGATCTGTATTTCCACAGGTTCCTCGGGTGATCCACATTCAGTTTGTCAGAGAAACACATTTTGAGAAAGATCCCTTTAAAATCATGGTCACATGGATGAAAGTGATGAATAAAGGAAAAAGTGTGTGTAAAGAGCCTGGGGCAGAATCTGGCTCAAGGCAGCTGCTGTGTGTGCCAGTGTGAACAGTTTAAGTATAATTTAAACAACCCTGAAGTCCCTTACACCATGAAAAAAAATTAATTATTGGCAGAGTTGTAGGCCATGTCTAGGTATTTCAGGGTCACTCTTGTACAACCTCCATTTATTCTCAACAATAACAAAGCATGGCCTGTCAGAAAACTTGGGCTTGGAACCTCAAATATGTCATTTACCAGCTTTGTAACTTTAGGAAAGTTACCCACCATTTCTAAGGCTGTTTCCTCATCTGCAAAACAGTCATAATGTCATCTACCTTGCTGTGTAATATGAGGATTTAATGAAGTACTGGAGTATTGTTCTTTGTAGACCTTGGCCCTTTGCCTAGTCCCTTTCCTAGTTCTTCCTCCAGATGGGCCAGCAGGACATAACATCATGTACTTTCACAGCTATGCTAATGGATGGCTGTCTGATGGCTCTTAGCTGACAAAACTCAAACATAAGAAGGAAAAAAAAAGGCAAATTCAAAGGCTGGTGACTAGATCACAGGTTTTTTTCTGAACAAAAACCTCGACATGAGACCAGTAAAATTCAATTGAAAAAAACACTCTTCTATCCTCAGGTGCTTTGATATATTTAGGGGAAGAAAGGAAAGAATATCAAGGTCAGGTCTAAAAGGAGATCAATGAAGAGATCATTTCTGCTATCCCAGGAGGGAGGCACTGGGTTTCCAATTGTGATGCGTAGATGGAATAATACAAGTCCATCTAGCAGATACCACCCGCAAAGGCGTTTCTGATACACTTTGCTGCAACACACACCAAGTGTGTGAGTGAGTAGATCTCTAGCCATGGAGAAATTACTTCTGTGAGCACCATATAGACATTTCTTTCAGTTAATTTAATCAACAGATAATCTAATTATAAGACAGTCTCTCGATTCCCTTTATTGTTTTTAACATGGAAATAGTTTTATTTGGAGAGTTTAATTCTATCTTCCAGTTATATTGATTTTACTCATGTTTTATCTATGCTAGATAATTAGAGTCCAATTAAATTTTTCATCAAGTCTCTACAGGAGACGTTACTAACATTGGGTATAAACAATATCAATTAACTTTTTTATGGAAACAAAGGGAAAAGCAAAGGTTAAAGATGGAAGGAAAAAAAAAGATGGAAGGAAACTACAGGTTCTGCCAGGTGTCCTGAGGCAAGGTTTTAGGTGGCACCGGGCACTTTACAGAGCGGATTCAGCTACATCTGCAGGTGTGCGCTGAGCTCTCTGAAGTCGAGGCTTCGGCTTGCAGCCTGGGCGGCTTTAGGCAGGGACAAGCAAGGCTCTAGTCACTGATCCTGGTCCAGCCACTTGTCCTACTCGGCTTTAGGGTCCAAACGCTTAGTCTGTGACCTTGGGGGCAAGTTACTGCCTCCCTGAGCTCTCTTATTTCATTCTTGCTTCAGCCCTACTAACTGTTCTATTCAGAGAAAAAGAGGTGCAGGGCGCCCCTCCGCAGGTCACCTCTAGTGAGCGACAGACCGGAACCGGGCAGGCTTCCTCTGCACTCACACCCACTCCAGCTCTGGGACTTGCCCAAGTACAGCCACTTAGACTGGCAAGATCGCTCTCATCCATGTGTTGTCTAGGTCTTTTCATGTGTCACCATCTGAGACTAAAATCCACGAGAGGGAAGACTTAATATTTAATTCTTTGTAGTCCTTGTACAAAAAGTATGCAAAGAAATTCCTCAAAAATAACACAAGTGAAGCAGGCGCCACGAACTCTATATGCTCACCCAACGCTTGGACACAAGTCGACATATCCATTTATTTCTTCTCTCCGTCCTTCCCTCCCTCCCTCCCAGAATAAATGTCCTTTAGTGACTATCATTTCTGTTTTTTATGATTCTATTATCTGCTGGTTTCTAGCTGTCTACTACTCCAAGTTATGTGTCCATAACACATTTTCAGATAAAGAAACAGTGAGAAGAGAGAGGTAAGAAACTAGAGCCAACTAGGGGGAGCTAAGATTAGGGAAGGTGGGAACTAGAGGCCTTATCCACCCAACTTTGCATCCTTCCACCCATCCAGCAATTCCTAGAGCCTAGAATTTTAGAGGTGGTAGACATTCCAGATATCACTTAATCCAGTATGTTAGATTTTTTTTTCTTTTTCTTTAATATGTTACTTTTAAACATTGGAAAATGAGGTGGAGAGAAGGGAAGTAGCTCCATTAAAATCACATAGCAGAGTGGTGGCAGAGCTGGAACCAGAACTCAGGCCTTTCATGTTCTAGTCCAATGTTTGTTTGCTTTTCTACCAGAATAGACAGATTATTTGAAGGTTTCTAGTTGTATATAGTTATTGAACATAAAAATTGAAAATATCTGGACAGAGGGGACTCCCTGATGGCACAAGGGGTTAAGGCTCAGCACTATGAAGCTATCCACAGCCACTGCAGCACGAGTTCGATCGCAGGCCAGGGAGGGGGCCCGCATGGCGCGGCAGACCTCTCCTGTCTTGCCCGCTGCTCCTCTTGCACGCTGCAGTGTAGTTCGGTAGCTCTGCCTGCTCTGCTCCCCACTGTCTCTGGTGACTCCTCTCACCCCTGCACCTCTGGTCTATACCCCAGTTCTTGCATACCTAGATAAATAAATCTTTAAAAGGAAGACAGGAAAAAAAGTATCTGCACAAGACCTGTTGCTGACCTACCTTTACCTAGTATTTCGTCTGAGAGAGCATGTACAGGACATTAGAGATTATGATGCTGTGTCTTCAGGTCTCTTGAGGTTTGCTAATAGCCTGCCTCACAGGACCTGCAAGGTAGTGCTCTCCCCAGCAAGTCCATCTGCGCTCTGGTGTTCAGGCCTCACCCTCACATGACTGGGAAAATCAGTCCCTCTTTTGACAGGTATTATGATCAATGCATAAATAAGCAAATCTTTTATAAAAGGAATTTGTCAGTGTCATTCAGTAACTATCTGAGAGATGGCATACGATGCTCGATGCTCGATGCTCGGTAACCTCCTCAGGCATTTATTTACTCAGTGCGTAGCCCAAGGCCTCTGGTGGTCACGCCCATTCCTTGCTAGGACTCCCGGGGCAACTTTTCTTGTTTAGAGTGACTCTTCAGATCACAAGAAAAACTTGGGTCTTTAGAGAGACACATATTGATTAAGAGATATGCTGACACTTGCAAAGTCCTGTGCAGGAAGAATTATCCTTTTCCTTTAACAGGGGCTTAGGCGCTATTAAAGCCGCATTTGTTATCTGTAATCACCAAGCCATAAAGAGACGCCCTTTTATTCTTTCAGTGAGTTTTCTCACACTAAATTACTAATGAGGTAATTACCGACACAATAATTACTATATAATTATTAAAGGAATAGGAAGGAAAATGTAGAGCAAAATAAGCAGCCAGAGTTTGGTTGCTCTATCGGAGATCTGATAAGAATTGTCTCTGTGAAAGTAAGTTTATCAGTTCATAAAATGAGAGAGTTGTCCTGGGGATTATAAAAGCAGTTCATCAGAAGCACGTCTGTTACCGTCCCTGAGGACCCAGCCTCTTTGGGAGTCAGCCTGGCTGGGAAAGCAAGGACCCGCTATAATGAAATGCCATCCCACCGTCCTCCATGGTACCTTGACAAGTGACTAAACCTGCCTGGATCCCACTTTGTAAAAGTAAAGTGGGAAAACTTAGCCTGTAGTCTTCCACCAGGACTTAAAATATCAAGACCGAGGCCAAGCAAATGGCACCTGAGGCATACCACACTCCTGAATCCCTCCCTTTCAATCACTGCCAATTTACACTGTGCCTATCTGCCAAAAGCCCAGTTAGGCAAGGCCAGAGGACTTAGTAATTATTCAATGATTCTTACCCATATATTTTCCCTAGAAACAGCCAAAAGCATTTTCAGTTAGTTTGTCAGTTCATATCTGCTTAATTTGAGGTAAAAATAGCAACCCATGGGGATAAACATGGAATTTGAAATCACAGAGCTGCATCAGAGGCCACACTGCGAGGCAAGCCCACTGGCCATCCAAAAGCTGGCCTCCTCAGTTGCCTTCCTTCCCGAGGTCTAGCAGAACATCTGTAACCTTAGCCTCCCCTGGCAGCTGGCAGAATGGCAGGAGGCAGGACTTCAGGGTACTATCTTTTTGTCGTCCATGTGTTTGATACCTAGCTCAAAGGCTGCAACATGAAGCAGGCGACCCAAACATAACTTGTTTGAGCAGCTGAAGCGAGTGTAAGATACTGAAGCAGATGAAGGCCATGGTTGTAATAAGTACCAAAAAAACCTCTTCACATTTAGATTCTAGAATGTGCCTAGCATTCTTAAGAATCAACTAGAGGTGGGGGGTAGAGAAGGGGCTTACTGAAAAGCAGACTTCTAGACCCAATTCAAGCTGATTCTGGGTCCCAGGAAGTTGCATTTTCAACAACACTTCATGCAGCTAGGATACAGGTCCATGGATGGTGCACACTGAGAAAAATGCTCAGGTATTTACTTGATCTGTGCAGCAGTGTTAGGATATAAACCAAATAAATAGTGTTCAGATGATGCAAATAACTTACCCAAGGTGGGGAAATTGCCAATGAATAGTGGGAGCTGAGACTTCGCTGCACCTCACCCCGCACCACTGCAAAGCCATACAATCTTCATGATTGTATTCTTCACTCCTTCCTCTTCACACCCAAAGTGTACCTCCTTTTTGTTACGTAATTCGTTCTACCTTATACAACACTAAAATTAAGCACCTGCTTTGCTTCTGCGTTAAGCATGTCTTTTTATTTTGAGGTTTTGGCATCTGGGGTCTTACAAACCCAGGGTTAGACAATTCCTAGAGATAGTAAACATTCCCCTATGAGTATGCCTTTCATATGCAAGTCAGCCAGATCCAAAGCCTTTTCCCCATCCACTTACTTTATTAGGCTTTCCCAGGACTCTCTCTAGCCTCCTGTCCCAGTCATCCCAGAGCTAGGCAGGAGACAGCTCTGGACAGGTCCTATGCTCCAACGCTTGCTGAAATTATTCAAACGAGCCAATCCTAAACCAGCTTAGTCTGCTTACCCGGCCTCACCCACTACTCCCTGTGAGACCACAGTAAGGCTCTTGCCATGTTTTCCCAGCCTCCTGACAAAAGCCGATGCTGCCCCAGGTGGCCTGGTTGGCACAGTGGTCTGCCCCCACCTCTTGAGAATAAATTGTCTTCTCGATGGCAGTCCTTCTCATCTCTTCCAACACTGATCTAGAAGCAGCTTAAGGACAACTCTTTCTCCCGTTTGAATAGCCACTCAGTGTCTTGTTCATTGTGTTCATTATTCAAAATAGTCATTGAGTTAGTTTTAAAATTAATAAAGAATCTTATATTATTGGTTTTGATCACTTTGGAGTTAGAATTTTAAATCAACTTTTAAGCTGTTCCCAAACTTGTTTTTCTCAAGCAAAACTGTAAAGTTGAATGGCAGACCAGATGGAATGGCTGAGTTATCACAGACTCCCTTCAGTCATGCTAGATAAGTGTTTACTGACACTAAGTTGAAAAATACACAGTCTCTGCTTTCTAGTTTCCCATGAAAACAGACAGTATTGATTCATAAATAAACATTTAAAAGGACAGAAATATTTTTAAAAGGCAGAAACACATTCAATAAAATAAACCTAGTTATTTATAGTGTTTTGATTAAGCTAACTTGGGAGTATTTCTGTGTGATAGGATGTGTGAGCACGCAGAACAAGATGATGGAGCTGGAGGTTGTGTGATGAGAGAAGAGAGCATGGAGCCAGATATACAAAAAATTTAGATGAAATCCCTACACTGAAACCCACCTCTGTGTGCCCCTGGGCAAATCACAAAACAGCTGTAAGTATCAGCTATCACATCTGTAAAATGGGAGTCTGGGACAGGTAATTTCTAAAACACCTTCTGGTCACCAAACTGCCAGTGAAGAAAAATTAAGACTCTGAAATGGAGCTATTTTGAAAGAAAAAAAAGGAAGGAAGGAAGGAAGGAAGGAAGGAAGGAAGGAAGGAAGGAAGGAAGGAAGGAAGGAAGGAAGGAAGGAAGGAAGGAAGGAAGGAAGGA